>SJYA01002835.1:691827-754106 GCA_006410615.1 Neotragus moschatus | reverse complement strand
AGCCACAACGGAAGAGTCAAAGGGCCACGGTGAAAGATCCCACAAGACAGTGAAGATTTTGCCTGTTGCAACTAAGACCGAATGCAGCTAAATCAATAAATATCAACAACAACAACAAAAAGAGAAGCATTACCATAGTCATTTCCTTTGCCTCAGTCACCAGCAATTCCCCAGGTGGAGAGCATCCTTCTGCCTACATTCCCAAAGGGAAAGAGACATATTAAAGAATGCCCAACTAATCTGCAAAGGATTTGTGGCATACAGTAGAAATAACCCTTCTACTATTTAAATACTGAGGCTGTTTGCTACTATGGCACCTGTAGCCCATTCTGACTGCTACAGTGGACAACCTACAGCCTCATACTCCGTGGCCCTGGATAGATTAACATGACTAGTACATTCTCTGCTCCCAGGAGCTACACTCTCATGCACTCATTCATCTCCTCTCTGCAAACAACAGAACCCTCTAAGCAGCATTGCTGTTCTAGGTGGAGAAGAAGACAGACAGGGTATGAGGCGTGGGCTTAACTTCCACTCAGAGAGGCACTTCTAATGTCATGTGATGGAGAAAAAAATTCTACATGCTCTTCATTTAGAAGGGAGTCCTGATTCTTCCATCCTCCCCACAGCAATTCCTATACCATCAAGGCTGCCACTCCCCAGGGGGTCAGGGCTTCGGGCTCATCATTAGTTGTACTAGTACTATTATCACTGCTAATTAATGCTCAGTGTGCAGCTTAAATTGAAAACTGCCCATTTCTGCCTCCTACACTCTAAGTCAAGTAGACAGTTCCCCATTTCCAAACTCTGCACTTTATCTTAATAGTGCAATTTCCTTTAAAAAAGAAAATAAAAAACCAAGGAAGAAATGACGTTCTCCAAACTAGTTAGTTGGGTTATCAAAAGTAAAAGCATAAAAAAATTAATAATACAGGATTAGTACTATCAGAGAAATGCATTCAATCTTTTATTAAAATACAATTCTTTTAAACCATGGCTGTCACAGTTAAAATGTTAATAGTATTTAAACGTAAATCCTTCTCCCCATGAAGCAAGAATCATTGTGCAGACATGCTAGCTATTCTATTCACTTGGAGATGCTGCCTGGAAGAACATTTTAGCGGAAGCCTTGTCAATGTTAATCCTGATGTCTGATGCTGAGATGTGTGGTACATTACTTTAGGTAACTGAAAAATGGGAAGCCTTTATGTCGGATTACAGGCTGAAATAATGACCTCCCCTTGGAAGCGGGGCCTGGGACATAACAAGGTGCCAAATGGGATTCTAGGTCGGAGCCTCTGCAGGACTTGAAAGAAGCTAGGTCTCTTGTTAAGACACATTCAGTTGCTAACAGAATGCTTTTACCCCATGCTGCCTACTTACAGCTCATCTACAAAGCATAAGCAAGCGAGACAGACCTGACTCATGGGTGGATGACCACTAAGTTTTGGACCTGAGGGGACAACAGTGGAAATGTACCAGGCCACCCCTTCCCCACCGTGACCAGTGGTCTATTGCTATGCTGTTCAAACTCTGCTGATGGAATCCAAGGCGGTGTGCAGGAGGGAGAGGCCGCATGGGTTCAATGCCTTTTCCTCCACATACTGCATCCATGAAGGTTCTGCTCTTATCTTTTTTAGACACCAATGTTTTGTGAATGATGGCCTATGCAATTTGCTTCTACCTTTAAGATAATTCACTAGTCCAGTAAACGTTTCCTAGGAACAGACACTAAACCCGGAAAAAGTGAGAAAATTTCAGACAGTGATAGATGGTACAGAGACAAGAAGTCATGATGNTCTTGAAGAGATCTCTAGTCTTTCCCATTCTATTATTTCCCTCTATGTCTTTGCATTGATCGCTGGGGAAGGCTTTCTTATCTCTCCTTGCTATTGTTCAGAACTCTGTGTTCAGATGCCTATATCTTTCCTTTTCTCCTTTGCCTTTAGTGTTTCTTCTTTTCTCAGCTATTCCTAAGGCCTCATCAGACAACCATTTTGCCCTTTTGCGTTTCTTTTTCTTGAGGATTGTCTTGATCACTGTTTCCTGTACCATGTCATGAACCTCCATCCAGAGTTCTTCAGGCACTCTATCAGGTCTAATCCCTTGAATCTATTTGTCACTTCCTCTGTATGNATTCCTAAGGCCTCATCAGACAACCATTTTGCCCTTTTGCGTTTCTTTTTCTTGAGGATTGTCTTGATCACTGTTTCCTGTACCATGTCATGAACCTCCATCCAGAGTTCTTCAGGCACTCTATCAGGTCTAATCCCTTGAATCTATTTGTCACTTCCTCTGTATGTTTGTAAGGGATTTGATTTAGGTCATACCTGAATGGTCTAGTGGTTTTCCCTACTTTCTTCAATTTAAGTCTGAATTTGGCAATAAGGAGTTCATGATCTTAGCCACCCTAAGTGTAAGTGTATCTCCTTTAATAACCTCTTGTTGTACTGACAAAAATGAGTCCAAGGAAAAAGTAAGGACTGAAGTCACACAAAAGGCTGGTAATAATCTGGCAACCAGGCCCCAACACATTTTACTCTTTGCTGAGCGCCGAAGAATCGATGCGTTTGAACTGTGGTGTTGGAGAAGACTCTTGAGAGTCCCTTGAACTGCAAGGAGATCCAACCAGTCCATTCTGAAGGAGATCGGCCCTGGGATATCTTTGGAAGGAATGATGCTGAAGCTGAAGCTCCAGTACTTTGGCCACCTCATGCGAAGAGCTGACTCATTGGAAAAGACTCTGATGCTGGGGGGGATTGGGGGCAGGAGGAGAAGGGGACGACCGAGGATGAGATGGCTGGATGGCATCACTGAGTCTGAGTGAACTCCGGGAGTTGGTGATGGACAGGGAGGCCTGGCGTGCTGTGATTCATGGGGTCGCAAAGAGTCGGACACGACTGAGCGACTGAACTAACTGACTGAAAGCTCTTTTAGTCTCAGTGAATGAACTGCTATTGAAACATTTTGAAAAAACTTGTGTTTCTTTCCATTGTGTTTCACCACTGTAAAGAACATGGCCCTACAGGAAAAGCTAATTTTAATATTTTGAAAAATTAATCTTCTCAAAGAATCAATATATCCAAAAGGTGAGCCGTTTTCTCTCTACACAGCTATATACCAAGACACCATTCTCCACAAACACACTTTCTGTATTTGAAAGCAGGGAGATTAATGTTCTTCCATTTCCAACTCACAGTATTACATGAAGGAATAAGATTAGTGTTGTGCCATTTCCACACAAAAAATTATTTTCTTCGTATGACTTTCAGTGTATGTGCTTAAAAAATGATAATGCAGAATGTTTAATACAAGGAATTGTTCCTTGTTGATGGACTGTGAAAAGAAAACTGGCTCATGTATCCGTTGATAGAGAAAACACATATGAAGACTTGAATTACACCTTCTTGCTATCAATATTGTTCTGCTACAAGTCAAGTCAATTTATGCCTCTCCCTCATCCAGGACCACTTGGTTTGCCATGCGTTTCTCTGACAGCAACTCAGGCCCCAGACATGTAGCACTCTTGCCGCCAGACCAACCAACATCAGGTACAAGCTCTAGTCCTGAACTCAATGATATTTGGCAACTCAGAAGAATTCCCCTCAAATTCACTATCTCTTCTAACTGAGTTTCTATGGGTCCAACACTAACCCATTTCTATGGGCTAATTTCTTACTCATGCTGGGGTGAGGAGCCTGCAGGAGGAAGTGGACGGGTTTTGCCATTTCTAGGTTGAAATTATACTAGGACAGTGAGTCGAGATTGAAAGAGAAAGAGAAGAAAAATTCTCCTTCTTACTGTTTATATGTAAAATTCCAGGAAAATAGTCTGATGATTCTGTTTGAATCATATGCTCACTTCTTAGTACAATTGTTAGGTAGTTAGAATAGGAAAAAGAAGTCCAAAATGGTGGTGGCTAAAAGACAAAGGGAAAAGCCTGCAAAAATGGAACAAAATAAAATCCATGGAAGGGAGTGAGAACTTCAGGTGAAAAAAAACACACCCCCTTCTTGGCCAGCCCCNTATATGTAAAATTCCAGGAAAATAGTCTGATGATTCTGTTTGAATCATATGCTCACTTCTTAGTACAATTGCTAGGTAGTTAGAACAGGAAAAAGAAGTCCAAAATGGTGGTGGCTAAAAGACAAAGGGAAAAGCCTGCAAAAATGGAACAAAGTAAAATCCATGGAAGGGAGTGAGAACTTCAGGTGAAAAAAAACACACCCCCTTCTTGGCCAGCCCAATTTGTATAGGGCAGGCTCAAGGCAGGGAGGAGACAAATGTATAAAAGGAGGAAGCCAAGACGATTGAGGTCTCTCCTTTTGGGTTGGCCTGACCTCACACCTCGAGGATGTAATATCCTTTGCTTGCCAAATAAAACTGAGCTGTAACCGAGCTGTAACACCAGTCCACCATTTCAAATCTTTGCTGCGGTGAGACTGAACCGAGGAAATTATACACTTCCTGACACAATCACTGTGGCCAAGAGATGGAATAACTTGATTATATATGTCTCATCAGGGCTTCCCTGGTGACTCAGAGGTAAGGAAGTTACATTCTTGCCTGGAGAATTCCAAGGAGACTGGAGCTTGGTGGGCTACAGTCCATGGGATCACACAAAGTCAGATGTGACTTACTAAAATACTACCACCACATGTCTGGTCACATTCTCACCCTACAACTTGGGAAGGGGATACTATGACTAGTAGACCTCCCACCCCCACAAAACCATATGAAATGTGGGGGAAAATTGGTAAACCAGGAAGATGGGGGTAGTATTACCAGAAATGTCTAAAAGTTATGCCTGTCACATAGAAATAACAGGTGTTGTCTACCATTTCCAATAGATTTATTAAGAAAGGAAAATCTGGGCCCTCAATTCCAAAATGAGAAGTTAAATGCTTATCATAAGCCAACAAACTCAGAGAGTTCAGTTCCTTCTAGTAGATGAATCAAGAAGCATAACAATGTATAAGAGTCTCTCAGGTTAATCTTTCTTTTATGTCCAAATTCCATAACTGCATCCACAAGGTATTCAGTTCAGTTCAGTTCAGTCACTCAGTCGTGTCTGACTCTTTGCAATCCTATGAATCGTAGCACGCCAGGCCTCCCTGTCCATCACCAACTCCCGGAGTTCACTCAGACTCACGCCTATCCAGTCAGTGATGCCATCCAGCCATCTCATCCTCGGTCGTCCCCTTCTCCTCCTGCCCCCAATCCCTCCCAGCATCAGAGTCTTTTCCAATGAGTCAGCTCTTCGCATGAGGTGGCCAAAGTACTGGAACTTCAGCTTCAGCATCATTCCTTCCAAAGAAATCCCAGGGCCGATCTCCTTCAGAATGGACTGGTTGCAGTAGTTGATAAATTTCTTAACTCACATATCATATTAAGGAAAATAAACATACCCTTTATCAAGTTGTTGTGTTCAATGCTGAATGCCTGTATTTCATGTACTAGTCATTGTCCCACCCCTCCTTACAGTACATTCTTCCTTTGATCTAAAGTTAACAGATGAAAGCAAAAGTGGTACACAGTTTCCACTGTTTAGACTTATCTCAGACGACACCCTCCAGTTACATTAGTCAAATACAAAAATTGTGCCTAGCAGGAAGTAAGCTATGTAAGCCATCATTGTATGTTTTTTATAATTTTTATTTGGAAGATAATTACTTTGCAATAATGTAATGGTTTCTGCCATACATCAACATGAATAAGCCATAGGGGTGTGTGTGTGTATTTATAAATATATGTGTGTGTGTGTGTGTGTGTATTTATATATATATATGTGTGTGTGTGTGTGTGTGTGTATTTATATATGTGTGTGTGTGTGTGTGTGTATCTCCTCCCTATGAAACCTCCCTCCCATCTCCCTCCCCTTCCCACACCTCTAGGTAGTCACAGAGTACAAGTTTTGGGTTCCCTGAGTCATACAGCAAATTCCCGATGGCCATCTACTTTACAAATGCTAATGTATGCATTTCAGTGCTACTCTCTCAAATCATCCCACTTTTCTCCTTCCCCCACCATGTCCAAAAGCCTGTCCTCTATGTCTGCATCTCCACTGCTGCCCTGTAGATAGGTTCATCTGGAGAAGGAAATGGCAACCCACTCCAGCATTCTAGCCCGGAGAATCCTAGGGACAGAGGAGCCTGGTGGGCTGCCGTCTATGGGGTCTCACAGAGTCGGACACAACTGAAGTGACTTAGCAGCAGCAGATAGGTTCGTCAGTACCATCTTTCTAGATTACATATATATGGGGCTCTTCCAAGGGCTCAGGGAAGGAGAGGAAAAATGGCGATGGAAAAGGAGGTTAGGAAATTTGGTTTCATCTTGGGGTTCATAATACTCAAACACAACCTCATCCTTAGCAAGTAAAAGGCCACCTGAGCTCAGACAGTCACAGGAAGAAAGAAATGACCATAAAGCAGCAGCAGCAGCACATGGAAGCTTGTGAGGAGAACAGGGACACAGATGAGGGGACCGGCTTTTACGCCTGGTGACTCAGTGTTGAAGACAATAGTACTTCAAAAATGCCATGGATCCATGTATACTTGAGAATGAGAACAAGTGAAGGTGAAATCCACTACATGAATGTATCTTTGAAATTCCAGAGGGACGGTTCTTTTGGGGAGTAATAATAATGTCTATATGTCAGTAACAGAAGAGTTTCAGGGCTGAATGTAAAGTTGTCCACTAGGTCACATAACAAGAGACATATCTAGAATAGATACATAGCAAAAATAATTAAAACCCCACAAAAACCTGTAGATTTCAAGAAGCTTCTCCAGAAGACTAGAGATTTTGGGCTCAGCAGGTCACCCCATATTCCCTAGCTGTTGTGGTGATGATACGATACCCTTCAGAGTTTCAGCTCAGAGGCAGAAGTGGCTTGTAAGGGGGGCTTCCAGCATCCTGTTGTTCCTGGGCTTCAAACCCACATTTCCAGTTGCCTGTTGGGGGACTGACTGCACCTTACCTGGCCAGCACACTGAACTCAGGAGGTACAGCTAAACACATCAGTTTTTTCTTATCAAAGGGGACTGTTTTTACATCATCAGGCTCTTGCGTAGATTCAAAATCTAGAAGTAGTCCTGGATACCTCCAATCACCTTTATGGCCCCAATGAGTCAACTGCCGCTGGATTAGACATTCATTTCTGATGAAATATCCTCCCCCTTTTCTATCTTCTAAACATACCCTTGTTTATGTACTCATTGCCTTTCCTCCGCTTATTTCCTCATCTCAACTGACTACTCATTTCAGTCTACCCTTTAAAATTACCCTTTACCTGGTGGCTCAGATGGTAAAGCGTCTGTCTACAATGTGAGAGGCCTGGGTTCTATCCCTGGGTTGGGAAGATTCCCTGGAGAAGGAAATAGCAACCCACTCCAGTACTCTTGCCTTGAAAATCCCACGGACAGAGGAGCTTGGTGCAGGCTACTATCCATGGGGTCGCAAAGAGTCGGGCAAGACTGAGCAACTTCACTTTTAAACAATTTACCCAATTCACTTCTGTAAAGCCCACTTCCACGTTCAGCAGTCAGCACTTTGCCTGGCACAGGGTGGGTATTTAGCTTACATTTGTTAGGCTGATGGACGGATGGACAAATAGAATATTCACTGATTCTTGACCATAGGCCTGACATCAGGCTATGCAGTGGAGATGAAACAGGAAACAAAGTATTTTCTAACAACACACTTTCCTGTTCTTTAGGCTTCAGTGGCCAATTACAATCTACAGTTCATCCTAGCATTCGACAGCCTAGTCCCAAACTAACTGTCTGACCCTGATCACCTAACTCTATATCCAGACTCTAACCAAAGGTTCTGCAGACATCACCAAGCGAATATTCATCATCAATCAGCACTGTAAGCAAAATACTTGTGCAAAATATATTTTAAAAAGCCACCATTATCCCCTACAATCCTAGGGCATGAGGGAGTTAAACAGAACATGATAGAGTCATCTCCAACAAAAAGTAAGAACAAAATACAGATAATTTGCTTCTGCAGAATTCGTAGGAAGTATGGAGGCTCAGATGGTAAAGAATCTGCCTGCAATGTGGGAGACCCAGACTCAGTCCCTAGGTCAGGGAGATCCCCTGGAGAAGAGAATGGCAACCCACTCCAGTGTTCTTACCTGGCAGGCTACAGTCCATGGGATCTCAAGGAGTTGGACACAACTAAGAGGTGGCAGAGTGTTTTATTTTTAAATAAATTTATATAAATGTATTCACTTTTTAAATAAATTTATATCTTCTGGGATAGATGATGAGTGGGATGGTGGAAGATACTTATAAGATAAATCTTTGAGAAAGATGGAATAAAGGTTAAAACATAGCAGAACCAATCAATTTAAACCACCCAAGAATGCCTTGTTGTTAAATAATTGCAGTGTCGATACACAATTACAAGGCAGGCTCAGCCCTAAGCAGGGTTCTGGATAACTGCTGGGGGAGGGCTGTCCTGTTCATTGTAATATGTTGAGCAGAGTCCTAAGCCTCCACTCACTTGATGCTAGCAACACACCTCCCCATACCAGTTGTGGCAACCACAGACACCTGCAGGCAATGTCAAAATTCCCCAGGGAAGAGAGAGTGGCAAATAGGGGGCATAGGGGATAAAGGAGTGGAGACGACACAATCACTCAGTTGAGAACCACTGGTCTAGGGAGAGGCCCAGTTTATACCTATTGTCCCAGAGAAATTACTTACTAGTCCCACCCTTCACTTTCAAAAATGTCCCAGTATGGAAGACAAGTTATACTATCTCCCTACCTTCTGTCTCCTGAGACATTCTTCTTCCTCCATATATGTGGTTCTGGGAGGCAAAGCTGCCACAAAAACCTTTCTGCAGGAAAATATAAAGATTGTAAACCATCCCTGTCTTTCAAAACAGAGTCACATAAATGTTTACAACTTGTCTGAAGAAGCTGTATATCCCATAGATACCCTTCAGTGTTATGCTAACCTCAAATGCCTCAAAAAGTTGAAAGCACTCAAATCCACTGACCGTCTTTTTTTCTAGGCAAGAAATGATTTCATTCCATACATTAATGCCAAAGACTCATTCACTATTCATGAGAGAAGCCAATGCACTTTGTTAAAAAGTTTAAAATGCGTCAGTAAATTTGAAAAGCACAGAGCTGCTCAAGCTTTACTGTGACCCGTCTTGTGGTCCCTATAGTGGTCTTGTTAAACCAGAGACTGGAAAGCCTCACTCTCAGACTTCAGGAGGTCAGAGGGGTCAGATAATCGGCATTTATAACAAGTTCCCAGGTTGATACTGCTGGTCCGTTGATCTAGAAGATGCCAACTGCTTTCTGCTTATTTCCTCATACACTGAGAGGCCCTTCATGGGGTGGATTTGGGGAAGAGGAGAGAAGCCAGAAATTGGAATCAGATTGCTTGTTCAGGTATTTGTTGCAGTTTTTCAGTCACTAAATCATGTCCAACTCTTTGTGATCCCATGGACTGCAGCATACCAGGCTTTCCTGTCCTTCACTATTTGCTTCAACTCAGGTCCGTTGATTTGGTGATACCATGCAACCATCTCATCTTCTGTCACTCCCTTCTCCTCCTGCCCTCAATCTTTCCCAGCATCAGGCTCTTTTCCAACGAGTCAGCTCTTTGCATCAGGGTTTAAAGTACTGGAGCTTCAGCTTCTGCATCAGTCTTTCCGATGAATTTTCAGGGTTGATTTCCTTTAGGATTGCTTGGGTATTGGGTTAGCCAAAAAGATGTTTCTGTAACATCTTACAGAAAAACCCTAACAAGCTTTTTTGGCCAACCCAATGTTTGCTTTTCAGATAATCAGGAGAAAATGTTCCCATCCATGGCTGTGCCAGACAGCATGCGAGGCCCTGGGGATGTGGGGAAAACAGGACAGATAGGACCTCTTCTATGCACTGACTTCCTCCTGCCCACCCAACCACTGATTCCCCTTTTAGAGATGGAAGCCTTGCTATGGGCTGCTATTCCATCATTTCCCTGCTATTCCATTCTTTCCAGCACTCTGTTCTCTTTATCAGCTGCTAATCAGAACCTTCAATCACTTTCTAGATCCCCATGAGATAGGTCCCATTTTTCAAAATCAAAGCCAAAGAAGCCAGGATAACAAAATGAAACAGAAAACCAAGAGTTTCTAGAAGCATCTGTCTCCTAAGTTAGCAAATGCCTCTCTTTTTCTGTGACGCTGATCATATCGTGGAAAACGCTTACCAGCACTGCTCTTACCGGCCACATCCTTTAAGTTCACCTGGAGCCAGGAGGGGCATGAGTCTACTCCTCATTTGTCTGGGGTCCTGAGGAGAGCAGTGCTTTGTTCCCACACTGACGATCAAGTCCGTAGTGCAGACTTGTTTCCAAGGAACAATAATTCAGACTCTGATTTAGGTTTCCTTTCTTCTGCCACTGTAACCAAGGCCTCTGGGAAAGCAATCTACATTTTCGTTGACCTCTGAGGTGACTGCCAGAGGTGTCAATGTTTCTCCTTAACGACTCCTCACTGTTTACTTTTTAAGAACTTCCATGTCCCAGGGAAGACATTTCTCTGGCTCACCTTGTCATCATCATTTGGGTAGGCGAGAGGAAGTGTGGGCTAAGGCTCTCTCACTGGAGTCATTAAGACACTTATCTCATGCTGGGCTCTTTCTGGATCTGCTATCTTTGTTCAGGGAATACAGAAAGTATCCTGTGATTTGTAATCCTTCCAGTGCAGTGAAGGAGAAGCCTTTAAAATAACTATTTATATATATATATTTTGCGATATTAGGAGCATCCAGATGGTTTTGCTTACTCTCAGTTTTTAGGGAAGGAAAACGTGCCTTTCTTTACAACTAGAAATGTGTTTTAGGGACAGTTATTTTGGGTTAACTCTAAATTAACAGACACTTACCCATGTTTTGATAGCACAAGGTTGGGGGGAGCTGGTTTTGGAAGTACTCTATATGGGAAGATGGCTCATGACATGGATTATTAAGGCATCCATGGGTCATACTCTGATAGAATGCAGAGCAGAAAGAAGGGGAGAAATTATATTCCTCATGACAATGTCTGTGCCAATGATCTAACCAACCATGGAACACCCTACCTTTGAATTTATTGGGTGAATTTTTTGAATTCGGAATACTAAAATGTGCAATCAAGAACATTTTGCCTAATTGATTCAGAATTGTGATTCCTTCAAGTGTTCCTTGAGTCATCAAAAAATGTTTTGTTGGAAATGGCAGGCTACGGTTGTCCATGCCTTTGGAAAATTAAAAGAAAGCTGATAGTACAGATGGGATAAGTGTCTTTGGGAAAACAATGTTATAATGCTGATGAGTACAGGGAGGATGAAGTAGCTTTGGGAAAACAAGAGGTGATGATGAGGGAGGCAGAGAGCAGTGACCGACAGCCTGAAGTGGCAAATGACATCAGAGATGAACTGGTGTGACATGAAAACAAGCCCTGGGACTCTTGAGAAATAAGACCAGAGAGGAACTCACCTAAGACCTTGACCTCATTTAGACATAGAATAGCAAAGAGAGATAAGAAAGCCTTCCTCAGTGAATAATGCAAAGAAATAGAGGAAAACAATAGAATGGGAAAGACTAGAG
Source organism: Neotragus moschatus (assembly GCA_006410615.1). Lineage (NCBI taxonomy): Eukaryota > Metazoa > Chordata > Mammalia > Artiodactyla > Bovidae > Neotragus > Neotragus moschatus. The sequence continues at coordinate 742,504 of SJYA01002835.1, read as the reverse complement.
ATCTCTTCAAGAAAATTAGAGATACCAAGAGAACTTTTCATGCAGAGATGGGCACAAAAACATACAGGAAATGGTATGGATATAACAGAAGCAGAAGATATTAAGAAGAGGTGGCAATCAACGAAGGAAACTATAAGCAAGGTGAAAAGACAGCCTTCAGAATGGGAGAAAATAATAGCAAATGAAGCAACTTACAAAGAATTAATCTCAAAAATATACAAGCAACTCCTGAAGCTCAATTCCAGAAAAATAAGCGACCCAATTAAAAAAAATGGGCCAAAGAACTAAACAGACATTTCTCCAAAGAAGACATACAGATGGCCAACAAACATATGAAAAGATGCTCAAAATCACTCATCACTCATTATGCAAATCAAAACCACAATAAGGTATCACCTCACACCTGTCAGCATGGCTGCTATCAAAAAGTCTACAGACAATAAATGCTGGAGGGGGTGTGGAGCAAAGGGAACCCTCTTACACGGTTGGTGGGAAAACAAACTAGTACAGCCACTATGGAAAACAGTGCGGAGATTCCTTAAAGAACTGGAAATAGAACTGCCTTATGACCCAGCAATCCCACTGCTGGGCATACACANGAAAGTGAAGAGGAACTAAAAAGCCCCTTGATGAAAGTGAAAGAGGAGAGTGAAAAAGTTGGCTTAAAGCTCAATATTCAGAAAATGAAGATCATGGCACCTGGTCCCATCATTCCATGGGAAATAGATGGGGAAATAGTGGAAATAGTGTCAGACTTTATTTTTGGGGCTCCAAAATCACTGCAGATGGTGATTGGAGCGAGGAAATTAAAAGACACTTGCTACTTGGAAGAAAAGTCATGACCAATCTAGAAAGCTTATCAAAAAGCAGAGACACTACTTTGTCAATAAAGGTCCATCTAGTCAAAGTTATGGTTTTATCCATTCCAGTTATGTATGGATGTGATAGTTGGACTATAAAGAAACCTGAGCACCAAATTTTTGAACTGTGGTTTGGAGAAGACTCTTGAGAGTCCCTTGGACAGCAAGGAGATCCAACCAGTCCATCCTAAAGGAAATCAGTCCTGAATATTCACTGGAAGGACCGATGTTGAAGCTGAAGCTCCAATGCTTTGGCCACCTGATGTGAAGAACTGATTCATTTGAAAAGACCCTGATGCTGGGAAAGACTGATAATGGGAAGATAAGGGAATGACAGAGGATGAGATAGTTAGATGGCATCACTGACTCAATGGACATGAGTTTGAGTAAGCTCCGGGTTGGTGATGGACAGGGAGGCCAGCGTGCTGCAGTCCATGGGGCTGCAAAGAGTTGGACATGACTGAGCAACTGGACTGAACTGAGACATGCAGAATAGGGCCTAGGGTCACCATCATCAGATAGTAAAGAGAAAGGCAAAGGCTGGAAGCAGAAAATCTGGCGGCTTTCAGATAGTATTGGCTGGAAAGAATCTCATAATATTGCCTTTCAAGAAAATGAGAGATTCCGATCTGATTTCCTATATTTCTCTTTGTATCTTCTATAGTGATATTCGTCATCAGAATGGCAAATCACAATTGTTGCACTCAAACAAATGGAAAGGAAGACCCTTGCCCCAATGAGTCTGGTAACCATGCTGGTGATGCAGATGATACCAGGAATGTAAACGCCCTCACTCAGGCCTGGGCAAAGTGTGAAAAGGTAAAACTGGATGGCCAAAAACATGGCTTTCATTTTAATGGTTTACTTTCAGCTCTTCGTTAGAATGTGTGCATATAGGCAAAACTATTAAGGAATGAGAAGGACTATTTCAGGTTAATAGCTGTACCATGATTAGAACTCCTGTATCATACAAATGCAGCTAGGAGCATTTTCTGCCTGTTAGAAAATATTATTAATATAATGAAAGGAATGATTGATAGCACTTGGCATATTTTCCTCTCTGTGGTTGTATTCCACTGCAATTATAAAAACACAATATAATCTTCCCATAGGCCATGGCTACCTGACAGAGGCATTTTAAAACGAATTCTCCTTTGGATGTCCAGGCGTGTATGCGTGTGTGTAGGCTGACAGTTCAGAGGAGAAACTCATATTTGACAATCAGGGCTCTGTCTTCCTGCTTCAAGGGGCTTCCCAGGTGTACTTATGCTATTCTTACCCAAGTTTCAATAAAATTGGTTTGTCAGAGATTCTTACTAGCTCTGACTGACAGCTTTCCATTGTACCCAGAACTGTCATCTTCATCAGAAAGTTAGAAGCCCGGTGCTGCCTCTGAAGTAGTATAAAGAAATGTTGCCTCCAAAAGTGAAATTCTGTCGCAAACATGTTCACCCTTGAAGCACCAGACAGAAGACAGACCTTTCAAAATGCTAGAAGTTTAAAGATTGCAGAGCATCAGGAACACAGCTTGGGAGAACACAGGAGAAACACAATAAAAAACAGCATCAACTGTGATCACACACAAGTGGGGCATCAAGAGGGCTGACCTCATGGTTTCTGATGGGGGTTTGGAGACGGACAAACACCACGTGATACTAATGAGAGATGTTTTGGTACAAGTTTCAAGTGCAGAAGGAGGGAAAACTCAAGCTCCGTGACCACGGTTGCCAGTGCTCTAGATCTGAGCACCCTCCACGTGGTTATTTTTACCCACCTTGCTCACATCTTATGCTGTGATTAAACCAAACCATTCTGACTGTAAACCCTTTTGTTCTGTCTCACTATTTCACAGAGGCTTGGTGTGTTAATCAAACTGTCAGCAAAGAGAAAAAAAAGAGAGACAGAGAGAGCACATTTTCTTCAAATGAAGAAAAATTTGAGCTTCCTACAATAAACACATTTTCCAGCGGATGAGCTTTTCACAGAGTAATTATTTCACTTCTCCCCAAGATTACTGATTACATCACACAGAAAAACTAAGAGAGGCCTGTTTTATCTTCCCCATCTATCTATGGTTCTTGTGCAAACTTATCCTTGTTACCATGAAAAATGACAAATTTGCCATCTGATCAAAATGTTAACAAGGTAACTGTCAGTGAGATGGATCTCTGACTGTCACTGCAAGCCAGAACATGAGGATACATTGATATTTCTCAATACAGCCACTGCTTCCCCAATGTTCACTAACAACGTTTCCACAGTGAGAGTAATAAATCACCTGGAAATAACAAGCTATATAAGATCTCTGGGATATGATAGATTCATCCTACCAGCACTATCTGCAAGGTAGAAGACAATTGATAATGATCCAAAGAAAGCCCTAATCAACTGCCATTTGCCATAATGGGGTAGATGAAGCAGAGATATGAAATCATAACTGTGTAATGCATGCTGGGTCAGAATTGCACTGCTTGGAAGAACAACAAAACACACGACAACAAATAAAACACACATGAGTTAACATTCTATGGGGTCAAATAAGGGGAAAATAAAGTTAATGACAAAGTCCAGATACGATCATCACATTGGACACTGGAAGGAATGGGATAATCATGCAGTTGGTAGGTTCATAAGCAACCAACTCAAGGAAGGTTCTTCAGATGACACGAATAATGACTCTGGCTCACTGCTTGGTTTAACAGACCTTCCTCCAGTACTTTTATGTTCCTTAAGACTCTCTGGGCCACACTGTCTCTGAGCCTTTAATTCAATAGTTTAACTAATGAAATTATTTTTGTCCCACTAGCATTATGGCCAAGTGCCCCAACAAAGACATAAACAGAGAAGAGAAGGGAATATCCACATGGAAATAAGAAGACATAGGACATGAACCACAAGAAAGAAACGTTCTATAAGAAGATCATGACATTAAGTCACTCAGACAAAGAAATCAGACTTCAAACTGCCCAAGAGCTGCCCCATACCTACGGCCTTTTAGGTTTTAAGAGTAAGACATTTTCACACGGATACAGTCTAACTCTCCCCTACTTGTTCATCCCTCTTTGGCCCTTCTGACTTCTGCCATTTCTAGACCACTCCAGGTTTCTTCCTTCCCAGGGCCTTGTGTTTGTGCTTCTCTCTGTTGGACCTGTGTCTCTTCCCTGGCTCCTCCCCTTCCCTTGTGTAAAGCCCCTCCCAGGGTCCGTCCATATCCATTTGTTTTGAAACAGCCCTAACTCCCAGACCATTTAGTTTTCTTAGAGCCTCTTCTTCCGAGGCAGAGGGAACCACGTCTGTCTGGATCACTGCCACCTCTAAGCCTTTAGCACACTGGCTGCCACAGAGAGGGGCCAGGCACAATCCAGATCTTGGGCTCTGCGAGATGAGACCGCCCGACTTTGAATCTTGGTGCCGGAGCATAGCAGATACGTAACCCTGTGCAAATCCTCAATTTCTGCCTGCCTCAGTTTCCTTTCTTATAAAATGGGGAGAAGTGGGATGCCTACTAACAGCAGTGCTGTGAAGACTAAATGAGTTCATTGACGCAAAGATCTTCAGATAGTGACAGACACATAGGAAGCTACTGCAAACCATTAGTTGTTATGATTGCAAGAACAGAAGCAATTCTAATATATTTAACTGAATTCATTCGTGATTAGATCAATGAGCCCTCTTCTTCCTCATGATTTAGTCGCTAAGTTGTGTCTGATTCTTTGTGACCCCATGAACTATATAGCCCACCAGGCTCCTCTGTCCATGGGATTCTCCAGGCAAGAATACTGGAGTGGATTGCCCTTTCCTTCTCCAGGGGATCTTGCTGACCCAGGGATCAAACCCAAATCTCTTGTGTCTCTTGCACTGACAGATTGATTCTTTACCACTGAGCCAACAGGGAAGCCTCTGGGATTACTATAGCTCTTTATTTTCTACTAATAAGCAGCTGCTGCTACTGCTAAGTTGCTTCAGTCGGGTCTGACTCTATGCGATCCCACAGACGGCNTGCTGACCCAGGGATCAAACCCAAATCTCTTGTGTCTCTTGCACTGACAGATTGATTCTTTACCACTGAGCCAACAGGGAAGCCTCTGGGATTACTATAGCTCTTTATTTTCTACTAATAAGCAGCTGCTGCTACTGCTAAGTTGCTTCAGTCGGGTCTGACTCTATGCGATCCCACAGACGGCAGCCCACCAGGCTCCCCCATCCCTGGGATTCTCCAGGCAAGAACACTGGAGTGGGTTGTCATTTCCTTCTCCAACGCATGAAAGTGAAAAGTGAAGTGAAGTCGCTTAGTGGTATCCGACTCTTAGCAATCCCATGGACTGCAGCCCACCAGGCTTCTCCATTCATGGGATTTTCCAGGCAAGAGTACTGGAGTTGGGTGCCATTGCTGCAGAGCAGCCAGTAATTGAGTGTTTTTTTTTTTTTTAAAAATGTCTCTGCTGGTACCTAGTGGAGAACTCCAAACTTGGCAGCAGAGTGTAGTCTCCCCTTAGTGATGCTATCTCAGTCAAGGGGACAGATAACTCTCACCTTCCCACAAAGCAAACTATTTCTGCAGAAGCCTGTGAAGGAGAGAGGAGGCGGTGCTGAGAGGTTAGGCACTCAGAACAACTTCAGATCAGGGGTAAGAAAGTCTAGAAAACCGAGCCATACTGTGAAGAGAGCGGCAGAAGCTGTCGCAAACAATGTTTTCCTTCAAATGCCTGACATCTTGGCTCTTTGGTCCCCCTTTCCTGTCACAGCCCTGGTTGTCTTATGTCACTAAAGAAACAGGCATCATCCCCAAACATCGAAAACATGAGCCTAAAGCCGATCCAAATTTTCCTGAGATCGTAAAAGATAAAATGGAATCGAAACCGGTCACCAGTGTGCTTCTAAGGACAGGCTGATGATCAAGTTTTCAGTGGAAATTATTTTCTCAGGAGCATTCTTACGAGATCAGCTTCATTCTTCCCAGACTTTCTGAGTTTCTTGCTTATTTCATCATTTACTTCAGTAGGCTACAGTGATGTGCTGGAACCGGTTTGAACTGGTGGCTTAAAAGAGCTATTTGTAGAATTTTGAGAAATTTTGCAAGTTAATTGTTTACACAATCATTAAGAATCAAATTTAATAACACAGCTAAATAATAAAACAAAGATAAAAATAGAAATTTCTCAATTATTTCACTACATTTTACCATTATCTAATAGCTTTTAGGTTATTGATGTCTATTGTATCTGTACATGGAAATACTGTAATATCGTGGGCTACTGTCGGTCTCTTTTCAACTTTGTGCAATAATGTCAAATTTGTAGTTTGAAATCAGCCATTGTGATTGGCAGACATTATAGAGTTATTGCCTTGTTGGTTATGTAAGTTTGAGGAAGTGATAGACAAAATATTAATAATCAGATTAAAATTAAAAAGCATGTTGTAACTTTAGCTGTTACATTGTGAATAGCACAACAAATTGAGAAAATATTCTCCCAGGATTTTAAACCTATCTCATTCAGCAAAATGTCTCTCCCGTTAATTGATGTACGAGTAAGGTTTTGACATCTATCTTCACTGTTTCACTTTTGTCTTAAGTGTTAATGTAACCAAAATATCACCTAACATTCATGTCCAAAACACACTTGTTTGTCAATGATGTTTGTCAAAGTTTTGTTGAACTGGATAGTGACCCAGCAATATTCCTCATCTGGAATTCTCAAGGTAAATTGCATCCAGAGGCTGACTACAAATACAGAAGTTCAGGCAACATCACAAAAGCATTCTGTGAGAATCAAATTGTGTGCTGTACATACTTTGTATCAGTCAAACTCGAGATAAACATGAACATAGGGATGGAGCTGGATATAGATACAGACATTCACATACATTTTACTTTCCCTGAGAGATGGCTGTTAAACAATTACCAGCACACAACTGGATACAAACACAATAAAAATACTTAGAAAGAGATGATCATTCAACTTTCCTAGGGACAATTTTATTACAGTTAGAAACTAGAGGCTTGGAGGTTTACTGGGTCATGATTAAAGTCCAACGAAGTCCTCTCACAACTCTAAAGTTAGTTATCTTGGGCCATAATATCAGCTATACTGCTACCTCCCCAAACAGATGGGGACGGACCCCAAATCTCTTCCTCTTACTTTGAGGGTTCACAGAGGGGTCTGGCGGGGGGATGGTAGGTAAATTCATGGTTAGCGGGCAGGGAAGAACAGGAGAGGTCAATACCTTGCAGCTGCCAGTAGACCATGGAAAACTCGCTACTGGATGTGATGGGAAATACTGAGCTGAAAGGTCATGAATGCGCAGTCATTGGGCCAAGATGTACTCTGTGTTGAAATACTATTAAAAGATTCTGTTTGGCTTTTGACTATATTCAAAACAGTTTAGAACTGTAATTAATGTGATTTCAAGGAGACGAGAAATCCTAAGTAATCTGTTGCCTGTGGTTTCATATTTCAGAAAACAGTAAACAAGCACACGCACACACCTCCCCCCCACACACACCAAAAACAGAGCAACGAAATGAGATACTAAAATACACTTGCTGAATTTTTAAAATATTTCCAAGTAAAGACTTTATTTAACCTTTCTTTCCCTTTTCATCCTCATGTCCCCTAAGGAAACGTACCAATTAGAGTCATTTAGCAGGACCAGAAGTACATTTACTACCAACCCTGAGAAGAAACAGGACAAGCTTTGGGCTCAGCTGCTGCAAACCAGAGCTCCATCATGGCCAAGGCTAAGCTTCAACTGCATAAACACTGCCTAAGGTTTACCTAAAGGGTGTGAGCAGCCTGCCACATGTCTCCTCTTCTCAGGAGGGCCTGAAGAACGCAGCAACCTCAGGAAGAAAAATGCGCTCAGGAAGAGAGACCCAAAGTGCTTCTAGCAAAGAACACAGTGCTTTGTTTTTTCTTTGAAACGATTTATCTCTCTAACTGGACTTGCTCCAAGCTCGTTCGGCACCTGTAATGGAAGGAGAACACCAAGAATTGCAGTCTGTGGGGTCTGTCTGCTTTAGCAGAGTGTGTGCTAGGTTGCCTCAGTCGCGTCTGACTCTTTGGGACCCCATGGGCTCTAGCCCACCAGGCTACTCTGTCCATGGGATTCTCCAAGCAAGAATATTGGAGTGGGTTATATTCCAGGGGGTTTTCCCGGCCCAGGGATCAACTCTGCGTCTCTTACATCTCCTGCATTGGCAAGTGGATTCTTTACCACTAGCGCCACCAGGGAAGCAGAGTGCTGTGCTCTCTCTGAGATCCAGTTTCACCTCCTAAGTGCATCCTCCTTGCACAGCTTTTCTGTGTGGATGCTGCCTTTTCCGGTCCCTGAAGTACATACCCCTGTGTTACCAACACGTGAGGTTCTCTTAGACTTTCCTCCACGGAAGCTGCAGGTAAGAAGGATAAGACCTCTGCCTCCATTTTTCAAAAGAAATCAGCTTTCTTCTGGGGATTACAAGGATGTGCCAGGTCCCTGGGTAGGCTTTTAAGAACTCCCACACATTCAGGATGGGTAAAAGCAGCACAGGTGGGTCTTGGCCAAGAAGACATTGTCTAATTTGGCTTGAAGTTTTCAGAACTCAGACCCCAAGAGAAGGCATTGTCAGGCATTCTGACTTGTAAAGGACAGGAGGGTCATGGGTGAACATTGGAGGGGAGCTCTCTACTGGGCAATACTGCTCTAATATGGAGGTTCTGAGGCAGTTTCTTCTGCCTCTGAACACCAGCATCCTTTAGCTCTGTGGTTACACTTAATATCTTCTGCTACATGAAGACAGCAACAGAAGCAAGGCCCTCCACACCCACATTGTATATGACGGCGTGGAAACTCTCTTCCCTGAAGCGGGGAGAAACAAAAGCACTCCCCATCCCATTCTCCCCTCTCCTTAGCTCCACTTTCACCTGAGCATCTCAGCCCAAAGAGCTCAGAGGAAACAAGGAACCTCACGCACATGATTTAAGCACCAACTACCGACCAGGCCCTTTGCGAGCATTGTATCACTCAGCGATTCACCCCACAGCCCTGCAGAGGAGGCATTTGGATCCCTGGTTTACAGATCAGGAAAGTAAGACTCTTTCACTAAGTAAATATACATTAATGAGCACTGACCTCTTGCCAGAAACTTGGCTGCAGGGTTTCCAAAGAAGAGAAAGAAGGGGCCCTGACCTTATAGAATTCACATCCCAGTGGAGCTCCACAGCTAAGAAACTCCTAGAAGGCTGGGTAAATGACAGACAGGATAAGAAGGAGGGGGCAGTGGAATGGAAGAAAAGAGAGAAAACAAAGGAAAGAGGAGCAACTGTCCAAGAGTGCCTAGGCACGAAGTTGAAGATCCCCAATTTTATACTCTAGCCTATGCATTTTCCACATAGCCACATCACCTTTGCCCCTTCCTGGCTAACCTCCACTGTGGTACATATACACAATGGAATATTACTCAGCTATTAAAAAGAATGCATTTGAATCTAGAGTTCTAATGAGGTGGATGAAACTGGAGCCTATTATACAGAGTGAAGTAAGTCAGAAAGAAAAACACCAATTAGTATATTAATGCATATACATGGAATTTAGAAAGATGGTAAAGACAAGCCAAATGCTTTCAGTCCTATATGCAAGATGGCCAAAGAGACACAGATATAAAGAACAGACTTTTGGACTCTGTGGGAGAAGGAAAGGGTGGGAGGACTTAAGAGGATAGCATTGAAACATGTGTATTACCATATGTGAAATGGATCACCAGTCCAAGTTCAATGCATGAAACAAGGCACTCAAGCTGGTACACTGGGATAACCCAGAGGGATGGGATGAGGAGGGAGGTGGGAGGGGGGTTCAGGATGGGGACACATGTACACCCGTGGCTGATTCATGTCAGTGCATGGCAAAAACCACAATATTATAATTAGCTTCCAATTAAAATTAATAAATTTTTAAAAAATAATGAGACAAAGGACAGTAGCTGAGGGACCTTTCCATGGCCTGATTTCATGCACTGGAGTCTGAGCCTCATCTTTGGGACAAGAGTTTTCTCTCATAGCTATGAGAAGAAGAGTTGAATTCCAGAGTTAAGGCAGAGCACTGGAAAGTTTCAGAATACAGCCTGCCCTTTTAAACTCCTCTTTATTAATATTCTTCAGGCACAGAGGTGCAATGAGAAAGTACAAAATACAGCTCCCTCCGGTTGCAGCAGCAAGGAAACCAAAAAAAAAAAAAGAAAGAAAGAAAAGTAGATGGCACATCATGCCATCTTATTATAATAATGGATTAAAAGGGTACAAACAGGGTACTAATTAGTGCTCATAAAAACTCGAAGCTGCGGATTGTTCATCTTCATAGCTGGGCACTAAAAGTGCCACGTGGGCAGATAACATGGAAGTAAAATAGCAGAGAGTAATCTCGCAGGATTCAGGCAGCAAGAGCCAGAGGAGGCAGCCAGCTCCAGCCACACCACCTGTATGCACTCAGGAATCCAAAGACATTCAGATGACGGCCCCAGAATGAACAATCAGCCGGCCCAGACAGAGGCAAGCGTCTCCGAACTCAGCAAGGGATGCTGGGGGACCTTGGCAACTTCTGATTGATTGTCTTCGAGTCCCTGTCCCCAAGATGTATTCCTGTCCATGGGCTCCCCTGGATTATATGCAGAGGGCTACTTCTGTGAAATGAGATGGTTTTATTAGTATGCAGAGGCCAAAGTGTAGCCTGAAGGAGAAATACCTTCATCAATAAAATCTTTTTTGATTAAATTCAGCCTTTCTTCTTGGGTCTGCTCAGAGCTTAGAAAATAAGCCAGGAGTGCTTTCTAACTTTTGTCCCCAATTTGTTCCCTGAGGATTTCAAGGATTCTGTTGCCATCCGAGCAATCCACAAGAACAAAGAAAGGAGTCTGCTTTCTTTAACTAGTTGCCTCTTTAAATTCAGACCCAGTAACTCAGATTTGGAAATCCCCAGCACTCAAATATCTACCTGAGCCAAGTGACTATGTATTCCAGGCTAACCAATTAATTCATAAATGACCATACACAGCACATATGGAGAGCCACCTTTTTAAAAAGAATGTGAACCTTTTTTTTAATAAGGAGATAAGTATGTCCAGCATACTCTTTACTGCCGGTGAAACTGAAGCTTAGTGATTTCCTTTTACGAATACACAACAGTTAAAAGGGCTAAACTGAAGGCAAAAAAATAAAAAATAAAAAGAGGCAAGTGAACTATGCAATAACCACTCTCACATCCATTCCATTTTCAAAATTATAATGGATATATATTATTTAATGGTATGTACTCACTGTGCTCTGAAAAATGTGGAGGAAAAGATCGAGACTTTTTAGAAACAAAACAAACAAAAACATCAGTTCTACCCTAGAATAAAAAATATTGCCCATATTTATTTATTTTCCTCCAGAAATCTGGGTAAATATCACTGGGATGGACTGAGTCCTAGTCTGTACGATCCGTGGTCTGGTCGGCTCAGTATGAGCCTTTAGAGGACTCAGAGTTTGTGTTTCTCATCATGCTCCCATTGCCTGAATGTGTCCCTACTGCTTGGAATGATGTTCAGAAATGTGCGATAGTATGTGAGCACTGGCCAGTCAGAATGGGACCAGATGCCAGGAAATCAACAGCCAGTCCCCGCTACCCAGTACACATGGCCTGTATATCCTTTCAACCCCAGCTGGTGCAAAGGTTCTGATGAGAATGTGGGCTCCTGCCCAAGGACCTGTCTTCTTAACTGGATGCCTAAACAGACAATTCATGAATGACCAGTGCTGATAACTCTAGTACATGTGCCACAGGCCCGTAGGAGAACCGTTCTGACTCCATGAAGACTCTTCAGAGCCTCGAATTACACCATGGGAGTGAAGCCCTCACTGTAGTCCCTGACACAATGGGCAGCCATGGCCAAGCCACTTACACTCACCAGAAAAACCTGTTCTCCTACAGAAAAAAACAGCTTTGGCCCTGCTTTTCCTCAAAGCAATGGTAAAAGGTCAGGTAAGAGAAGATACTGGAGTGTGCTTTGAATGCTTCTGAAGAGAAGCACTTCCTAATCCCAAGCCATAATTGCTAATAAATGACTTCTCTTTAACATAAGGGTTAAAGGATTTTTAATGCATATATTCTTTGGTGCTCATTAAGAAGACACTAATTCTTTACGGGTTCATAAGTGCAAACATAACTGAGAATAATTTGCAGCGACGGTGCAGTAATGAATGTAAAATCCGAATGAGAGAATGCACGTTGGCTGGAAACATGTATTATTCTTTCTGGGGTTCCTTTCTTTTGTCAGAGATATTGTTGAATTTTCTTCAGAGGATTTATTAGTATCTGTTTAACATTATCCCTCTCTTTCATATGAACACTTTCATTAGAATCTTAGGCAAAGCTTTAAAGGCTTTCGATGAAGAGGTTATTAAAAAATAACTAATNGAAACATGTATTATTCTTTCTGGGGTTCCTTTCTTTTGTCAGAGATATTGTTGAATTTTCTTCAGAGGATTTATTAGTATCTGTTTAACATTATCCCTCTCTTTCATATGAACACTTTCATTAGAATCTTAGGCAAAGCTTTAAAGGCTTTCGATGAAGAGGTTATTAAAAAATAACTAATATGTAAACGGTGCTCAAAATACCACATTACAAGCTAATCAATAGGATTGGCACAAGGCACAGAGATGGAGACAATATTAAATACCAGAGAGCCCACCCTGATCAATTTCACTATTTCCAAACACAAAATTAACTTCGTTTTTGAGAGGGGGGGAGACGAGACTGATAGGGCTTCTGAAGGTTTCATTTGGTCCAACCAGATGGTTTCCTTGTGGGGACTCCATGGTGGAAATTAAACCTGAGTTTTTAGTGGTTTTCAAGGCTGGTTCTCCACTTTTCCTATTCATCAAGCTAGGATCGCCTTTAGTACAGTCCTGGGAATCACCCTGGGCCTCTCCTGGATTGAACAGAAAGTCAACCATCAGGATGGAACGGCCACCTATGAGCCTCCTGTTTCACTGGAGGAACTCAAGGGGAGGCTGGCCTGAGGGTCCCCAAACAACCAAGGCTGCCTCACTTCATTTCCTGTTCTGAAGCTCATGTGTTAGCTTCACAAGGAAAATGGTTACTTTATATACAAAATGAGAACCAATTCAATCTTTCTCTTTACTACTGTGAAATCAGCCAAACCAGTTAATGAATCCTAGCAGTCTAAATCAGCAGTTCCCAAGCATGATGTCTGAAACACGATTACCACACAACTGGAAGGGCGGGAGGGAGAGAGGAAGAAAGAGAAAGAGAAAAAGAAATCCTATGGTTCGGTGTACTCTTGGAGATACTGCTCATTTTATCTTTTTTTAAAGTTTCAGGAAGAATCTTAAGGTGTGAGAATTTCTGCAGTTAAGACTCATATTTAATTTTGTTTAGCTGTGCATTTTACAAGGTTATTTACCACAGACTTTTCTTCATTTTCCCTCCTCGTCTGCTTCACGGCTGGAAATATCACTTTGGGAAAGTGATGGTCTAAGGTAACTCACACCTGCACCCTGCACTAGGCGACTGCCATCAGTTTTGAGGTAATTCCACACACACACACTCAGCATTCCTCCAACACAAGGTGAGAATGAAGACAGTGCACTCTTCAAGGGTAAGTTCCCAAACTGGTGTGACACATGCCAACACCTCCAAGGATTTATATACTTTCCAGAAACCTCAATATCTAGACCTGGAAACTATTAATCCAACCGTCCAGCTGCCCAGTAGAGAGAGGTCAAGGGCCAACTCCGTGGTAGCGGAAATGTCAAGAACCAGGGAGACAAATAGGAACATGGTGTGACCTCCACCCTTGGGTGTTCACCGGGACACAGTCACAGACCACTCACCATAAGATGTACAATGCAGAAAAAGAAGAGGTACATTCTGCATGAAGGCAGAGGGAAGTTGGCAAAGACAGTGACTGTCTAGTGGACTAGACTCCAACGTAAGGATTTTTCTAGATGGAAGATGACGAATGAGTAAGCAGCTTGGTGAACAGTGCCAAAGCTATAGACGTGAAACGGACAGTCTTTCCAAGATGTTCATCATCACTGCCACATGGGTGACCAAATGTTAGCTAATTCCTTCAGGCCATGAAGGGGCTTCCCTGGTGGCTGAGACAGTAAAGAGTCTGCCTGCAATGTGGGAGACCTGGATTTGATCCCGGGGTCAGGAAGACCTCCTGGAGAAGGGAATGGCTATCCACTCCAGTATTCTTGCCCAGAGAATTCAGTGGACAGAGAAGCCTGGTGGGCTACAGCCCATGGGATCACAAAGAGTCATACATGACTGAGCGAGTAACACTTTCAGATCAGGAAACCACAGCACATCTTGGTAGACTACATCTCACTAGATGGCAGGCATGGAGTGAGCCTCTGTGTTCCCCTCATATTGACCCACCAAGCCTCTGCATGTCTGTCACCCAGTAGCAAGCTTTCCATCTGAGTCATCTCTCTGATGGCCAGCAGCGTATGGCTAGGCATTTGTGCCTTGCCTTATAAAACAAAGGGTTTCCCTGGTGGCTCAGATGGTAAAGAACCTACCTGCAATGAGGGAGACCCGGGTTCAATCTCTGAGTCAAGATGATACCCTAGAGAAGGGAATAGCTACCCACTCCAGTATTCTTGCCTGGAGAGTTCCATGGACAAAGGTTATAGTCCATGGGGTTGCAAAGAGTCAGACATGACTGAGTGACTAACATTTTGTGAAACAAAAGGGTTCTTAAAAATTGGATATTCATGGATGGCATACATGAAATCATTTTACCCATCCATGAAGAATGACTCATGAAAAGAATTCCTGTAATGAATTATCTGGGAAACAACAAATCACTTCCACTCTGATTTTCCTGANAGTCAGACATGACTGAGTGACTAACACTTTGTGAAACAAAAGGGTTCTTAAAAATTGGATATTCATGGATGGCATACATGAAATCATTTTACCCATCCATGAAGAATGACTCATGAAAAGAATTCCTGTAATGAATTATCTGGGAAACAAGAAATCACTTCCACTCTGATTTTCCTGAATAGAACACATTCCTTTTAAGAGACTATAGAATCTAGAGCAATGCTGTTTAGTAGACACATGAAAAATTCACTGTTTGTAAACTACAGAGAAAAAGATAAAAGTAAACTTGGAAGCTACATATGTCATTTGACAATGGTTTGATGTGAAATCATAGTCCCATCCATAAATTGAGTGAGCAAGGTTCCTATCTTCTGGGACACTTGAATTGCCTCAGGGAATTCTAAATAATGACCTCATAATTTGCAAGTAAGAGACTGCAAATCTCTTGTAAGGAGATTCCTCTTGTAAGGAACTAACAGATTTTACATCATTGGGAGGACGCAGCAAAACAAGCAGTGGTGTTTGAGCACAACAGAGTAAGCTTTGAACCTCTTAAGCAAACTGACAAATTGCCCCCTGGAGTCCAATTTCCCGCCTCAGCACCGCTTTGCCATGATGGCTTGTCTCTTGCATCTCTTGCCTAATGGCTCTCCATGCCAAGAAGGGCCGTCCGTGCAATTAAAATAACCATCAACAAAATAGCCCAGTAATTAGCTGTCTTCTTTGTTAAATATAATTCTGGTCAGCAAGATTGATAGGTTCTTTGGTCATTAACAATCTATTTAACAACTGTAAATTTGAAGTCATCACTTTCTTGAGTCCCAGCGTTAAAAAAGGTTAGGGAGCAGATGATACTCAGGCAAAGTCAAGAGCTGGAAAATTAAGCCAGATGTGAAAACCAAGAGTTACAAAGTATTATTTCTCAGAGAGTACTGTGGACCTACATGCAAATAGGGCATGATTAATGCTGGGAAATCTGTTCAACTACTTTTTTAAAGGGAAAAGAATCTTAATCCATGCCCTATGCCACAGTTGTATAACTTAGCAGGAGCCGGAAATCCTTAAAGATCAAACCCAGCCAAAATCAAGGCTGTATTAAAAATAAACCACCGATCCATGAATCATAAAAATATTCGTGCTCATGCTCAGTCACTCAGTTGTGCCCAACTTTTTGTGACACCCTAAACTATAGTCCACCAGGCTCCTCTGTCCATGGGATTTTCCAGGCAAGAATACTGGAGTGGGTTGCCATTTCCTCCTCCAGGAGATTTTCCCAACCTAGGGATCAAACTCACATCTCCTGCATGGGCAGGCGGATTCTTTACCACATCAGGGAAGGCCTCTTCTCATGCCCGGACATCCTGAAAATATTGATCCCTGAAAAGTATTTTTTGTATTTTGCATAAAAATAGGTATAGAAACTTTGAAAACTAGTCTTACAATCATATTTTGAAGATGAAATACCATTAGACACAGTCATTATAACTCACAGTTTTCAAGTATTCAGTTTTAATATTTCCACCATGAATAAAGCATTCAAACTGTGTACAGATCAGTATAGTTACAGAACACCTCTGTCTAGTTATAAAATGCCTCAGTTTTTCTTTTGATCAATTCAGGATTCCAACTCACTTGCTCAGTCAGCTAGAGAATTCCCTACGGTCTCAGTACTAGGAACTGGTGTGCTGATTCTTTTTTTTTTAATTGGGGAGAATTGTTTCACAAGGTTGTGTTGGTCTCTGCTATGCAACAACAGAAATCAATCATAATTTCATATATATCCCCTCCCTCTTGAGCCTCTCTCCCTTCCCCTACCCCACCCTGCTAGGTCATCACAGAGTGCCAAGCTGGGCTCTCTGAACACATTGTAAAACTGCATCTACAAAAGTCATCATTTTGTAGTCAGTTGTGTGGTCCATTATTATCTTCATGCCACCGAATTCTGACCTTACAGTTTACATAACCAGTGACTGCTGATGGCCCACTTGTTTTATTTGATGTTCATGGATCATCACCCACAGGGAAAGATACCTAACTCCCAGACTGTTGTATTTACTAGTTGCACAGAGAATCAGTCTCAGGCTTCAAAGTGCCAACTGATGACCAAGCCCAGTCTTGCTCTACCAGGAGTGAAAGAAAGGGTTGCGTGGCAAGAATTGGAAGCAAGCCCGTCTCCCCACAGCCTTCAGGATTTAGACTGCTGTACAGAGCTCCTTCTAACTCAAGAAGAATACATCATATACTAAATTAGTGCAGAAGCTAAACTGGATTTTGTAGACTCTAATCTAGAACAAACATTACTGGAATTGATCCTCAAAGGTATCCCCCACCAATGGAGACACTTGGGGTCATCTTCGAGGGTCAAAGGCTGGGACCAGCAATGTAGCAACTTCACAAGTCTGCTGAATGCCACCTTGGTAGAAAAGGTATTCTACCTGCCTTTGTAAAATGAAAAAGGGAAACAAGACAACAGAGCAGGAAAATACTAGTTCTATTGATTAAATTTCAGAGGAACCTAAAATGTTACTTATGGGAAATATGTCAACTATTTTTACTTGGCCTTACAAATTACCTGGCCATTAACTCACATGTATGTAGAGCATCCCCATATCCTATCTCAGCAGAATTCAAGCCTAGTCCTTGAGGAGAGAGAACGAAGGTACTGATGGGCAAGTAGGTTTATTCTCCAATATCAAGTCTGATCAAGCAGTAGTGGCCTGTTTTGAAAAGGATTCTAAGGCTATATCTGGACTCAGTGAAAAATAATTATTTGATCAATTAATAGTGCCTCAAGAGGCAGTTTTACAAAGGGGTTAAGAGCATGGATGCTGAGGACACGTTGATGTTTGAATCCCAGCCCTAAAACTTAGGGGTGTCCCCAGTGGTGCAGATGGTAAAGAATTTGTCTACATTGTAGGAGACCTGGGTTCGATCCCTGGGTTGAGAAGATTCCCTGGAGGAGGGCATGGCAACCTACCCTAGTATTCTTGCTAGAGAATCCCATGGCAGAGGAATCTGGTAGGCTACAGTCCATAGGGTCGGAAAGAGTCAGACATGACTGAGTGCCTGACATTTACACTTCCTGAAACTTACGGCAGAGCAAGATACTTAACCTCCGTTGACCACATACAAAATGGTAAAGATAGCAACAATGACGTTGCAGAATTGTTGTGAGCACTGAATACACGTTATACTTTAACCAACCTTCACAATGCCTAGCACATATTTGGAGAATATGTGGAGAAGGAAATGGCAACCCACTCCAATGTTCTTGCCTGGAGAATCCCAGGGGTAGGGGAACCTGATAGGCTTCCGTCTATGGAGTCACACAGAGTTGGACATGACTGAAGCGACTTAGCAGCACATATTTGTCATTTAATAAATGTTAGCATCATCACCAGCAGGACTAATCACCACTGACATTGCAGAGTAGCGCTGTGATTTGTCTTTTGCCCCCAAAACTGACTAGGTTCTAGAATCTGCTCCTCAGCTCAAAGAGTAGAACTGGCAAGTACCATCCTCTGAAGTCAAGGTGGCAGTGGAGGGGTGGGATAAGTAAAATCAATATAGTTCTTTGTATGATGTAATGAATACATGAACTCTGTAGAACTAATATCCAAAATGCAACGTGTTATAAATGTAGTGTTATAACACCTTCAGATTGTGAAAGTTCAAAATGTCTTTCAATGATTCATATTTTCAGGGCGCTACAAAGTGCTCAAAATTGGTGCATCTTGATTTAAACAATCACTTGAACTTCTAGGTTACTAATAGCATGCGATTCCACATTTCCTATGTTCAACCAACTGAATAGAGGATCAAAAGGAGATGGATTCCATTTCATGTGTTACAAGCTGCCTTCATGTACTGCCTTCATGACAGTTTGCTTTTATTAATAGGCAAGTGGACACTCTCATACCTGACAGGTGATGAGAACAGGTTTCTGAACTTTACTGTATCAGGGCCTCTGCTGCTTTCTGTCATCAGGCAACATGAGTTGGAATTACGCATGACTTCTCAATTTGCCATACTGGAGTGGGGTGCCATTGCCTTCTCCGGGCATATTTAATGATGTCTAAACAGATTTTTGGTTGTCACAACTCAGAAGAAGGTGCTGGTGGCACCTAGTTGGTAGAAACCAGACATGCTTCTAAACATCCTACTATGCACAGCCCCACTTCTACAGCCAAGGATTATTTAGGTCAGCCCACAGATAAACCCGTGCACTAAAGATCAATCAGTCTACAACAAATGAGGCAAGACTATACATTGGATAAAACACAGGGTCTTCAATACCTGAAGCTAGAAAAGCTGGACAACTACATGTAAAAGAATGAAACAGAACATCTCACACCATATAAAAATAAACTCAAAATGAATGAAATCATCTGAAATCATATAACTTCTAGTAGAAATCATATAACTTCTAGTAGAAAACACAGAACAATCTTTGATATAAATCGCATCAATTCTTTTTTGGATTCCTCTACTAAGGGAAAGGAAATAAAAGAAAAAATAAACAAATGAATGTAATGAAATTTAAAAGTTTTTGCACAGTAAACGAAACCACTGATAAAATTAAAAGTAAAAGACAACCTACTGAGTGGGAGAAGTATCAGCAATTGTATGACGGAAAAGGGGTTAGTATCTCAAATACATTAACAAATCATATAGCTCAATATCAAATCTGACTAAAAAATGGGCAGAAGACACGAATGGACATTTTTCCAAAGAAGACAGAGAGAGGCACTAGCAGGCACACACAAAGATGCTCATTCTCACTAACTATCAGAGAAAGCAAGCCAAAACCACAGTGAGCTATCCCCTCACACCTGTCAGAATGACTCTCACCAAAAAGTCCACAAATAACAAATGCCAACCAGGGTATGGAGAGATGGGAATCCTAGTACCCTGTTGCTAGGAATTTAAATTGGTGCAGCCACGGTGCAAGAAAGTAGGGGAAGTTCCTCAAAAAACTAGGAATATACCCATCCTATGATCTAGCAATTCCACACTTGGGTATATAGCTGCTGCTGCTGCTGCTGCTGCTAAGTCACTTCAGTCGTGTCANGTACCCTGTTGCTAGGAATTTAAATTGGTGCAGCCACGGTGCAAGAAAGTAGGGGAAGTTCCTCAAAAAACTAGGAATATACCCATCCTATGATCTAGCAATTCCACACTTGGGTATATAGCTGCTGCTGCTGCTGCTGCTGCTAAGTCACTTCAGTCGTGTCAGACTCTGTGTGATCCCATAGACAGCAGCCCACCAGGCTTCCCCGTCCCTGGGATTCTCCAGGCAAGAACACTGGAGTGGGTTGCCATTTCCTTCTCCAGTGCATGAAAGTGAAAAATGAAAGTGAAGTCGCTCAGTCCTGTCCGACTCTTCGCGACCCCATGGACTGCAGCCCACCAGGCTTCTCCGTCCATGGGATTCTCCAGGCAAGAGTACTGGAGTGGGGTGCCATTGCCTTCTCTGGTATGTATCTGAAGAAAATGAAAACTAATTAGAAGGTATACATGAAGCGCAGTGTTCATAGCAGAACTATTGACTACAGCCAAGATACGGAATCAGCCTAAGTGTCTATCGACACACGAATGGGTAAAGAAGATGTGGTCCATGTATGCATGTGTGTAAGATTACCCAGACAAAAAAAGAATGAAAGCCTGCCATTTGCAAAAACGTGGACAGACGCAGAGGGCATCATGCTTAGAGAAATAAGTCAGAGAAAGACAAATACTGTACATTATTGCTTAATATATGTGGAATCTAAAGAATGAAACAAATGGATGAATATAACAAACCAGAAACAGACTCACAGATAAAGAGAACAAATTGATTGTTACCAGCGAGGAGAGAGAAGGGGAGGGTGGCAAGAGAAGGTAAGGGGAGAAAGAGGTAGAAACCACGATGCATAGAATTAATAAGGTACACATATCTAGCACGGGGAAATATGTATATATACTTAGTCACTCAGTCATGTCTGACTCTTGGCGATCCCATGAACTGTAGCCCACCAGGCTCCTCTGTCCATGGGGATTCTCCATGCAAGAATACTGGAGTGGGTTGCCATGCNTACCCTGTACGCGAGACAGCAAAAGAGATGCAGATGTATAGAACAGTCTTTTGGACTCTGTGGGAGAGGGAGAGGGTGGGATGAGTTGGGAGAGTGGCATTATAACATGTATGATATCATAAGTGAAATGAATCGCCGGTCTAGGTTTGATGCAGGATGCAGGATGCTTAGGACTGATGCACGGGGATGATCCAGAGAGATGGTGTGGGGCGTGAGGGGGGAGACGGGGGTCGGGATTGGGAGCTCATATACACTCGTTGCTGATTCATGTCAATATATAGCAAAACGAATACAGTATTGTAAAAAATAAATAAATAAATAAATAGACTTAAAAAAAAGAATTATCTGGTTCAATGCATCGATACTGCAGAGGTAAAACTCGGCACTAGTATGGAACACAAATCCATATGGACTCATTTGCTAACCGTGTCCCTCTCTAGGCTGGAAACTCTACACAGGCAGGAACTATTGCCTCCTTTGTGCTTGGTACGGAACCTCATGCTTGCTGCTGCTGCTGCTGCTAAGTCGCTTCAGTTGTGTCCGAATCTGTGCGACCCCATAGTTGGCAGCCCACCAGGATACCCTGTCCCTGGGATTCTCCAGGCAAGAAACTGGAGTGGGCTGCCATGTCCTTCTCCAGTGCATGAAAGTGAAAAGTGAAAGTGAAGTTGCTCAGTAGTGTCTGACTCTTAGCGACCCCATGGACTGCAGCCCACCAGGCTCCTCCATCCATGGGATTTTCCAGGCAAGAGTTCTGGAGTGGGGTGCCATTGCCTTCTCCGACTTTATTAATTTTTGTGGAGTGAATGGACTATAACAGTAGAAAACAATGCAAGGTACCATTTTTCTCCACTGCAGAACAAGTATTTCTTCCATAGCAAAGTACATAAAATAAGGTGAAAAGAGAAGATACAGGCAAACACGATTTGGGGGCATCTAGCACACTAGACACCTTTAATCTGTGTGTCCCTTTCTCTGACATGCCTGTGTTCCCTACAGCAGTAACCGGTACCACATCCAGACCCATCAGTTAAGTTGTGTCAATTATTTCTAGAATCCACTCATTTCTCTCCACTGTTACTGCTACCAGGAATGCCCAAGCCATCATCAGCAACATGCCTAGTGGGTCACCCTGCCTTTGATCTTGGCTTCTCACTTCTGTTCTGCACACAGGGTAGTAACACTTTACAGGCGCCAATCAGGCACACCATCCCTGTGTTTAAGACGTGCTGAGGTCCTTGTGTGCTTAGTCCCTCAATCGTCTCCCACTCTCTGCGACTCCATGGACTGTGGCCCGCCAGGCTCTTCTGTCTTTGGGATCTTCCAGGCAAGAATACTGGAGTGGGCTGCCATTTCCTCCTCCAGCTAAAGTCCTTACTGGAGCTTAAAACACCTCATACTGTCTGGCACCTGCTGACCTCTTCACGTTCTAAGCAGAGTAGCCATCTTCCTATGGAGTCACTGCACCCAGTTCCTTCTCTGAGAGTCTGTGCTATGGCTTGGAATGCTCTTCTTCCAAATGCTTCTATGGCTGGCACCTGCACACCATTCAGGACTCAGCTGAGAGTCAGCTCATCCAGGAGAAATTTTCTGACCACACAGAATCGAGAACTGCCTTCCCCTCGCCTTTATCACACAGATCACTCTCTTTGATTGTTTTCAGATGATAAGGTACAATCGGCGAGTTTATTTATTTCTAATTTGTTCAGTTATACTTGTGCATTAGCCGTGCCTCCCCCATTAGAACGTCCACTCCGTGACCACAGGAAATCTGACTATCTTGCTCCCTGCTGCATCGCAAACACAGTCCCTGGCACAACACAAGGATACCAGCTGAATGAATAGAGCTCTGAAGAATGGATGGATGGATATGTAAATGGGTATGTAAACTAGGAGCAAAAAAGACATCATCTGGAAGGAAATATGTGTTAACTGTCACTTGCAGGAGAGTTTCCCAGCATTTCTAAATTAAACCCCAAATCTCATCCTTTGTTTAACTGAGATCAAGCCTACGTAAGACTGATCATCAAAATAATTAAGAAAAGTGGTTCATCAATACCAAATATAACTCAGAAGTAAAATTAACAATTTTTTTTATTGTTAATCTCTCTCAGTCTCTTCATGAGAACTAAATTAAAATTCATCCTACATTTTTAAATCGCTTATTGAAGTTGAAGCTCCAATACTATGGCACCTGATGCAAAGGGTTGACTCATGAGAAAAGATCCTGATGCTAGAAAAGATTGAGGGCAGGGAGAAAAGGGGCAACAGAGGATGAGATGGTTGGATGGCGTCACTGGTTCAATGGACATGAGTTTGAGAAAACTCCAGGAGAAAACGAAGGACAGGAAGCCTGGCATGCTGCAGTCCATGGGGTCACAAAAAATTGGACACAACTTAGCAACTGAACAGCAAGGAAAGGGACAATGAAATAATGAAAGTACAGTGATTTTACGAATGCTAACTATACCCATAGCAATAACTTTACAAGTCTCCAAATATGGTTCAGCAATGAGGGCCAGCATAGAATGGAAAACAAAATTAGGTGTTTTCCTTTTTAAATTTTTGTTTCTGTGAAAAACATCATTAAAATATTTAATATTCACAGGCAGTATCTGAGGCAAGAGTAAGTGTGTCACCCTTTGCAGAAACCTGGAACGTGTACAAGTATAATGTTGCTTTTTTTAAGAATCGTGTGACATATTTGAACATATAGCAGCTATAAGAAAAAAATGCTGCCAGTATGTTGGTAATGGTTGGGAGGATGGTTAGATGGCTGCCTACTGAATAAAGCAGAATCAAGGTCGAGAAGAACAAGGCTGAACTGCCACACACGCATCCTTACTGCCTCCTGCCTGCCTTTCTGACTCCAAGTATTGCTCCAGTAACACCCCAAAAGTGTTCTGATAGTGAACTTGATAGCATCTTGGGGTATCTGTATCTTTTTTGACACCGTAATTCTTGACTGACAGAGTTTTCTGCATTGTCTCATAAGGTAGCCGCTAACCATATGTGGCCACTGAGCACCTGGAATGTGGCTTATACAGCCTAGGAACTGAACATTAATTTTATTTATTTATTATGTAATTTAAACTTAAAATAGCCACATGTGGTAAGGGGCTTCTAGTGGTGGCATAACACAGGCCTACATGGCTGCCTTTCTTCCTTCCCTAACTGGTCCAGCAAACTCCTGCTCATCCTTCAAGACCCAATTCAAATGCCCCTTCCTCNCTGAACATTAATTTTATTTATTTATTATGTAATTTAAACTTAAAATAGCCACATGTGGTAAGGGGCTTCTAGTGGTGGCATAACACAGGCCTACATGGCTGCCTTTCTTCCTTCCCTAACTGGTCCAGCAAACTCCTGCTCATCCTTCAAGACCCAATTCAAATGCCCCTTCCTCCAGATCGCCCTTCCTGTTCCCCCTATAGCAGGTGCATGGACCTTCAGAATACATTCTTATAATACTGCATTACAGTCATTTTATAACATTGATCCTCCCTTTAGGTGAGAATCTCTTGAGGGAGGGGAATCTGTCTGGCTCATCTCTAGATACTTAGTTGAGTACTTGGAACATGAGAATTTTTTGACAAATATTTGCTAGATGCTTAAGTGAGACAGTGAAACCGCCTTTAGATATGAACAAATATAAGCAGAGCTTCCCAAGAAAGTTCTTCCTCAGAGAAGGTTTTACTGCCTTCATACAAGAAGTTGCAAACCAGTTATGACCTTCAGAGTTGGTAGTATTTT
This sequence comes from Neotragus moschatus, assembly GCA_006410615.1. Taxonomy (NCBI): domain Eukaryota; kingdom Metazoa; phylum Chordata; class Mammalia; order Artiodactyla; family Bovidae; genus Neotragus; species Neotragus moschatus. Next base: position 717,939 of record SJYA01002835.1, on the reverse strand, counting down.
CTCATGTGTATTTTTTTTTTTTAATGGAAACTGCTTTTCAGTGTTAAAAACTAAGATTTCCAACATTTCTAGGAACAATAATTGGCTCTGGCAATTTTAGTCCCACATTCCTGCTTGGCAGCAACGAAGCAGAACAGAACACGCAGCTGTGTCTTTTAGATAATAAATACAACCTATAGATTCTCTTTTCTTACTCCTAGCCAACTCTAATCACTCATGGACTCTGTCTTTCTTCTGTGGGCATTTTACCTTTCAACTTCAGACACTGAATGAAGAGTCACAAAGCTCAAGCTCAGATACTATCCTCTTGCTTACAAAAATAAAATAAGTTTCAGAATAAGAATAGCAATACGCTTAACAACACAGCAAAAATATTAATGGCTGTTAACATTTAGTGAGCATCACAAGCCAGGTATTCTGATAATATTAGGAAATGAAGAAACACTGTCAGATGGAATCTTCCAAACCACCCCAGGACCTAGAAAATACACTTAGCCCCATTTTATAAATGAGGAGACCAAGATTCCAATGAGTGACACTGGGCACCAGCAGGAAGTTCAGTCCCCAGGTCTGACTATCACCAGGGTCCTTGTTGACATTTCTCTATGATAAAGCCACATCCCTCCGCCTTGTCCCCGACCTGGATTACACCCTGAGTGTGATTCAAAGCGAGACCTTGGGCAAGTGACATAACCCCTCTCTGCTTCACTCTTCTATCAGCAATGAACTTCAGAGATAAGAGCTAAGATTCCTAAGGCACATGTGGGCACTTGATATGATGCAGGTAAAATGGTGAACTTCTTAGACACTTTAACAAGTGGAAAATGATCTCATCTGAGTAGGTGGATAATGGCTGGGGGGAGGCTGACGTCCCTGGTCTAGGCAGACAGGAGAGGTTTAAATCATTTAAAGAAAACAAGGGCACTGTGGCTTCTGCTGGCGCCTAGCCACGAGCATCAGGCACCCTCACTAGGGAGAGTATATCTCAGTGGATCTAACAAAGATTTGACTTCCCAAAGGGGGCTTGTAGCTTTGTGCCAATTAAGTAACATTAAGAAGATGCAAATCAATGGAAGTTTCAGCTGTTGCGGGCCCAGTACTCAGCCAGACTAGGAATCAGCAAGCTGTTTTCGGTAAAGATCCAGAAAGTAACAATTTAGGCTCTGCAGGCCATTTATGAACAAACAATCATGGCAGTGTGCCAATAAAACTTTCTTTACAAAACTAGGCCAAGGGGCCATTCGCCATTGTTTGCTAACCCCTGAGCTAGGCAACAGGAAGGCGGAGCAGAGACATTTCACCTGCTTTTCACCGACACTGAGCACAGTAACAGGCACAATATAAGAGTGCCTATTGGACTCATCTCTCTGTGTAGCCCCAGCCTCTGACGTAGGTGCCTGATGGTGACAGCGATTTAAGCAACAGGCCCTCGGTGCCTTTCAGTCCCTGATTAGGCTCAGAGAGCTTGTCTCTGTCTTTCTCCCAGTGAATGGTTCTCCCAGGAACTATGAGGCTGAAGAGCAAAACAGGTGAGGTGATGTGGTCTTTCAACCACATGCTATGTAAGTAGCACTCAGGAAGTTGCCACACCAGGATGCTTCTTAGATTTAGACAAAATTGAATGACTTTCCCTTCTTGAGTGAAAGAAGAGCCATCCTCCTGTGCTTGAACTGCTCATTCTGTGCGTGCCAGGCAAACACNGGGGCTTGTAGCTTTGTGCCAATTAAGTAACATTAAGAAGATGCAAATCAATGGAAGTTTCAGCTGTTGCAGGCCCAGCACTCTGCCAGACTAGGAATCAGCAAGCTGTTTTCTGTAAAGATCCAGAAAGTAACAATTTAGGCTTTGTAGACCATTTGTGAACAACCATGGCAGTGTGCCAATAAAACTTTCTTTACAAAACTAGGCCAAGGGGCCACTCGCCACTGTTTGCTAACCCCTGAGCTAGGCAACAGGAGGGCAGAGCAGAGACATTTCACCTGCTCTTCACCGACACTGAGCACAGTAACAGGGACAATATAAGACAGTGCCTTTTGGACTCATCTCTCTGTGTAGCCCCAGTCTCTGATGTAGGTGCCTGATAGTGACAGCGATTTAAGCAACAGGCCCTTGGTGCCTTTCAGTCCCTGATTAGGCTCAGAGAGCTGAGGACACTTTGTCTCTGTCTTTCTCCCAGTGAATGGTTCTCCCAGGAACTATGAGGCTGGAGAGCAAAACAGGTGAGGTGACGTGGTCTTTCAACCACATGCTACGTAAGTAGCACTCAGGAAGTTGCCACACCAGGATGCTTCTTAGATTTAGACAAAACTGAATGACTTTCTCTTCTTGAGTGAAAGAAGAGCCATCCTCCTGTGCTTGAACTGCTCATTCTGTGCGTGCCAGGCAAACACCAAGACCAGGGGCGGCTTCTGCCTTAAGCCAAATGGTTTGGAGCCTGTGTAGTTCTCCCTTGATGTGATAATCCTGAGCTCAGTTGCTTTTCTTCCTACTCTGTGACCAACGTGATTCAAAGAAACAAAAATACATCCTGTTTTGTCTGCTAACCTGATCCCTCAACTGTCCTTCTGCTGTTGGTTTGGTTCTCATTTGACCCTGCTTTCCTTTTATAGCATCAAGTCTGCTTGTTTCTACACTATCTTTTGAACTTCATTATATTAACGTATGATTTACTGTCATTTTTCTTCTTCACTGTTTTACTTTTGAAGTGAAATGATGGTAGATATAGGAGGAGGCACACTACTGGGAAATGTGCTCGTCTCAGAGTCGGAAAGCCAGAGCTTCGGTCCTAGTCTGCTCTTGCGGTCTATGGAAACCTAGGCCAATGAGTGAACACCTTCAATTGCTTTACTTACAGCAAGAAAGGTAAACATGCCGATCCCAGAGAGATTTTTCGGGGTTAAATGAGTTAACTATGAAGATTTTTCAAGAACATATAATCTGATTTTTTTAAATGGGCACAGGATCTGAACAGGCATTTCACCAATGAAGTCACACAAGTAGCTAATAAGCATGTGCAAAGATGCTCAACATTACTAGCCACCTGGGATGGCCAATCCAATCACACTGCAATAAAATACCACTTCACACCCATCAGGACGACTGTAATCAAAAAGAAAATAACAAGTGTTGATGAGGACGCAGAGAAATTAGAACCTTCACACACTACTGGTAAGAATGTAAAACAGTAGAGATGTTTTGGAAAATTATCTGATAGTACTTCAAATACATAGAGTTACCATATGATCTAGCAATTCCACTCCTAGGTATATACTCCAGAGAAATTAAAACATAGGTCCACATAGACATGCATAAATGAAGAGGAGCATTTATAGCATCATGATTCATAAGCATCATTCACAAACAGGGTTACTCATCAACATGTGAAAACAATGCAAATGGCCACCAAATGATGACTGGATAAAGGACAAAATGGTAGAGTCATACAATGGAATATTATTTGACAATAAAAAGAAATGAAGTATGGATTCATGTTACATCAATCTATGAACCTTGAAAATGTGTGATTTGGACTTGCATCGACACTTCCCACCCCAAACTTCAATAATGGATTAGGGAAAGAATACAAATTGAGATTTCTCTCTAATTTCACCCATAATCAAGACAGAAATAGCCTGAGAACATGATTTGGGAAACTTGGGAAAGCCCCAGAAAAACCTCGGTGAGTAGAATCCTGAGACTTCTGTCCAGCCATGCACAGGAAGAACCATGAGGGGTGTTTGGTAGGAAACACTGCTGAATAAATACAACTTGGTGAACAAGTTCTATCTCAAGGACAAAATTCAAGGGTGAAGTTGATGCTGGAGGTACATCAAGTTTTCTGAATTGGATCGTTCAGAATGGGGGTGCCAAGAGTAAGCATGGGCTGAAGAGGGGGCATTTTAAGGGAAAAGGGGTTGTGTTCTCTTTTCAGATGCTTGAAGTTTGAGCAACTTATCTCTTGCATTTAAATGCCTGAATGAAACTAACCCAGAACCTCCCAAGTAGTAAGCCTTTTAGAAATGAAGTGACTATATAGAAAATGTTAATTGAAAATGAAAAAAGATGGCAGTTGCAAACTTAGATATTTTAAATCACTTTTTTCCCCAACCACTATGAAATCAACAGGTTCAACAACTCTGCAAAATTTTCAAATTTCAACCTGTATTGTAGATATTACAGAGCCACAGTCTGAGTCATCTTGTATTTAACAAACAACCATGACAAGCATATCAGAGAATTTTAAAAAATGGAGTACGTAACTTCACTGATAGAAAAGACAAAAAATCCAATTCTTACAACTTATTTAAAGACTGTTCAATATTTCAAGAAGATTTATGATAGGTAAGTTTCAAGATAATTGTTCTCTATACCTAGATTATATTCTACAATCCTCAGACATCAGAAATCAAGTCAATTCACAAACTCAAAAGCGCAAATATTAATGCTATGTGGAACTGTATGGCCTGCAGTTTGGAAGCTACTGTGTGATTCTGAAACTGAATTTTTAATTAAACAGAAGGTGAAAGATCCAAGCATCAGATGGTTGGTGTGTTCAACCACGGGCTCACTAACAGAACTCACTGCCCCACGTCTAGGGAATATTTTCTTTTCAAAAGACCCCATTCTGTCTTCACATACTCTGACACCGTGTCTCTGACACTTGCTCTAAGAGAGAATAATTAAATAGCTGAACCTTCTTAAATGGAGAGAGGTGGATCTTGAGTGGACACAGTGAGTCTTAAGGATGTGAACACAATTCCCTGACTGTGTCTTGTGTGTATACATGTATGTATATATGACTGTGTGCATACAACTTTTGGCACAAAATCAATCTTATTAGTTTACTAGACTTTGAGAACATTCTTCTACCTCAAGTTGGGTATTATTAACCTGAGACTTCAAAAAATACTAGTATTAAATGCAAATCTTTAAGGTATCTGTAAATATTTAAATTTTTTCTTAGCTAAGAACTCCCCAGTCTTCAGCAGCATTCTCAAAGGGGTCTGTACTCAAATGGATGGAGAACCATAGCCAGTGGGAGCCCTAAAAATCAAAGACACTGAAAATATATTTAGTGACTGCATGAGACTAAGAGCCAAACTGACAGTGATTCTTGGGATTGGTTCCCAGAAGTCCCAATCACTCAGTGGTCGGGTCACAGCAATGTCTCAACTGCCCCCATGATTGTGTGTACACGCTCATTCGCTTAGTAATGTCCAGTTCTTTACGACCCCATGAAGTGTACCCTGTCAAGCTCCTCTGTCCATGAGATTTCCCAGGCAAGAGTACTGGCGGGGCTTGCCATTCTCTTCTCCAAGGGGTCTTCCCAACCCAGGGATCAAACTTGCATCTCGTGCACCTCCTGCACTGGGAGGTGGGTTCTTTCCCACTGAGCCACCTGGGAAGCCCCACTTGTTTGATTTTCCCTCCCTATTATTCTCATATCCAATGAATTATTATCTTATTTCCAACCATAAAATAAAATTCCAAGGGCTTTAGAATCAATCTTAGAACAGTCTTTCCTCCTCTTGAAAGACTATTGTTGTCACTTTGAAAACTGTAAATAGCATTCAAGATGATATTTAATTTTTCCTTTGTGCCAGCATTTAGTAGAAATGTCTGAGTTTTGAAATAGTAGGGAGCTCACATTCCATCTGGTGTGTTTTCATTTCATCGCTCCTTCTCGGTGAANGTGTGTATACATGTATGTATATATGACTGTGTGCATACAACTTTTGGCACAAAATCAATCTTATTAGTTTACTAGACTTTGAGAACATTCTTCTACCTCAAGTTGGGTATTATTAACCTGAGACTTCAAAAAATACTAGTATTAAATGCAAATCTTTAAGGTATCTGTAAATATTTAAATTTTTTCTTAGCTAAGAACTCCCCAGTCTTCAGCAGCATTCTCAAGGGGGTCTGTACTCAAATGGATGGAGAACCATAGCCAGTGGGAGCCCTAAAAATCAAAGACACTGAAAATATATTTAGTGACTGCATGAGACTAAGAGCCAAACTGACAGTGATTCTTGGGATTGGTTCCCAGAAGTCCCAATCACTCAGTGGTCGGGTCACAGCAATGTCTCAACTGCCCCCATGATTGTGTGTACACGCTCATTCGCTTAGTAATGTCCAGTTCTTTACGACCCCATGAAGTGTACCCTGTCAAGCTCCTCTGTCCATGAGATTTCCCAGGCAAGAGTACTGGCGGGGCTTGCCATTCTCTTCTCCAAGGGGTCTTCCCAACCCAGGGATCAAACTTGCATCTCGTGCACCTCCTGCACTGGGAGGTGGGTTCTTTCCCACTGAGCCACCTGGGAAGCCCCACTTGTTTGATTTTCCCTCCCTATTATTCTCATATCCAATGAATTATTATCTTATTTCCAACCATAAAATAAAATTCCAAGGGCTTTAGAATCAATCTTAGAACAGTCTTTCCTCCTCTTGAAAGACTATTGTTGTCACTTTGAAAACTGTAAATAGCATTCAAGATGATATTTAATTTTTCCTTTGTGCCAGCATTTAGTAGAAATGTCTGAGTTTTGAAATAGTAGGGAGCTCACATTCCATCTGGTGTGTTTTCATTTCATCGCTCCTTCTCGGTGAATTTTAAAAGTCAACTGCGGTGTCAATATCCTTTCCACTATGCTAATGTGGCCTCCATGTGGAAATCAAAGGGAAGGAGTCCTCAGGGCCAGTGGTTCTTTCTCAGTTGAACTAGTTAGTGTCATGGAATCGCCGAGTGTCAGAGCAGAAGGTATGCTTAGAGGTGACCTGGATGAGATGATTGCCTCTCAGTTTGACGACAGGGAAACTGAATCCAGACAAAGGGAACTGTCCAGGGTCTCATTAGCAGCGGAGCCAGGACATGAGCTTCTACAGGCGGGAGGGAAGGTGGGCATTTTGCGACTAGACCTCCGTCACAGCGCACTGCCCTGCGGTACTCAGGGGTTCCCACTGTCTCCATAGTCACTGTCGCTCATTTCTTAGCCAGAGGAGGCAAGTTAGTATTTCAAAGTGCTCACTGACGTGTCCTTTCGTTCTTGACTCTCTGCTGGCTGAGTGGAAGCGTCTCTACTGGGTGACGGGTCTCCTGCCCTCACCAACTTGGCTTCTAAGTGCAAAAGGCCGTGTCCCAGTGTGAGAGAGAAATAATTCGTGCAGGAATAACAAAGAGGGATAGCTCTACCTGCCTGTGCCCAGACTTGAAGAAAAAAAAGAAAGTTTCAAACGGGAGCAGGATCAGAGTTAAGAGAGAGAAACCCAGAAAGAGAGCGAGCAAGTGTACTAGGGCAACACACTACTCATCCCCTTACCCCGAACTCCAGGCTGAATCCTGAGTTTTCCTGATACAATAAGCCCCCTATGTTCAAGCGAGCTCTGAGAGTGTGTTCGTAAGTCCAATTTGTTTGTAAATCCAAAAAAGTTAGCCTAGGTAGCCAACAAACACAGTTGGCTATATAACACTGTACTGTAATAGGTTTATAATAATTTTCAGCACAAATAATACATAAAAAACAAACACAAAAATAAAGAAGACACTTTTAATCTTATAGTACTGTGGAAAGTACAGCAGTACCAGCTACATCACTGCTGCGTTTACGCTTGCCTTTGGGCATCCTGGGCTTGAATTAGAGATGCTATGCTACTGTTCTCTACGCAGGATGGCTGTAAGGTACCCAGAGCCCAAGCACTTGCAGAGGAAGCACGTAGGGGACAATGTCCATCAGACACGTGCACTAAGTAATGCGACTGGACGTGTGAACACAAGTTTTTGTCTTTGAAAGTTCGAGACTTGAAGGTTCGTCGGTAGGGGACTCACTTTCTGTACATTAGTTTTCTGTTTGCTGCTGTAACTAATTTCCACCAACTTAGTGGCTTAAAACAGCACAAATGTAACATCTAATAGTTTTGGAGGCCAGAAGTCTGAAATGGGTCTTAACCAGTTAAAATTCAGGTACCATCAGGTCTGTGTTCCTCTCTGGAAGTCTAGGGGAAAATCTGTTTTCTTGTCTTTCCCAGTTTCCAGGGACTGCCTGCATCCCTTGGTTCATAGCCTCTTCCATCTTCAAGGCCAGCAATGACCAGGAGCTGCTTTCTCATGGTATATCACTCCTGGTACCAACTCTTCTGGCTTCTTCCACAGTTAAGCACTATGTGATTATACTAGGTCCACTGGATAATCCAGGGTGATCTTCCTATCTTTAGGTCCGCTGATGGAAGTTAATACAACCTGTTACCTTAACTCTTCTTTCTCATGCAACATATTTACAGGCTTTGGAGATTAGGACGCAGACAACCTTGAGAGGCCAAGATTCTCTCTTTCGGGTGACTATCTGGAAACTATCGTGAAGAAAGAAATTTTCGTCTACCTTTCTAGGTTCTTTTGTCTGGTCTAAGAATTAACCTGACATGAGACAGATGAACAGGAAAATATTGGATGAGAGTTTAATAACATGTATACTTGGGAGAGACCCCAGAAAATTGAGGAACTTGCCATAATGGCCCAAATACTCACCTTCGATACCATCTTCAACTAAAAATAAAAGGGGATATTTGGGCTGATGATTTGGGATTTCCAAAGGGAGGAAGGCAATTCACAAGAACATGGGAAAGCAAGTGTTTGGTAAAGAGATTTTTTGGGGTCAGGGAGAGATTTCCCAGGTGGCACTAGTGGTAAAGAACCCACTTGCCAATGCAGGTAGATGTAAAAGACACAGGGTCCTTGGGTCTGGAGGACCCCCTGGAGGAGGGCACGGCAACTCACTCTGTTCTTGCCTAGAGAATCCCATGAACCGAGGAGCCTGGTGGGCCACAGTCTGAAGGGCTGCACAGAGTTGGACACGACTAAGTGACTTAGCAAGAGACAACTGGACACAGAGGGTCCCTGATCTCTAGGCTCAGCCTCAAGATTCCCTCACCACACCTAGCCCATAACCTCGGCAGATATCTCCGATGATAGCTCTATTCTAGGAACTGATCCTTTATCTAAATTCTCTGGGCATCTAAGGGGGAGATAAAAAGAAAGACATCCTGAGTCTTCTGTTGGTTAAAAATGATCGACCTAAACTAATCTTCATGCCAAAGAGACAGGTTTCAGGAAGGCAAATTTTGCTCCCCCTACAGAATCTTCCCTTTGGATTTGGGAATCCAAGAGTAGAGTGGACCTGACTCTGCTCTCCCCATCTAGAACACTGATAGTAAACAGCTCTGTAAAGAAAGTGATGAAGGGCTATGGTGATACTATGAGTGACTGCTGGGGATTCCCTGATCTCCGATAGGCCTCAGGAAAGTTTGGAAGAACAGAACAACATTTCTTTCTTTTTTTATACTCATGAGAATAATACTGAAGAGCTGGCAAAGGGTACAAAGTAGGTGTCCTTCATGTGCTGAGACCAGAGGCCATATCAGGACCATGGACACCTCAGGGATGCAAGAGACCAATAATCGCCACCCTCAGAAGATGACTGTTCTCTTTATGGGTGTTGTCATGGACCAGGGATACACCCAAGGACCAGGAAAGGCAGATTACTTGGACACCAAATGCCAAAGAGCACATAATCCCTGTTCACCTCGTGTGACAGAATGTTTACAACAGTTGGACCAGAACGCTGAATAGAGAGATTATACACCAGGATGGGGCATAATTATAGGTGTGAGGTGACTGAGAAACCGTTGAACCTGCATTGGAAAACCCGATTCTGGGATGATGAAATGGTTGCTGTCACAGCCCAGACATAAACTAAATTTGGGGAGTAAAGAGCATTTCATTTTTGTAATCATGCTGGTGATTGTGAAATTAATGACTGTTACACTCAAAATAAAGCTGAGCACCAAAGAATTGATGCTTCTGAACTGTGGTGTTAGAGAAGACTCTTGAGAGTCCCTTGGACTGCAAGGAGCTCCAATCAGTCCATCCTAAAGGAAATCAATCCTGAATATTCATTTGAAGGACTGATGCTGAAGCTGAAACTCTAATTCTTCGGCCACCTGATGTGAAGAACTGACTCCTTGAAAAAGACTCTGATGCTGGGAAAGATTAAAGGTGGGAGGAGAAGGGGATGACAGAGGATGAGATGGTTGGATGGCATCACCGACTCAATGGATATGGGTTTGAGTAAGCTCCGGGAGTTAGTGATGGACAGGGAAGCATGGCATGCTGCAGTCCATTGGGTCGCAAAGAGTCAGACATAACTGAGCAACTGAACTGAACACTCAAATGACACTCAGAGAGAGAAGAGATGACTCAGCAACAGAGGGGAAACCCAAGACAAGATCAAATGGACGGGGAACATGAGACCACAGGGCATCACAGCAGTACAAGAGCTTGTATTAAGGTATCCTTTCCCCCGCTTTTCAGAGCAGGAAGTCAAGAAAAATGTTATCCTGAAAAATTATTATTATTATTATTTTTTTTTTCCAAAAAGTCTGAGAGTGGAAGCCCCCAAAAGGCTATCCCTCTGGATATTTGAATTAAGTGGTAGTTCACAAACGACTGTCTCTCATGAGATCTTTTCTAAAACTAAAGTCTATGTCTTTCTGTTCATCACTTGTTTGCTGCCAAGGAGTAACAAGGAACACAGAATGTCAGCTTTAAGAAAATCACTCAGTGTTTTCTTTACATTACATAATTATTAGTCATTTATTATATAAAGTTTGGGAAATGCCAAAGAGTATAAAGAAAGAAAGAGGAGTGATCTATGATTCCATTTGCCAGCCATGACTGCTTGCAATTACTAGGTACATCTGTTTCCATTCTATCTTGATTTACATGCCACTTTCCCCCTCAATATTATATTCCAATCTTTTGTATTTCAAAACACTCATTCGTATATATGAACATATACCAGTAAAGTATAATCTTCTATTATTGGCCTTTAAATTATTTCCCAGGTGAAGATTATTCAAATTAAACAGAGAAGTTATACAAGCTTTACGGACCCATGCACCAAGACACAGACAAAATCATTTTTGAGCCCAGACAGGAGAAAATATAAACATCTATTAATCTCTGGGCAGGGTGTTACACATTTCTGCAATATGGAGGTACATGTGTACTGTTCCGTCTCAGGCTGGTCTAGCTTAGAGAGCTAATGGAGCCCTCACTGGCCATTTAGCAAAGACTTCAAGTAGATTCCAGAAACCAGTACCAGGTCTAGAGCCAGTCTTTGTGATCTGATTCCAGAGTTACCAGCAAAGCCTTACTTCTAGACTAAGGCCTGATCTCAGCTTATAAAATCTCATTCTTTTCCCATCAGGCTTTGCTAGTTTGAAAAATACTTCCTCCTCTCAGGAAATGCCATACTGTATACTACTGTCCCCATTATGACGGCACAGGCTCTTTTTGTGGTTGGTTTGTTTCCCCTTAGTTTTACTCAGCAGTGACTGACATACATCATTGCAGAGAGGAGGTTTCAATAGACGGGAAGGTAGTCCCCCCGGGCCCCCCAAAAGAAGGAAGGCTGCAACTGATAAAAGAAAGCAATAGACCTGAGGAATGGGAGGTTCAGGCTCTTCATTCAGAGGGCGGGGGCTTCAGCAGAGCAAGCATCTCTTGAGAGCCTCTCCCATTAGACAGTGGGATTTACTGGGCATGAGGAGGTAGAAAGGACAGAAGTGAACACCTCTGGGCATTCTCAGAGGCAGCGGAGTAAACAAGAACTCCGACTCTGCAAAGAGAAAGCCTGACTATGAATCCCAAGTTTGTTTCTTATTCTTTCGATGACCTTGGAAGAATTACTAGGTCTTCACATACTTCAGTGTTGTTATTATTTATTTGTTGGAGGTAAACGTGACTCCCTGCTCCACCGTAATATTTTACTGGATGCACTAATTCACCAGCATGCTCGGTCATAATCACACCACATTCTCCCTCTCCACTGAACGGGGGTAACCAACCAAGGACATCTAACCGCTAACCTTGTAATTAAATTAACAAGTTTCATTTAGCCCTAGACCAGATCACCGATAGATGAAACCCCTGCAAGCTCCTTAAGCTCTTGATTCTGAGATGAGTTCTGAAAGAAGCGACTATTCCAGGGCCCCAAGGAAGGAAGGTAAACAGTAGACACATTATGTGGATGGGAAATGGTCTAAGAAGACAGGTCAGATTGCTCATCACGACATTTCAGGTTGCTAACAATATTCAGCCTCTGATTTGACAACAGCCTGTTAGGGCGGGGATCCCCAAGCCCCTAGCCAGTCTGCAGCCTGTTAAGAACTGAGCCGCACAGCAGGAGGTGAGCGGCTGGCAAGCGAGCTAAGCTTCATCTGCCATTCCCCATCACTCTCATTACTGCCTGAACCATAGAAGGTGGAGGGCAGCTGTGTCAGGGAACTGTTGATAGAAACCACCCACCTTGGCCAGGCCTGCTTGCCTGAGTTGTCTAACAGCAGGAGATCCTGGTAAGGAATAGGGTGCTGCCACTGCAAAGAGGAGAGAACTGGGAGAACTGAGGAGAGGCCAAAAGGAGGTGGAGAATATCAACTTTCCAGACCCCTTCTCACTGTCCGTCTTGGCTGCGAGATGCATGTGCCACCAGGAAGGACTCTGAGTGAGGCTGTGGGCCAAGCAAGATGATCGGCCAGACATAACCCAGAAATTAACTCCACTATCATAAAGCCTGAGACTGTGAGCCCCGTGGCAGAGCAGTTCTCCTGGGTTCCCTTANGAAAAAGACTCTGATGCTGGGAAAGATTAAAGGTGGGAGGAGAAGGGGATGACAGAGGATGAGATGGTTGGATGGCATCACCGACTCAATGGATATGGGTTTGAGTAAGCTCCGGGAGTTAGTGATGGACAGGGAAGCATGGCATGCTGCAGTCCATTGGGTCGCAAAGAGTCAGACATAACTGAGCAACTGAACTGAACACTCAAATGACACTCAGAGAGAGAAGAGATGACTCAGCAACAGAGGGGAAACCCAAGACAAGATCAAATGGACGGGGAACATGAGACCACAGGGCATCACAGCAGTACAAGAGCTTGTATTAAGGTATCCTTTCCCCCGCTTTTCAGAGCAGGAAGTCAAGAAAAATGTTATCCTGAAAAATTATTATTATTATTATTTTTTTTTTCCAAAAAGTCTGAGAGTGGAAGCCCCCAAAAGGCTATCCCTCTGGATATTTGAATTAAGTGGTAGTTCACAAACGACTGTCTCTCATGAGATCTTTTCTAAAACTAAAGTCTATGTCTTTCTGTTCATCACTTGTTTGCTGCCAAGGAGTAACAAGGAACACAGAATGTCAGCTTTAAGAAAATCACTCAGTGTTTTCTTTACATTACATAATTATTAGTCATTTATTATATAAAGTTTGGGAAATGCCAAAGAGTATAAAGAAAGAAAGAGGAGTGATCTATGATTCCATTTGCCAGCCATGACTGCTTGCAATTACTAGGTACATCTGTTTCCATTCTATCTTGATTTACATGCCACTTTCCCCCTCAATATTATATTCCAATCTTTTGTATTTCAAAACACTCATTCGTATATATGAACATATACCAGTAAAGTATAATCTTCTATTATTGGCCTTTAAATTATTTCCCAGGTGAAGATTATTCAAATTAAACAGAGAAGTTATACAAGCTTTACGGACCCATGCACCAAGACACAGACAAAATCATTTTTGAGCCCAGACAGGAGAAAATATAAACATCTATTAATCTCTGGGCAGGGTGTTACACATTTCTGCAATATGGAGGTACATGTGTACTGTTCCGTCTCAGGCTGGTCTAGCTTAGAGAGCTAATGGAGCCCTCACTGGCCATTTAGCAAAGACTTCAAGTAGATTCCAGAAACCAGTACCAGGTCTAGAGCCAGTCTTTGTGATCTGATTCCAGAGTTACCAGCAAAGCCTTACTTCTAGACTAAGGCCTGATCTCAGCTTATAAAATCTCATTCTTTTCCCATCAGGCTTTGCTAGTTTGAAAAATACTTCCTCCTCTCAGGAAATGCCATACTGTATACTACTGTCCCCATTATGACGGCACAGGCTCTTTTTGTGGTTGGTTTGTTTCCCCTTAGTTTTACTCAGCAGTGACTGACATACATCATTGCAGAGAGGAGGTTTCAATAGACGGGAAGGTAGTCCCCCCGGGCCCCCCAAAAGAAGGAAGGCTGCAACTGATAAAAGAAAGCAATAGACCTGAGGAATGGGAGGTTCAGGCTCTTCATTCAGAGGGCGGGGGCTTCAGCAGAGCAAGCATCTCTTGAGAGCCTCTCCCATTAGACAGTGGGATTTACTGGGCATGAGGAGGTAGAAAGGACAGAAGTGAACACCTCTGGGCATTCTCAGAGGCAGCGGAGTAAACAAGAACTCCGACTCTGCAAAGAGAAAGCCTGACTATGAATCCCAAGTTTGTTTCTTATTCTTTCGATGACCTTGGAAGAATTACTAGGTCTTCACATACTTCAGTGTTGTTATTATTTATTTGTTGGAGGTAAACGTGACTCCCTGCTCCACCGTAATATTTTACTGGATGCACTAATTCACCAGCATGCTCGGTCATAATCACACCACATTCTCCCTCTCCACTGAACGGGGGTAACCAACCAAGGACATCTAACCGCTAACCTTGTAATTAAATTAACAAGTTTCATTTAGCCCTAGACCAGATCACCGATAGATGAAACCCCTGCAAGCTCCTTAAGCTCTTGATTCTGAGATGAGTTCTGAAAGAAGCGACTATTCCAGGGCCCCAAGGAAGGAAGGTAAACAGTAGACACATTATGTGGATGGGAAATGGTCTAAGAAGACAGGTCAGATTGCTCATCACGACATTTCAGGTTGCTAACAATATTCAGCCTCTGATTTGACAACAGCCTGTTAGGGCGGGGATCCCCAAGCCCCTAGCCAGTCCGCAGCCTGTTAAGAACTGAGCCGCACAGCAGGAGGTGAGCGGCTGGCAAGCGAGCTAAGCTTCATCTGCCATTCCCCATCACTCTCATTACTGCCTGAACCATAGAAGGTGGAGGGCAGCTGTGTCAGGGAACTGTTGATAGAAACCACCCACCTTGGCCAGGCCTGCTTGCCTGAGTTGTCTAACAGCAGGAGATCCTGGTAAGGAATAGGGTGCTGCCACTGCAAAGAGGAGAGAACTGGGAGAACTGAGGAAAGGCCAAAAGGAGGTGGAGAATATCAACTTTCCAGACCCCTTCTCACTGTCCGTCTTGGCTGCGAGATGCATGTGCCACCAGGAAGGACTCTGAGTGAGGCTGTGGGCCAAGCAAGATGATCGGCCAGACATAACCCAGAAATTAACTCCACTATCATAAAGCCTGAGACTGTGAGCCCCGTGGCAGAGCAGTTCTCCTGGGTTCCCTTACCCTGCTGCTCTTCGCCCAGGTGCCCCTTCTCAATAAAGTCTCTTGCTTTGTCAGCACATGTGTCTCCTTGGACAATTCATTTCGGAAAGTTAGACAAGAGTCCACTCTTGGGCCCTGGACGGGGTTCTCCTTCCTGCAACAAACTGGTATGGTCAAAATAACTGGAGAAGCCAGCTCAAAGTTCATACATGAATTTGACCCAAACATGCAATTTTCTCTTTAATACCTGAAGAGTTTTCTAAGAAGAACTAAAATTCTTTGAAAGGAAAAAGAAGATGCTGGAGCAAGGCTTCGTTTCAGTGCAAAGGGAATATTCTATGAGTTCCTTAGTTACTGCCAATGTCAGAAGGATTCCCAACAGGTACTGGGGCAGCTGGCCTAGAAGATATTTATGGCCCATTGAGAGTTGTAAGCAAGGACTGTTTCTTTTTGAGGGAAAAAAAAAAAAAGGCAACAATTTCCTTTTAAATATTTTAGTGTGCTACCATGACATGAATACATTATAAGGCATGCAAAAGTATTTAAGAGGTTCAGTGCGCAAAACCAACTCAGAAAGGATGACCTTGGGAACTGTAGAAGCTTGGCTAGAGCGTGTTAACAACTTCCTCGTGTTAAACAAAAATGCAAACAAACAAACAAACAAAAAAAACTATAATAAAGTTTCTAAATGGGTGCTAGGGGCTTATATACTAAAAGCAGAGAAAATGTCTAATTCTGGAAAATGCCAATTGCTCACATTTTAAATCTTGCATACCTGATTAGCAGTCATGTGTCAAGACCTCTGGGACTTAGTGCAAAGCTAGGATCTGAGGTGTGTGTGTGTGTGTGTGTGTGTGTGTGTGTGTGCAAATGTCTCTAAAGTTGAAAACAGTTCTGGAAATTGTTCGAAGTTTAGCACTGGAAGGTAGAGCCTCTAGGAAAAACACTTACTTCATTATCCTCGAGTTTTGCATGAAAGGGAAGTTAATATTTGCCTCAGACCAAAGGCTTTGTAGTCAAACAAATTTTAGCATAAACAAGTTTGACACAAGCTGGTTAAGAGGTAAGGCAAACACCCTCTGTGAGACTTAGCTTCCGTATAATAGTATTAATGATACTTATCCAGTAAGGTTTATAAAGATTAAAGTAATATATGCATAGCACTCAGCATAGACTCCAATCCACTGTGCACTCTCATTAAATAACAATACTAATTCTATTATTATTTTTCATTAGTCCTCTCCCTAGGAACAAAGATGAAGAACCAGAATCATTTATTACTGTTAATCTGTTGTCTGTCCATTAGCCCAAAGCTATTAAATTTTTTTCTCCCCATTTCAATATGAGGAACATGAAAGACATTGAGATTTAAATAGCAATTCGCTATTAAAGAACTTGTAATAAATTACAGTATTGATCCAATGCATAGATTCTAGACCTATGCATATGTAGGAGCGTTTTCGAGAGGATTTTTCATCAGAAAGAAAATCAGGCATCTTTCAACTTGCTCTTTTAAATCGGGGGGAGGGTCACAAAAATCTCTATAAAGCAATGCTTTCCACAAATCTAAAGCAATTTGAAAGACAGAATAAAACCCTAAGTCAGAATTTTTTCTTCTTGGAAAGGAGTCCCTCACTGTGTTTGAATGTCTGGATAGTGTGGGCTGCATACTTGGGGCAGCTTAAAAATTTAATGTGCTCGCAAATTACTGAGCTGCTGTGTCTGTGAAGGCTTCTCACCCACAGGCATGCATAACAGTCAAAAGCAATGACACTGAACCTGTATGATCTCCCCTTAATGGGTTCTTTGGATTTCAAAAATCTCTGGGGTCTCCAGCGAAGGTGGTCTCTGGCCCATGAGACTCCTCATCACTCCCACCAGCTTCTTAGAATGCTTCCGACATGCCCTCAGGATGATGATGGCGATAACATCAATAATTACACCAATTATCAAAGCTAATATTTACTGAGCATTAACTGTCCACCAGGCATTGTTTTAGGGCTTTACATGTAATAACACTTAATTATCACAGCAGCCTCATCACACTCCCCATCGTATAGATGAGGGAATTGAGATACAGGAAAAGTTGGGCAACTTGTACAAGAACACAGAGTTGAGGATGAACACCAGGAGATCTGGAGTCAGAGCCCCAGTCTCAATTCCTAGATGATGATATTGACTCAACAAGCCATTCAGTGTGTTTCTTTTCAAAAGTGGAACAGGAAAGTTCAGCCATCTGAATAATGTTTAACTGGGCCACCCATAAAAAAGTGATGACCTTCAGAAACAGGAGTTAAAATGGTCCTCCAAAATTCATGGATTATTCTTGGAGCATCCTTGATGATATTAGTGGCAGAAAGATAAATAATAATAATAAATAAACTCTGTGTAGCAGGATCCATTTGGTTATCTTCGAGGTCCTTTAAACCTTTAAAACTTCAACAAGGTCTTGATCAAGAATAATGGAACCTAATCCAATTGTTACATGACATAATTCCTATGTTATCATTTTCAAGACCAAGGAAAAGAAATGACTGTCCTCTGAATGTGGAGGATGAGGGTGAACAAACTGAGGGGTTTTATATCAAATCACACCTTATGAAAACTAATGAGGCTAACTGGATTGAATAAATTGTGGAACTGCACCACCCAGTTTGGGAGACACTAACCAGATGGAGCTAGTCTGAGTTGAGCTGTGTTGGAAAAGCTAAAAACATTGGATTTCAAGAACTTAAATAAAAAAGAGATGCAACTATCTCACTAACAATGGCTTACATTAGTTACATATTGAATGATAGTATTTGTGCTATACTAGGTTAAAAATTATATCATTATACCTAATTTCACCTATTTCTTTTCTCTTGTTTTAATGTGAGAACAGGACCATAAAGAAGGTTAAGAGTCACAGAACTGATGCTTCTGAACTGTGGTGCTGGAGTAGACTCGAGAGTCCCTTGAACAGCAAGGAGATCCAAACAGTCAATCCTGAAGGAAATCAACCCTGAATATTCACTGAAAGGATGCTGAAGCTCCAATAATTTGGCCACCTGGTGCAAAGAGCTGACTCATTGGAAAAGACCCTGATGCTGGAAAAGATTGACGGCAGAAGAAGAAGGTGGCAGAGGATGAGATATTTGGATGGCATCACCGACTCAATGGACATGAAATTGAGCATACTCCGTAAGATAGTGAAGGACAGGGAGGCCTGGCCTGCTGTAGTCCATGCAGTCACAAAGAGTTAAACACAACTTAGCTACTGAACAACAGCAAATGTGGCTACTAAACATTTTTAATTGTGTACGTAACTCATAGCCTCTCTATGTGGGGCAGTCTTGCTTTAGAATGCAATGTGCAAAGTACAGACTGGGAGCACTGAAGATAGATGTAACCTGATAGTAACAAAAGCACACCCACATTGTGGTCACCCAAGCTGCAATTTCAAATGCCAGGCTGTGTTTCCGGGGTTCTGTGTGCCATTCTCTGAAGCTGGCAATTCAGAGGCCTATTGTCCATCTCTCCTTGTGAACGAAACATGATAGTTTCAAAGACTGAGCCCTGCTCCAAGCTAAGGGGTAATGGGATTTATTTATAAAGGTTATTTGAATAAGTTCATCTTTCTTCATTTAATGAATGACAGATGAGAACTGAAAAACAGCAAAAGCCTTTTCAAATGCTTTGGGGCTTTAAAACTGTGCTTTTATCTTCTTTTCCACCCTAATTCTTGCTTATTTTGCTTTTCTTCTTAAAAGAGAGATCAAGCAAAATATTTAGGGGCTTTCCTCTTTGAGGCCATTGTAATATATATTGATAGAAATGTGTCAGTGCTTAATCCATATCTTTCTTCTTGCTGTATTTATCCATTTCTGCTCATCACTTATTTCTCCTATAATTTTTCCTATCCCCCTTCCCCACACTCTCAACTCCCTAAGTAAAATGGATTTGAAAAAATTTCTTATGGGTGACCTTTTTTTAAAAAAAAAAAAAAACTTCTTTGCCGGGGGCCAGCGTGAGGAATCCCACCCGTGACAAGGTCATGCAGCAGAGATCTGATGGGCAAAGTTGAGTCAGAGCTCAGGTTTTCCCCCTGGCATTTCCTGAGCATGTACCGCCCCGCCCCAGCCAAAAAATAAGAATCTGCCTGCTTTTCCACTCTTCTGACATTCTCTGGAAAAAGTCAACTCAGGGCTTTAGTCTTTGCACTTGAAAGAGTGTTTCAATCCAAAAACCCCTCTGATGGCTTTCTAGCCTGCCTCCATGCGATTGTTCGAGGCCTCCAGACCACGGGAGGCACAGGAAGCTTAAAACATCCTAGGAATGTAGGGGCTTCCGAGTAGTCAAAATCATTAGAATAGGACTGATTAAAGGTTTCATTTGTTGAGCCAATACTTGCTGCCAAATTTTCATATCCTTTATTTGTAAGATATAGTTGGTATAAAGAAAAACAGGTAGTAGACCTGGTATTAGCAATATTAGATCTTTGAGTTAAGTACTTCCTTTGCTATAACCCACTGCACCTTTGTTCTACAGGAATGTAACTTTATTTAGTACTTTGAGGGTAACGCAGAGTAAAGAAAAAACTTCTAGGGAAAAGGAGTTTTCTGGTTGATAGACAATTATCCAGGAAGAGAGCCATAAAAATGTTAACAGGCCTTTTGGCCAGAAGATAATGTAAACCACCTGAGACCTTTTGTATATGTGAGGGTATGCTAAAAGAAAGCCTGGTTTTGATAAGAGTCTGGGCTACTAACGCTGCGTAATTTTGTATTACCCATTGATCTCTATGTACATGCAAAATGTATAAGGCCTTCTGTACAACAGACGGGGGGGTCAGTCATTGGAAGGACTGGTTTCCCCGTGTCTCTTCTTTACTCTAATTTCAGGCTGAATTCCCATCTGGGGCATGGAGGCTCACCGTGTCTACTTACATGTCCCGGCTTCTAAGATCCGTAAGAGAGAGAGCCCAGGGCAGGGCACTCTGATATTCAAATGGACGCCGGTGGCCTAACATAGATGGTACAAGCTCCTTGTCTGGAACTTTATTGGCTTTCCATGTAAACCGAGTTATTCAGCCTCTTTTCGCCACTAAATTTTCCTACTATACTATTATTTCCTAATCTAATCTTACATTTATAATAAATAAGTTTTTCCTCGCCGACGCCGTCCTCGCTTCAAATTCCCTGGATCCACCGGGGCTGGACCCTGGCACTTCTTTATTGAAAATATTTATTTATATATTTATTTGGCTGTGTCTAGTCTTGGTTGTAGCATATGGCATCCAGTTCCCTGATCAGGGGTTGAAACCAGATTCCCTGCATTGGGAGTAAAGGAATCTTAGTTATCCAAACTTTTTCAGACACTCCTCGTAAGAGACTGTTCGTTGATAGCTATGCTAAGAACTGTGATTATAAACCTAATTAAAGGCTACAAAAAACACAAAGATGTCTCAGTCTTCAAGTCTTGATATTAACTGAGGTTTGACACAATTAACAGTAACTAAGAACAGAATTGTGAGAAAAAGACAGACAGAAANGCCAGCGTGAGGAATCCCACCCGTGACAAGGTCATGCAGCAGAGATCTGATGGGCAAAGTTGAGTCAGAGCTCAGGTTTTCCCCCTGGCATTTCCTGAGCATGTACCGCCCCGCCCCAGCCAAAAAATAAGAATCTGCCTGCTTTTCCACTCTTCTGACATTCTCTGGAAAAAGTCAACTCAGGGCTTTAGTCTTTGCACTTGAAAGAGTGTTTCAATCCAAAAACCCCTCTGATGGCTTTCTAGCCTGCCTCCATGCGATTGTTCGAGGCCTCCAGACCACGGGAGGCACAGGAAGCTTAAAACATCCTAGGAATGTAGGGGCTTCCGAGTAGTCAAAATCATTAGAATAGGACTGATTAAAGGTTTCATTTGTTGAGCCAATACTTGCTGCCAAATTTTCATATCCTTTATTTGTAAGATATAGTTGGTATAAAGAAAAACAGGTAGTAGACCTGGTATTAGCAATATTAGATCTTTGAGTTAAGTACTTCCTTTGCTATAACCCACTGCACCTTTGTTCTACAGGAATGTAACTTTATTTAGTACTTTGAGGGTAACGCAGAGTAAAGAAAAAACTTCTAGGGAAAAGGAGTTTTCTGGTTGATAGACAATTATCCAGGAAGAGAGCCATAAAAATGTTAACAGGCCTTTTGGCCAGAAGATAATGTAAACCACCTGAGACCTTTTGTATATGTGAGGGTATGCTAAAAGAAAGCCTGGTTTTGATAAGAGTCTGGGCTACTAACGCTGCGTAATTTTGTATTACCCATTGATCTCTATGTACATGCAAAATGTATAAGGCCTTCTGTACAACAGACGGGGGGGTCAGTCATTGGAAGGACTGGTTTCCCCGTGTCTCTTCTTTACTCTAATTTCAGGCTGAATTCCCATCTGGGGCATGGAGGCTCACCGTGTCTACTTACATGTCCCGGCTTCTAAGATCCGTAAGAGAGAGAGCCCAGGGCAGGGCACTCTGATATTCAAATGGACGCCGGTGGCCTAACATAGATGGTACAAGCTCCTTGTCTGGAACTTTATTGGCTTTCCATGTAAACCGAGTTATTCAGCCTCTTTTCGCCACTAAATTTTCCTACTATACTATTATTTCCTAATCTAATCTTACATTTATAATAAATAAGTTTTTCCTCGCCGACGCCGTCCTCGCTTCAAATTCCCTGGATCCACCGGGGCTGGACCCTGGCACTTCTTTATTGAAAATATTTATTTATATATTTATTTGGCTGTGTCTAGTCTTGGTTGTAGCATATGGCATCCAGTTCCCTGATCAGGGGTTGAAACCAGATTCCCTGCATTGGGAGTAAAGGAATCTTAGTTATCCAAACTTTTTCAGACACTCCTCGTAAGAGACTGTTCGTTGATAGCTATGCTAAGAACTGTGATTATAAACCTAATTAAAGGCTACAAAAAACACAAAGATGTCTCAGTCTTCAAGTCTTGATATTAACTGAGGTTTGACACAATTAACAGTAACTAAGAACAGAATTGTGAGAAAAAGACAGACAGAAAGATACCCTGACAACAAGACTTCTTAGAGCAGATATCATCCACCTTAACTAGCAAGTGCCTTATACGTTTCTGCTGGAATGTGTCTGTTTGTAGAGAGTGTTCCCAGTGGAGGGCACACACAAAGCCTTATTTAGGAAATAACGAGGGAGGGTGCGTAGGACAGTTTGACACAGTGGTTTTACTTGGTACTAGGGAACGACTAACATGTAATTCATTTTCTCTTGCTTATTTCTCACTAACTTGTAGCTGAGAGAGAAGAGCGGCTTTGGGAAAAACCCAGGGTAGCAGTCCTCTGGAAACTGACTCTAGGAAAAACCATAGAGGCGGCATCATTTGCCTTTCAGCTCATCCTGCAGACCTTTGTCCTTTCATCATCAGCTACTCTTCTGCCTTCTTCCTTCTTTTTCTCCTCTTAAGTGACCAGTGATGCCATGAATTGCTCTGGAGGCCCCCAGCCCACCATCATACCCTTCCACGCTTCTCAACATTCCACATGTGTAGACTCCACAAAATGCGAATAATCTGAATCACATCCTCCCTGAATTCTCTCTACTAGGAAAGATAGGTAGAAATAATTTTCAACCAGATAAAGTCTACTATGCTAACTGTGTTTCTCTAATCCAAAAGACATACAGATTGAACTCAATAATAGTTTGATACAGGTAAGCATAAGCCAGATATCTACCAAGTTCATTTATCATTAAAATAGCTATCGAAACACCCCTCAGAGATCCACTCAGTGAGAATTTGAGGTCACAGACCATTCAATTACCACTATTATGTATTTATTTGTTGGTTATATCATCCCCAGCTTCTTTGAGTTAAAAGTTCTCATGAGCTGAAGAGGAAGCAAAGGCGTACCCTTAACAAGTGGTGCTGGGAAAACTGGTCAACTACTTATAAAAAAATGAAACTAGAACACTTTTTAACACCATACACAAAAATAAACTCAAAATGGATTAAAGATCTAAACATAAGGTCAGAAACTATAAAACCCCTAGAGGAAAACATAGGCAAAACACTCTCTGACATAAATCACAGCAGGATCCTCTATGACCCACCTCCCAGAATATTGGAAATAAAAGCAAAAATAAACAAATGGGGCCTAATTAAAATTAAAAGCTTTTTCACAACAAAGGAAACTATAAGCAAGGTGAAAAGACAGTCTTTAGAATGAGAGAAAATAATAGCAAATGAAGCAACTTACAAAGAATTAATCTCAAAAATATACAAGCAACTTCTGCAGCTCAATTCCAGAAAAATAAATGACCCAATGAAAAAATGGGCCAAAGAACTAAACAGACATTTCTCCAAAGAAGACATACAGATGGTTAACAAACACATGAAAAGATGCTCAACATCACTCATTTCAGTTCAGTTCACTCGCTCAGTCATGTCTGACTCTTCACGACCCCATTAATCGCAGCACACCAGGCCTCCCTGCCCATCACCAACTCCTGAAGTTTACTCAAACAATGGCACTCCACTCCAGTACTCTTGCCTGGAAAATCCCATGGACGGAGGAGTCTGGCAGGCTGCAATCCATGGGATCACTAAGAGTCAGACATGACTGAGCGAGTTCACTTTCACTTTTCACTTTCCTGCATTGTAGAAGGAAATGGCAACCCATTCCAGTGTTCTTGCCTGGAGAATCCCAGGGACGGGGGAGCCTGGTGGGCTGCCGTCTATGGGGTTGCACAGAGTTGGACACAACTGAAGCGACTTAGCAGCAGCAGCAGCATGTCCATTGAGTCGGATGCCATCCAGCCATCTCATCCTCTGTCATCCCCTTCTCCTCCTGCTTCCAATCACTCCCAGCATCAGGGTCTTTTTCAATGAGTCAACTCTTTGCATGAGGTGGCCAGAGTATTGGAGTTTCAGCTTTACATCAGTCCTTCCAATGAACATCCAGGACGGGTTGGATCTCCTTGCAGTCCAAGGAACTCTTAAGAGTCTTCTCCAACATCACAGTTCAAAAGCATCAATTCTTCGGCACACAGCCTTTTTCACAGTCCAACTCTCACATCCATACATGACCACTGGAAAAACCATAGCCTTCACTAGACAAACCTTTGTTGGCAAAGTAATATCTCTGCTTTTGAATATGCTATCTAGGTTGGTTATAACTTTCCTTCCAAGGAGTAAGCGTCTTTTAATTTCATGGCTGCAATCACCATCTGCACTGATTTGGGAGCCCCCCAAAATAAAGTCTGACACTGTTTCCACTGTTTCCCCATCTATACCCCATAAAGTGATGGGACCAGATGCCATGATCTTAGTTTTCTGAATGTTGAGCTTTAAGCCAACTTTTTCAGTCTCCTCTTTCACTTTCATCAAGAGGCTCTTTAGTTCCTCTTCACTTTCTGCCATAAGGGTGGTGTCATTTGCATATCTGAGGTTATTCAAATTTCTCCTGGTGATCTTGATTCCAGCTTGTGCTTCTTCCAGCCCAGTGTTTCTCATGATGCACTCTCCATATAAGTTATATAAGCAGGGTGACAATATACAGCCTTGACGTACTCCTTTTCCTATTTGGAACCAATCTGTTGTTCCATGTCCAGTTCTAACTGTTGCTTCCTGACCTGCATACAGGTTTCTCAAGAGGCAGGTCAGGTGCTCTGGTATTCCCATCTCTCTCAGAATTTTCCACAGTTTATTGTGATCCACATAATCAAAGGCTTTGGCATAGTCAAGAAAGCAGAAATAGATGCTTTTCTGGAACTCTCTTGCTTTTTTGATGATCCAGCGGATGTTAGCAATTTGATCTCTGGTTCCCCTGCCTTTTCTAAAACCAGCTTGAACATCTGGAAGTTCACGGTTCACGTACTGCTGAAGCCTAGCTTGGAGAATTTTGAGCATTACTTTACTAGCGTGTGAGATGAGTGCAATTGTGTGGTAGTTTGAGCATTCTTTGGCATTGCCACTCATTATTAGAGAAATGAAAATCAAAACCACAATGAGGTACCATTTCACACCAGTCAGAATGGCTGCTGTCCAAAAGTTTACAAGCAATAAATGCTGGAGAGGGTGTGGAGAAAAGGGAACCCTCTTACTCTGTTGGTGGGAATGCAAACTAGTACAGCCACTATGGAGAACAGTGTGGAGATTCCTTAAAAAACTGCAATCCCACTGCTGGGCATACACACCGAGGAAACCAGAATTGAAAGAGACACATGTACCCCCAATGTTTACTGCAGCACTGTTTATAATAGCTAGGACATGGAAGCAACCTAGACGTCCATCAGCAGATGAATGGATAAGAGAGCTGTGGTACATATACACAGTGGAGTATTACTCAGCACTAAAAAGAATACATTTGAATCAGTTATAATGAGGTGGATGAAACTGGAGCCTATTATACAGAGTGAAGTAAGCCAGAAAGAAAAACACCAATACAGTATACTAATGCATATATATGGAATTTAGGAAGATGGTAATGATAACCCTGTCTGCAAGACAGCAAAAGAGACACAGATGTATAGAAGAGTCTTTTGGACTCTGTGGGAGAGGGAGAGGGTGGGATGATTTGGGAGAATGGCATTGAAACGTATATTATCATATGTGAAACGAATCTCCAGTCCAGCTTCGATGCATGATACAGTGTGCTCGGGGCTGGTGAACTGGGATGACCCAGAGGGATGGGATGGGGAGGGAGGTGGGAGGGGAGTTCAGGATGGGGAACACATGTACACCCGTGGCAGATTCATGTCAATGTATGACAAAACCAATACAATAATGTAAA
>SJYA01002835.1:660155-690099 GCA_006410615.1 Neotragus moschatus | reverse complement strand
AAAGGCTTTGGCATAGTCAAGAAAGCAGAAATAGATGCTTTTCTGGAACTCTCTTGCTTTTTTGATGATCCAGCGGATGTTAGCAATTTGATCTCTGGTTCCCCTGCCTTTTCTAAAACCAGCTTGAACATCTGGAAGTTCACGGTTCACGTACTGCTGAAGCCTAGCTTGGAGAATTTTGAGCATTACTTTACTAGCGTGTGAGATGAGTGCAATTGTGTGGTAGTTTGAGCATTCTTTGGCATTGCCACTCATTATTAGAGAAATGAAAATCAAAACCACAATGAGGTACCATTTCACACCAGTCAGAATGGCTGCTGTCCAAAAGTTTACAAGCAATAAATGCTGGAGAGGGTGTGGAGAAAAGGGAACCCTCTTACTCTGTTGGTGGGAATGCAAACTAGTACAGCCACTATGGAGAACAGTGTGGAGATTCCTTAAAAAACTGCAATCCCACTGCTGGGCATACACACCGAGGAAACCAGAATTGAAAGAGACACATGTACCCCCAATGTTTACTGCAGCACTGTTTATAATAGCTAGGACATGGAAGCAACCTAGACGTCCATCAGCAGATGAATGGATAAGAGAGCTGTGGTACATATACACAGTGGAGTATTACTCAGCACTAAAAAGAATACATTTGAATCAGTTATAATGAGGTGGATGAAACTGGAGCCTATTATACAGAGTGAAGTAAGCCAGAAAGAAAAACACCAATACAGTATACTAATGCATATATATGGAATTTAGGAAGATGGTAATGATAACCCTGTCTGCAAGACAGCAAAAGAGACACAGATGTATAGAAGAGTCTTTTGGACTCTGTGGGAGAGGGAGAGGGTGGGATGATTTGGGAGAATGGCATTGAAACGTATATTATCATATGTGAAACGAATCTCCAGTCCAGCTTCGATGCATGATACAGTGTGCTCGGGGCTGGTGAACTGGGATGACCCAGAGGGATGGGATGGGGAGGGAGGTGGGAGGGGAGTTCAGGATGGGGAACACATGTACACCCGTGGCAGATTCATGTCAATGTATGACAAAACCAATACAATAATGTAAAGTAATTAGCCTCCAAAAAAATTAATTAAAAAAAAAAGAGATAACAAAGTTTTCAAGCCGAAATTCTCAAACACCGAAAAATGCATTTATCAGTATGAGGACATCATTGAACCCAGAGGAAAAAAGCTAATTAACTGTCTCAATGAAACATTCCTTCCCTTTTGGAGAGTCAACTGGGGACCCATGGACTTTGAGCTCATTGTCAAATGGTGTGTGAAAGAGATCCAAGTTCAACAATAAATATTATCAGCAATATAATAGTTTTCTGTGCTCTCAGGGCCAAATGACCTGCATTTTAGCAAATTGATTTTGTTCATGCATTGTGTTTAGCCAAGCAATTGTTTCCCATGATATGCTTGAACCCACAGTTGCTCTGTCTATGAAATTCATGGTTGAATTTTTCCAATTGCTGATTGCTAGTCACATTGGCTTTAATAATAGTCACTTGCTTAGTAATGGGTTTTATACACAGTGCACAGTCACAACCATTCAATGTCACCCATAAACATTTAATGAATTGTCCAATACAGTTATGAGAGTTGCTTATTTGGGACACAGCTAGGGCAAGCCTTACTGGGTTAATGCAATGATGTAGCAGGGCCTTAAGCAAGGGGTGTTTCCATTCCCCACATTAGCTGTACATGATCTCTTATCCAAGGACACATTTATGTCATTATCATAATCTTCATCAACTTGTCAAGATAATGGAGGGTCCACTGACTGCAGAGAAAGTCTCATGTATTTCATGGACATTTAAATAACTAGAAAGGGCCTAGGAGCACCATATAAATAAGATCTGCATGGAGAACTGCAAAGACAGGGCTTTACAGGAGATCTTGCCTTGGAAAGGATGGAGCTTGAACTGTTTTGAGGCAGAGAAGAGAGACTAATCTTCTGAAATAAGGATTACAAATTACTGAACAAAATGCATAAAGGAAAACTCAGGACAGAGAGCCGGAGGAAGAGCAGATGAAGATAAACTCAGAAATGATAATCAAGGTTGGAAAGAAAGGTGAAGAAACTTTAGTGCTTGTTGTCAGCAAATCCCACATATGTGTTTGTTACAGACAAGCAAGTTTGGGTTTGAGAGGGAGTTTCTTATCAGCTTTGACACTGCTTAGCAATCAGACAAGTTTGCAACTACTGCACCAAGCCCTTCGGATGTGCCGCAAGCTGCAGCCCTCGATACACTGATCTCTGGTCAACAGACTTCGTTCCATCAGCGCTCCATTACATTAACCGCAGACGGCTAATAACACCAAGTCAGAATCTCGCCTGATGTAGCCATGAATTAACAGATAGACCTTCTGAAAAGCAAGATGTTCTCGTCTTTTAAATTATGTAAGGACTAGTAGGGAATTTCAAGTTTCTCTATTTCAACGCCCTGTTCTTCCAGGTATTCATTCGTTTAACAAGTATTTACTTACCTGTTCTGTATCAGATTAGGTCCCTGCTCCCAGGGCTTGATAGCACAGTAGGGGAAGTGGGCAGTGAATAACACACTAAGTTATTTTGAGTGTGGTGTTATGGAGAAATACGAATGGAAATACAATGGTCTTACCACAGAGGGGAGAGGGGATTAGCTATCTTCAATGAGTGAAAAGGACTCTTGGAGGAAGTTATATTTGTACTTGGATTTGGTAGAAGATATGGGAGCTGCATGAAGGGGAAGAGAAAAACGGAAGAAGTCGCAGGTGAAGAAAACAACATATGCAAAGTTCCTGAGGTGGGAACAAGAATGTGACAAAAGCAAGTGGTGTGAGAGAATGAGAGAGAATGAGCTGGGGACAGGGGCAGACCCACTGTTGAAGTGACAGGACCCACCAGGGCATTGCGAACAAGGGAGCAAGGAGGTGAAGCGGGTTTTACAGGTAAGTGGCACGC
This sequence comes from Neotragus moschatus, assembly GCA_006410615.1. Taxonomy (NCBI): domain Eukaryota; kingdom Metazoa; phylum Chordata; class Mammalia; order Artiodactyla; family Bovidae; genus Neotragus; species Neotragus moschatus. Next base: position 687,147 of record SJYA01002835.1, on the reverse strand, counting down.
AGACTGGATGGGGGATACTGGGGACCAGTAATATTTGAGGCGTGAGCCATGACACAGAGACTTCAAACTCAAATGCCTTCAAGGGCCAAGCAGGTAAAAACAAGTCAGGCATGTCAGGTAAGGGACCAACAGTGGCAGTAGTGACCCAGAGAACGAGTGTCATGCCCAATAGCATCTGGACTCATTAAAAAATGTGTTGCAGGCAAAATAGAGCCTGTCATTAAGAAATTCTTCCCAAGCAAAATAAAACACACATGAGGAGGCAAACAAAGCCCATGGAACATCAAAGGCAATGCCGAGTTAAAGGAAAACCAGGAAGGAGGCTGGGAAGAAGATTAACCATTCAAGTAATCTCATGTAAGTCAAGGAAGAGTTATTGCTTATATTTCCATGAACCGAACAAGAAAGACTATTTTTTATTAGGAAGCAACCCAAATGCTGTAATACTAACAACAAAAACCCTAACCCTAACCCTATTTGCTGCAGAACTTATGGAACCTAAAAACGGAAGTGATCATCAAATAGTCAGATATGTAGAAACAGGAATCACAGAACCATGTGGCCCATCCAAGAACTGGATTGGCAAGTCCTCCCGAAGAAACACAGCCATCCTCTCCATGCTTGTGTAGGTACAGTGATGGGAAGCTCACCCCCTCACAAGGCTCTCTAAGCGTTTAGAAGTTTCTATCAGTTTGACCTGCTATTCTGTGGAACTGGTAACTGCCTCCTTGATGCTTAAGAGTTCCAGATCTGCTCTCTGGAACCATTTAAAACAGCTTCAGTACCTTTCCTACCTGCCAGCCCTTCAGATATTTAGACATGGTGACCTGCCACTGCCTTCCCTCCACGAACCACACGTGTTCTTCAGACAACACATCTTCACCTTCAGTGACTCCCCAGGTCACTGTTTCCAGGCTCTGTCATCCCCATCACCTTCCTGTGAACCTGCTCCGATTTGTCACCATCCTTCTGCAAATAGCACCTGGGGAGAACACAGCTTTCCTAGCCCATTTGTAATCCAGAGCTTCCGCAGGCACCACCTTCTATTTCTGCAGCAGTGGGGATACAATTACGCTCTACGGGGCTCCGTCTCCTGCTGTCCCCGCTCCACTCCCGGCCCTCCCAGGCAGTCTGCTTGCTGTATTTCATGGAGAGATGCATAATCCGGAGCCAGGGCTCCCATCAGGATAAAGAATGCTGCTCCTCATCACTCCATCACTCCTGGTTAAGATCACTCAGTCTAATGTCCAGTACGTCTTGTACCAATAACGCCTGTGTGATGCCTCATGCTTCTCATGCTGCTTTCTAGACATTATCTTATTATGTACTCAAACTGGAGATGTATTTTTGCACAAAGAGGAAGATGAATCTCAGAATGAGTGATTTAAAACAGAGGGAAGATAGGATATCTGACCCTTGAAAAAAGGGCTCAGTGGGGGCATCCAATGACCTGGCTTCAAATCCAGGTTCTCCACTGACCCACTGTGGCTGTTTTTGTTTTTTTGAAAACAAAAATAGCATTAATACTAATATCAATAGCATTAATAAGAAGAGAAACAGTTACTTACTAATAAATGCTTAGTATGCACCAGGCTCTGCAGTGAGCTTTTCACGCAGTCCTCAAGCTTTTCAGCATCAGGGATCAGTTTCATGGAAGGCCATTTTTCCACGGACCGTGGGTGGAGGGGATGGTTTCCGGATGATTCAAGCATGTTCCATTTGTCGTGCACTTTATTTCTAATCTAATGTTGCCACTGATCTGACAGGAGGTACAGGTTTGCAGTCTGGAGGCTGAGGACCCCTGCAGTCACATCATATATAACATGCAACAACCTTTTGAAGTCTATGATTTATATATATCTGCATTTTAAAGGAAAGGGGGTTAAGTGACTTGTCCAATGTCACACAAGCAGTAGGTGGCACTGGAATCGGAACCTAACTCTGGCTGTCTCCAAAGTTCAATCTCTTCAAGTTTCTTAGCACAGTTGCCTTACTGGGTACTTATAACTCACCAAGTAATGGGAGGGAAAAAATAAACAAACTCTTTTAGCAATTACTTCTCCTGAGAAGCTTCTCCTAATAGGTAGGAGGTAGGGAGGCAGGGACACGAGTTGCTCCACCTGTGGGGCTGGGGCCCCAGGAGAGGATGCCCAGGAGAGCGAAAGCGTGAGACGGGAGAGAAAGGCCGTGTGCCAACCTCGACCTTGGGCTGAAAGGGAGCCCTGCAGCTTCTGTCACAGGCACATTTGGAATACAAACAAGATTTCAAGGTGACAGTTCAGTCTAAGAAAACAGTGTTTTCAAGTACTTTTAATACCACTTTAGCAGTATTCACTTGTATATAAATCATGTGCTAATTTATTCATTAAAATAGCCTGTACTTGGCAACATTTTATTAACCTCAGTTTATGCTAATAAGATCAGTACTTGGATTTTTTCAAAATACATCTCTTTTATAATTACTCCATAATTCTAATTTTCTTCCAACTCAAACTAAGCCCTTACTAACCCCCAAAATAACATTCTGCATCCAATGAAAATGAGTTCAGTTTAACACACTATAGGGCATAGCTTTGAGAAAGTATATATTTGGGAGGAAAGCACATTCCCAAATCTAGCCATGCACCAGAATCTCCTGGGGACTTTCTTATGCTCACAGTTACTGACTCTTATGTGGCTCTGAAATATACTGGAGCGGTATCTCTGGGAATAGGATCTCTTGAGAACTGAGATTTGCAGCAATTGGTCCATAGAGCAGCACTTAGGGATCGGTGATTAGACTGTGCCTACCCTACACAGGGGGACTGCAGCCCTCGGAAAACACAGGATACCTAAGACAGTGAGAGATGCCCCAGACATGCTCACTTGTCACCTCAGAGAATTCAGTGACTCCCAGATAAATGACTTATAAGTCCCATTACTAACTGTTGACCTCTTGATCTTAATTTTCAGGGTTTGGGTAGCCATTTTCATACCTAGTTACTACAAAGAAACCTTATAGATACAGATATATTTTTAAAAGATGCATAAGAACCCCTGTAAATTAAGAAAAAAGGCTCTGACTGCTGGAAACCAATCATCATAGAGGTCGAGTACCATGACAAACAATTAACAATATAAAACGTATTTGAAACATCGTTCTCAAAGGGGTAGAACAGGAGTGTCAAACAAGTGGCTTCTCTCTCATATTTGATACCCATGGCAGACACTGCTGATCTATCACAGCGCATTTCCTTGATGCCTCCAGAACAGCCTCAGAACCCTTCCCAACTAAGCACTCCAGCCCCCTACTACCATCGGATCAGCTCTTACATGTGGGGAACATACGTGCCCTTTCCTAGCTAAAAGAAATAGTCACACTGAAATCATCTTTTTTCGTCTTCACACCAACACATCTATTACAGACTGCACAGTTCACACAGCACAGACAGACACGCCAAGGTTCTCATGTAGGCACGGTCCTCGGAGCAGATCACTGGCTCTTGCTGTTCATCTTTACGCTGGGGTCACATTTATATCTTTGAAGGGAAGTAATAAGTTAACTCCTAAATGTTTATGACACAGGGGTCACACTCTTACTGTTAGATGGAACACTGACTGGAACCACCTGCCCTGGCCAGGCAAGACCCTTGAATGAGTCCCTTACAACAGGAGTTACCTTACATGAGTTACCTTACAACAGGAGGTCTGGAAAGGGACTCGGAACTAACAAACTTCCATAAACCCGAAGAAATCAGGAAAGGTCCAAAGGAGAGAGGAGACGCCAGTCCATATGTCTTACCACCCTTCCAGAGTCCTCCTGGCTGGAATCCATCTTGGCTGAGCAATGCGTGGGCCACCCAGAAGGACTCTGAGACAACCCAAAAACGAATCCCGTCACCATAGAAGCCGAGGCTGCGAGTCACGTGGCAGAGCAGTCCTCCTGGGTTCCCTTACCCTCCTGCTCTCCAACTAGGTGCCTCTTCCCAATAGTGTCTTGCTTTGTTAGCATGTATGTTTCCTTGGACAATTCACTTCTGCTTGTGAGACAAGAGCACACTCTCAGGCCCTGGAAGGGGTCACCCTTCCTGCAACATTATCATTCAAATCAACCTAGTTTCTGCTGGCCACAAATCAAAGGTCCACTCTGAATAAATGCTATTAGGAAAGACAAACTGGATTTCAAAGTGGTTTTAAAACTAAATGTAGTATTCAACTAAAAAAAAAGTCATACATCGATCTGCTTGGTTTCCATTGGTGACGCTCTAAATTATTTCCAAGGAACCTCTGGGCTGTATCTCCATGTGAATGCTTAGCGCCCTGGTAAATGGCAGGGCAGAAATCACAAGGACACCTGGCTTCTGCCAGATTTCATTTGAAAAAGAAAATCATTATAATTCATTTGCCTTCAGTTTCTGCAGTGGCCATTCTTGTCTTCTTGGCCTCTACAGCCCCTTTCCAAGTCTTACTGGGTAGAATACCATTGAAGACCACACTTCCAGTGTTCCTGATTCATCACATTGATTTCATTACTCTGTTGGCACCAGTGATCAAACAATAAGATCAGAGCGAGCAGACCTACCGCATCATAGATGCTGTCATTCCTGTGAAAGTCTCCAGCCTTCCTTGGAAGAATGTGGATGTGAACATGCTGAAAAAGTAAAAGAATAAAATGTGATTATTTCCTCATATATTTTGAGACTTGACAGCGATGCTCTCGTGAAGTCCAATTACTCCACATTGGTCCCTGCTGGATTATTTTTCAGAGGAAGATGATTATCATCTCCAGTAACCATATCTGAAATCTGCAGAGAGGAGAGAGGCAAAAAACAAGACAGGATATATGGTGGCATATATGAGAATTTGAGTGAAATGCCAGTGCTTTAGGGGCTCTGTGGAATTATTCAGAGTTGTCAGTCTCGGTTGTATTTAGCCAGTGCTTTGAAATGACAGCACGTCTTCAAAGGTGACCATGGCGACTCTGAAACTGAGAAATAAGAACTGGCTAACAGAGAACTGCATAAGCAAAGAGCAGACGAGTGAGAGCAGAAAGGACTGTGAACCAAATGACAGAGCCGGGACTTCAAATAATAATCACATAATAGAAATGTAAATCGCTCTCACTTATTAGGTGTGGAATTATGTAAGAAAGCACTGTGCTTGGCTTTTGTCTCATTTAACGGTCTGAATAACCCCCTACAAACTTCTGCTTTGATCTCCATTTTACAGATGAGGGCGTCTATACTCAGAGAGGTCAAGGGCCCACCGGAAGTGGTAGGGTCAGCGCAGGAAGCCCACCAATCCGGCTCTTACTCCCACATTCTTCATCAGTACGTTAACACTGATTCTGTGAAGTTAATCTTTTAAACAGCCCATTTCTCTAGTATACTAAAGCACCCAGGTAATATACTTAGCAACGCTATTATGCAGAGATCATGAATCAAAGTGCACTGCATATCTAATTCAATATATCCTTCAAGGCTAACTTGCCATTTGAAAGTTTTATTTTCCAAATAGCCTCTATTGTACCTCAGCTGAAGTTAAACCTTATGCCTGCCCTTGAACTATGTCCCCTCCTTTATTACAAACCAAGGGGAGGAATGTGAAAAGGAAAAGCCTAAATGTGGAGAGGCAGACAAAGAATCAGACCTCAGTCTCTGATCATACCCACCCCTTCTTGATTACAGCGATCAGGCTCCAAGCCTCCCAACAGCCTCTGGAGACTGTGAGATTAAGTGTCCCTGTGGCTTTGCTGCAGGAGGAGGAGAAAATGATATGCTATTAAAGCAGAGGCAGGGAGCAAGACCGTTCAAGGTGAATGAAGCAGAGAGGAGCTTCACAACAGCCTCTGAGCACATGGTCCCCGAAGAGTCACATGTTTTTCCCAGAATGTTCTCCAGTTAATGAGAAAGCCATTTACGGATTCCTTAGCACCTGGGACAAGCACAAGCCTAAGTCACAAAGACAAGGTGAGCAGTGGGAGATGGGGAGAAAAGACCACAGGGGGGAACCTATCACTGACTATCCACGGAACCACATTCTTAGAAAGAACCAGTGCTGGATAAGCCCACACTGAAACTGATTGACGCACATGGGCTAGGTGACTTAATAGCAACACTGGAAAAATGTCATAGCACTTGGAAATCGCCTACCCTTCACTCCATCTTTACTTCCTCAGCCTGCAGCTATCTTTTCCATCTTCTTTCCTCTTCCCTTCCTTTTCTACTTCTTTCCTCCTGCCCTCCTTGCCTTCTTTCCTTCTTTTCTTCCATCCACCCACCCACCCACCATCTACCTTGGCCTTCCTAATAATCAGGTTCTCCAGACCAGTGTTCTGTAGCCAAAGGGCCTAATGCAACTCCTGGAACTCCCACTTACTAGCTTGTGTGGTCATGCCTCATAAGTCCTGAATCTCAGTACCATTACAGATAATGGGGACTGCAACCATTTCAACTGCACAGAGTTGTTAAGGGGATCACATCAGCTAACCATGTCCTAAGCTTGCTGCTTAGTAGATAGGTAATACTCAATACTGGAGAAGGCAATGGCACCCCACTCCAGTACTCTTGCCTGGAAAATCCCATGGATGGAGGAGCCTGGTGGGCTGCAGTCCATGGGGTCGCTAAGAGTCGGACATGACTGAGCGACTTCACTTTCACTTTTCGCTTTCATGCACTGGAGAAGGACATGGCAGCCCACTCCAGTGTTCTTGCCTGGAGAATCCCAGGGCCGGCGAGCCTGGGGGGCTGCCGTCTCTGGGGTCAGACCGAGTCGGACACGACTGAAGCGACTCAGCAGCGGCAGCAGCGGCGCTCAATACACATAACTGCAGTAGTATTACTTTTTAGTTATGTTTATTATTTTTCTAACTGGCAGATAGAGTAGAAATCACATTCGGGGGTTGGTTCCCATACCAGAAGGGCATATACTTATGAAGCTTCTTGAATGGAACATGGTTAAAGTGATACTGTTGCTCAAGCTTATTTCTGTTGCTATGACTAGTGGTTTTCAAATCTGAGCGTGTATCTGCAGCTTGGTGAAACACCAATAACTAGACCCTTAAATTTCGCATCTCTAACAAACTCCCAGTGATATCAATGTTGCTGGTCCAGGGCCATACCTTGAGAACCACTGGTTCAGACGATCCATCTGGTTCCTGACCTCCTCTCCTGAAAACATGCTAACATGGGCCTCAGAGTCACTCACTACTTTGCCTGCCCTATTGCATTCTGGGAGTCAAATTACTGGGTGCTTGCCTGACTTCCTTCTCACGGGTCACCCTCTGGGCCTTGTCCTTAGGAATATGCCCATCTTCATTCACTAAGGACATACAAGTAGTTGTGAACTTACATTAGGGAAATGTCCTGGGTCCAGGCCCACCCCACACCTCTGTTCCCTTACCTTGCTCTCCTGGGTTTGCTGTTCAGGGCTATCTCCATAGGCTCACTTACCTGGAATGCCACTCTTGATGACTGGTAACCACTTTAAATTCACTGTGACACTGATGAAAGCAAACAGCTNGTCCAGGCCCACCCCACACCTCTGTTCCTTTACCTTGCTCTCCTGGGTTTGCTGTTCAGGGCTATCTCCATAGGCTCACTTAACTGGAATGCCACTCTTGATGACTGGTAACCACTTTAAATTCACTGTGACACTGATGAAAGCAAACAGCTCACCATACAGGTGATTTACCCCAAGGGCATAGATCTCCACCCAGCCTGATGGCTTGACTCAAATTCTAAAGTGACAGATTGATCACAAGATCCTGACAACCCACTCAACTTCTCAGAAAAGGGAAATGATGACAAAGCCAGCTCAAAAGCTTGCTGTTGTCCAGGAACACCATTGCCATCACCTTCCAAGAGAACGGCCTTCTGATAAAGCCCCCACAAACAGCACATACAGGGATAATTTGACCTAATTTGTTCTTAGTGAATTCATGTCGAGCTTTGGTGATCACAACTGACTTTTCGAAGTGCTAATAAAACCTCTAATTAAGTGTTGCAGTATAAAAGCATTTTTAAAAATCTATGATGCACTACATACCAAAAAATGTTTCATGGTCAACTACAATTTCACAGTGCTCACTAGTATACTGTCAGAGAAGATGCACCCAAAAGACACATGGTTAAATTCGTTCATTTAGCAATTCAGAAGCTTATTTAATTATGGAGATCTCTGTTCTTTATTCAGATAACATCTGTCTACATTTTTTAATACATTTATTCGTGCAAAACATATTTAGAACCAGGTATTATTCTAGAAACCAGGGATATAGTAATGAACAAGACAAAGTCACTGCCTCCTTAGAACTATACTGCAATGGGTGATACAGAAAATAAACAAGTAAATAAATATACAACTTAATTTCAGGGGGATATAAATGTCATGCAAATAATGAAGTGTGCAGAGCTACAGAACTGGAACACTTCAACATTTGAAGTTTGGGAAGAGAAGTAGTAGGACTAAGACTACGGATACAGCAAAGAATGAGGCCAGTCAAGAGAGGGCAAGTTCCAAAACCGATGAAAGGAGGAACTTCATGGAGAGTATAATCAACAGAGTCAGCACTGTGGAAAGCCTATGTTGATTTCAAAGAAACTGGTAAAATAAAAATTTAACTAAAAAGCACATAAGATGTTCAATATCATCAGCCATTAGTGNAGAACTGGAACACTTCAACATTTGAAGTTTGGGAAGAGAAGTAGTAGGACTAAGACTACGGATACAGCAAAGAATGAGGCCAGTCAAGAGAGGGCAAGTTCCAAAACCGATGAAAGGAGGAACTTCATGGAGAGTATAATCAACAGAGTCAGCACTGTGGAAAGCCTATGTTGATTTCAAAGAAACTGGTAAAATAAAAATTTAACTAAAAAGCACGTAAGATGTTCAATATCATCAGCCATTAGTGAAATGAACATAAAACCACACTGAGATATCACTTAGCAGTCAACAGCATGGCAATATTAAAAAAAAAAGAGTGTGTTTGAGAATGCGGACAATTAGAACATTCATAGGCTGTTGTCGGGACTGTAAAATGATGCCACTGTTTTGGAAAATACTTTGGCACTTCCTCAAAAAGTTAACTTGGGCAAACTCCAGGAACAGTGAAGGACAGGTAAGCATGGCATGCTGAAGTCTGTGGGGTCACAAAGAGTAGGACACGACTTAGCGAATGAACATAAAAGTTAAACATAGAGTGATTGTATGATTCAGGATTCTACTCCTAAGTACCTACCCCAAAGATCTGTAAACATGTCCACAGAAAAACCTGTACATGAATATTTATAGTAGCATTATTCATAATAGCCAAACAGAGAAAAGAACCCAAGTGCCCATCAAGGAGTGAATGTATAAACGAAATGTGGTATAGCCAGACAGTGGAATATGATTTGGCCATAAAGAGGAATGAAGTACCGCTACAGGAAAGAATTCACTAAGTGAGTTACGCTAAGTGAAAGAAGCCAGACACAAAAGGCCAGATAGTGTATCACTGTGTTTATATGAAAGGTCCAAAACNTGGAATATGATTTGGCCATAAAGAGGAATGAGGTACCGCTACAGGAAAGAATTCACTAAGTGAGTTACACTAAGTGAAAGAAGCCAGACACAAAAGGCCAGATAGTGTATCACTGTGTTTATATGAAAGGTCCAAAACAGGAAAATTTGCACAGAAAGAAAAAAAATTAGCAGCTGTCAGGGGGAATGGGGAGTGACTGCTAATAGACATGTCATTTGTTTTGGGGAGGTTGAGTATATTCTGAAATTATGTAGTCGTGATGGTTGCACAACTTTGTGAACATACTAGAAAAACACAAAACTGTATAGAGTGCATTTTATGGTATGTGAGTTTTATTCCCATTAAGTTGTTATTTAAAAAACTGAAGTGGGTTTAAGAGAGAGTAGAAGGTGAAGAAAAGGAGATAAATAAGCATGGATGACTTTTCCAAGGAAAAGGAGTTTTGCAAAGAAATCAGTGGCAGTGGATGTAGGACAGGAAGGAAATACAGGTTTAAGTTCCTTGCATCTTTAAGTCTCTACAATTATTATTAGTATCCTTAGTAGTAGTAATTTTTTGTTAGTATTTATTGAAAGATCACTACATACTAGTCCCTGGGTTGATTCACGTCCTGACCTCAATTAATCCTTACAATGCCGCCCAGAGGTTGGTAATATGCGTCACCATTCCCAAGAGACAAAGTAGACCAAAGAGGTTAGGCAAGGAGGTCACCCCCCTGCAGGGAGTGACCAGCAGCGATATCTGACTCTGAGTCTGTCATCAGAGGCCAGAACACTTGCTCTTACCACAAGTGACACCATATCTCAGGAGGCCACCCTTCTCTCCCGATTCCAATTATAAGGACCCCTCTTCAACACGGGCTCTTGATGCCTCTGCCGACTCTGTGACTTCTCAGTCATGTCTTTGATCACATCTCTGAGATCTCTCAGACTTGCATCCCCTGGCGGATGGAATCTACCTTCGCCCTGAGACTTCAGATCACTTAAAGCAAGGGTGTTACATCTTAAATTCCACTTCCACCTTACATCTTCCTAGTTCAAAGCCATGCCAGGTATAATATAGATTAGCCAAGTTGGTCAGTATCAAGTCTTTTGCCCCTAATCTATTAACTGTATATAGTTTGCACCAAGCAGTAGACCCAGCCCTTTCCTGGCTCATCTGCTGGAGAAAATTTCAGCTTTAAAAGCCCGTTTTGTTATCTTTTCCTCCAAATATAGGCTCTCTCTTATCATTAATACCTTAACAACATTTTTATAGGTCCTGCTTCTTTCGTACAACCCGCGTGTCTCCTTCCATGCTTTTGAATGCATCTAGTTTACCCCATCCTCACCTGAGGATGGTTAGTGTAGTCACATGGATGCATTTTGTCCTTTTCAGAATACATTCTAATTTGGTTATAAAGGATAAAATCATGGTGGGGGAGAGAGCAGGCAAGACTAGAGACAGATAGATACCCTGCTTCATAACTGGAGATTAGTACCCTCCAATTGCCCCAGTGTGAACACCTCTCCCTCAGATCAATGAATAATCACAGAAGGCAAGTCTGATTTTAAAGAATCAAAGCAAAAACCGCTGTGGGAGGCAGACTGTGGGCCCTTCAGTATCCTAATCCCAGGACCGGTGAATATACTAAGTTGTATAGCAAAGGAGAATTATGGATGCAGAAGGATTAGCATTGCAACCAGCTGATCTTAAAACAGGTAGAGTATGAATGACCCTGAATTACCCATCTGTACCCCGTGTAATGAACAAACTCTAGGAGACAGCAGACGACAGGGGAGCGTGGCAGGCTACAGTCCCTGGGGTTACAAAGAATCAGAGATGACTTAGCAACTGAACAACAACCCAGTGTAATCACAGGGGTCCTTAAAATTGGAAGAAGGTGAACATCACCAAAATTTAAAACTTTGTGCTTCAAAGGGTACAGTTAAGGAAGTGAAAAGGTAAACCATGGAACGAGAGAAAAAAATTTCTGCAAATCATCCATCTGATAAGAGACTTTTATCTACAACATGTACATAACTGTTCCAACTCAGGAGTAAAGACACAAATCCCAACTATAAAGAATGAGCAAAGGATGAATAGGCATTTATCCAAAGAAGACGCATTAAAATGGTCAATAAGCAGAGGACCAGAATGTGAAGGCTATCCCTTCAAAACTGCCTTCCTCCCTTCTCCCTTTCTCCATTGGAGGGGGGAAAGAGGCAGATAGGACTGCTTAAAACCAGCAGAAATCAGGTTTCCCAACGTGAAACATACTATTGGTTCAGGGTGATATAGTTTGTTGTCCAAAGGGGAGCTTCTGAGACTGAAAGGGTCATTGTTCATCACTGCTCTGGCCTGTTTATAGCTACAGATGGGCCCCGATTTTTGACGGTTCTACTTACAATTCTCTAACTTTACGATGGTGTGAGTAAAATAAGCATTCAGTTGAAACCACACTTTGATCTTTCCCTGAGCTAGCAGTCAATATGTGGTTCCATATTCTCTCGTGACGCTGGGCAGTGGCATTCACCACAGCTCCCAGTCAGCCACTCGATCACTAAGGGGAAACAGGAAGTACATACATTGGCAACCCTCTGTACTAGACAGCCATTCTGGTTTTCACTTTCAGTATATTATTCAATAAGATCCATGAGCTATTTCACACTTTGATATAATATAGGCTTTATGTTAGATGATTCTTCCCAACTGTAGTTGAATGTAAGTGTTCTGAGCATATTCAAGGTAGGCTGGCTAAGCTATGATATTCTGTAGGGGTGTCGTAAATGTATTTTCACCTTAAGGATATTTTCAACTTACATTGGGTTTATTGGGGGTGTAACCGTGTCATAAGTCAAACAAGATATGTACAGGTCTAAAGTCAGACTTCTTCAAATAAACCAGGGCATACACTCACCCAGATACTAGTTGCNATATTCTGTAGGGGTGTCGTAAATGTATTTTCACCTTAAGGATATTTTCAACTTACATTGGGTTTATTGGGGGTGTAACCGTGTCATAAGTCAAACAAGATATGTACAGGTCTAAAGTCAGACTTCTTCAAATAAACCAGGGCATACACTCACCCAGATACTAGTTGCTTATGTGGGAATGATGAGAGCATACTTAAAGTGGGATTTGGTATCCTCTCAACCTGGCTTAGGGGCTTCTCAGGTGCTGCTAGTGGTAAAGAACCCACTTGCAGTGCAGGAGACCTGGATCTAGAAGATCCCCTGGAGAAGGGAATGAACCAATATTCATGCCTAGAAAATCCCATGGGCAGTCTGGTGGGCTACAGTCCACAGGGTTGTACAGTCAGACACGACGGAAGGACTAAGCACTTAGATGCACGCTACTGGGCTTAGAATCCCAGACCCACCGCCTTGACCATTTTGGTGACCTCTGACAGTTTACCTGCTCTCTATAAGCCTTAGTTTCCTCATCTGGTACAAGGGAGACAGTAAGAGCTCCTTCATCTTAATCTGTTGGTGAGGACATGGTAATGCACAGTTGCTCATTCAGAACAGTGGGGCATCCATGTACTTTCTGGGCTACTGTCAGTGAGAGAGAAAACTTTCTTCCACCCTTCTAGGTTCTTCTGACTGATCTAAGAATTAACTGGCTGGCAGAAAGTGAGGAGGAACTAAAAAGCCTCTTGATGAAAGTGAAAGAGGAGAGTGAAAAAGTTGGCTNGGGGGCAGGAGGAGAAGGGGACGACAGAGGATGAGATGGCTGGATGGCATCACCGACTCGATGGGCCTGAGTCTGAGTGAACTCCGGGAGTTGGTGATGGACAGGGAGGCCTGGCGTGCTGCGATTCATGGGGTCACAAAGAGTCGGACACGACTGAGCAACTGAACTGGACTGAAGACAGACAGATCAATAGAAGAAAATTAAATGTAATATTGTACCTATGGGAACCCCAGGTAAACGAGAGGCTCAGCAACAGAAAAGTAAGATGAGGCACATGTGCTATCATGAGCTAAGGAATGGGATCAAGAATTTCAACAATAGGAGGGTCATCCACATTACAATAAGAAGAAGAGCAAAGTTTGCTAATTAGAGGTCTTCCTTGCCATCTAGAATGGGCATTTCGATACAATTTATCTCTGGTAATAACTCTTTTTCTGGGAAAAGTCCCCAAGTGAAGTTCTTCCAGGTAGTTAAAGGAGGGGAAGTGGTCTCTTTTGAGCCATGAGGTCTCCATTGCCTTTATATCAAAACAATCCACTTGCCAAAGTGCACATCTTGGGGAGATCTGTGCTGAATGCTTACATTACATAGATTATACACGTAAGCCTCTAGCACAGGAGAAAATACGCTTGGGACTTCTTTTTGAGACAGTAAGTGGTTCTATTTGATGAAAAGAGGATGCTCTGCCCTTTGGAAGTCATGGAGAGGTGAGAGTAGGAAGTTAGACACCAAGAATCTATAGTAATTTGAGACTTAGACTCTCCTGGAGGAAGCCAGAGGAGCGAGAAAAACTAGAGGCAAGATAATACGGAGGAGCCTCTGTTAATAGGGATAATAGGGAGGGAGCCCCTGTTAATACATCGTGCCCAGATGCTTCTCTTCCCGTGGCAGTAACTTGTCCACCACTCTTCCCTTTAATTCACTTAGTAAAGGCAAAGGGGAAAAGCCACTTGAAATGTAATTGTCTCTCGCTGTTCCTGTTTGGGTCTATTACGCAAACAAACAGCAGGGAGAGTTCTCATTTTGTTCTGTTTACTGGAGTAGGGTTAAAAAGAAAAAAAAAAAAAGGGGGGGGGGAGGACCAGTCCTTTCAGCACCTGCTTTCTTAATTGTCAGTGATTTCCTTGCTCCCAAAAGTGAATGGTTTTTAAACAAAGCAGATACATTCTCATAAGTGACACGGCCATCTTATAAACATATAGTTACAGCAGGAGAGGGCATGGAACCATGACAATAGGTCCCATTTCCTGCTCAAGGTCAGTGGCCCACATGTCACTCCGCTTTTCTTTTTCTTCTCACTTGCAATCGGTGCTTCTTTCGCTTTACAAAGACAAATGATAGACAAGCTGTTTTCTTTCCCTATGAGCAGTGGGTAAGGAAGTTGATCTACTTTTTATCTGTCCTACTTGTTCTACATTTCAGAGGAGGAAAGTCTTAAAACAAACAAACTTCTCCTGGTTTACCCACTGCCTATTGCAACATCTCAAGTGATCCAGCTCTTTGTGATAAAGATAAAGCTAGTCTTGTTGCAGTGTGGAAGATGGGGGAAATTGATTGGCCAAGTAGACGCACTAACACTAGCTCATGCTTGTTCAGTTCTCTGGGCTTCTCTTCTCGTGGAGGAGGAATTGAGGAAGAGCCTGCCAATTATTTCCACCTCATGAGCTTAAAAGCTAAAGGAAAAGCCACATACCCAGGTTTTCAGAGTTCGGTGACCCTCTTTACAGCATCAGATTTCATCAGCTTGCTTTATTTGACTTGAAAAAAAATCTTAATTAGTAAAAAGAAAAAAAAATTGAAATTTAAAGTTATCTGGTCAGGAGAAGCTCCTCTAAACTCTCATTGTGGTTGGGAGCCATGCATCACCAAAGGCAGGTGCTCAGATGATGCACCACTCCAGTACAGCATTGGAGCGCCACCTCTCTCATGATACATTATTACAACTCACAACTGGAACACCGCCAGTGATGTATGGCTGAAAAACACAGTCGTTAAGCCACGAGGCTCCACAGGGTCTCGACAAACTCAGGGCTTTATTTTTATTTTTGGAACCTGGATTTTTCTTTATCTTTTACTTTTTCTTCAAATTTCTCAGCTTGACTGGGACAACTGGGGCACCTGGAACACCGTGCGTTTCCTCCATTTCGTGACAGACCCAGCAACTGCATACGCTACAGGAAGGAGCCTGCCAACGCAAGGACCAGAGCCCATCCCCGTGCCCACGCCTTTGGACAGACGACTATTTCTACTCCTGAGCTGACAGTGTCAAGGTGTCCGCAAGGCCCTTGAGCAGAAGTACTTCCAGGGACATTTATTTTGGAACTAAGGAGCTGGTAGTGTTTTCATGCTGACCTTAAGCTTAGCAGTAGAAGGTGAGGCCTCCCCAAACCAAGTAAGGAAGAATCCAGCCAGAAAGAAAACACAAGGGTTTTCTTTGGGGTTGGTGATGTTCTGGAATGGAATCTTCTTAGCAAAGGTCCCTGCAGAACCAAGCCTTCGAAGCAGGTTCCCTAAAATATTTTCAAAAGTACTATTGTATAATATAGTAATAATAAAATTTACTGAATCTTTGGAATATGCCAACATTAGTCTATATATTTTACCAATATATTTCATATAATCCACAATAACCTTATGCATTTTCTTCCCTGGTGGCTCAGACGGTAAAGAATCAGCCTGCCAATGCAGGAGACCCAAGTTCGATCCCTGGGTTGGGAAGATCCCCTGGAGGAGGAAATGGCTATCTACTCCAGTATTCTTGCTCAGGAAATCCCATGGACTATAGCCCACCAGGCTGCTCTCTCCATGGGGTTGCAAAGAGTTGGGCATGACCGAAGCGACTCAGTACACACACACAACATTATGCATTAGAATACTGCTTTTATCTCCCCTTGAAAGATGAGTCAAAATGGAGGAAGTTATAGATAAAGAAATGGAGGCCTTGGGAGGCAGAGTGGATAGATTTTCTCAACTCCAAAGTCCAAGTCCAACATTTTCTATTGGCACTGTGGTACAGTGACAAACAGCCCAGCAGAAGGCATCGCCCTGCTACCCCAAATACTACTCATTCTCAGGCTTCTGAGCACGAATGTGAGGAGGTCCATGAGAGGCTAGTTCTCTTACAAATTTGAGCTCAATCTTGTAAAACATTCCATATTATCTTTTGTCTCATGACTGACTGTCAAAGTGGCATAATAGCTTCAAATTCTTAAAACTATTTAACAAAAAGAAAGTAGAACTTGTAATTATCACTTTTCAAAAAGTTGACCAACTCACCCAAGATCTGCAAAACCATGATATTCTTCAAATCAGGTCATTTCTACAACATTAGGTTATGCTCCTGCAACAAGGCAGGTGGAACCCCAGGTAGACCCTTCCAGGGGTAAGAATCTTCCTGTTGACCCCACACTACTCTTGTCTGAAGAATTTCACAGACAGAGGAGCCTGGTGGGCTACAGTTCACGGGGTTGCTAAGAGTCAGACATGACTGAAAGCGACTTAGCACAAACGCAAGTTGACACACACAGGCAGGAGGTCAGAGGTTCTCTGTAAAACTGATTCTGTTTGCTGTCTTACAGGGAAAGCACCTTAATGAGGTTTCCAGCAAAACAGCTTTCAAGAGATACAAGAATATTTCAGGGTTTGCCATCC
The DNA here is from genome assembly GCA_006410615.1 of Neotragus moschatus. Lineage (NCBI taxonomy): Eukaryota > Metazoa > Chordata > Mammalia > Artiodactyla > Bovidae > Neotragus > Neotragus moschatus. The sequence goes on along the minus strand of SJYA01002835.1, from coordinate 670,322 downwards.
TTGTATTTTATGAGCTACCGTTGTAGCTGTTGCATTTACATATCCTTGGTAGAAAACATTAGAAATTGGTCTTCCCTCCATGTGGAGTTCCCTTCTCTCCTATCTTCCTCTCGCATTTTAAGGGCCAGTTCAGATGCCACCTCTTCTGTGTGACGTTCAGACTCTCCAGGGCTCCTGTGATTCTTTGCATCGATCTCAGTAACTGCTTTCAGCACAAAATATCCAGAATTATAGTTCTCTCTGCTTCATTGGGCTGGACCTCTAGGTGAGTCTTTACCACACTTTCCTTCTGATTATTTCTTTCCCTCTCCTCCCAGATTCCTAGCTTTGAGAATACATTATGTAATTGTTGGAAGGATAAGGGTGGACAAATGAATGGATAGATGCATGGATGGATGGACAGATAAGTTGGTAGAGAGATGACTGTATTCTTAATCTGTTCACTTGCTTTAAAAGAAAGAAAGAAGGGGGAAAAAAAGTAACCTCATACACTCAGATCCTCTTCACCATGCTGGTCTTCTTCCTCAGCTTAGGAGTTCCTGCACATATAAGACTGTGGTCTACGCAGAGCCATTCTGACTGCATGGCATATGCCTTTCTTCCCCATGGAAAAGTTTCTTTTTATCAAAATGTAAGTTTGAAGACCTTATCTTCCCAACTTCCTTTTAAAAAACTGCTCAAATATGCTTGAGTGTCTGAAGCAAATAGCTTATCCTGAAAACAATCAGGACCCAGCTGACTATCAAGAGGACAGATTCTTTGTTCAGCATTAACTGTGATAAGAGTCATTGTGACTCTCTCTCAAGAGGGAAGCAGAAACCCACTCTTTCCTTGGATACCTTCTGACCTTCACAAATTAATTCTAGGATGCATTATTAGCTAGCAAGCATACCTAGAATATGTACTTTCTATTTACACACCGTATCAGACCATAAATCTGCAGAGCTGTTCCCTCTGGGTGCCTTTCTGTCAGGTACACAGTAAAGGATTTGGATGCAAATGAAAGACTGACGGCATTTTCCCTTGTCTTACTCATTTCATGACAAATGCACGTTGCTTTACTGTTTGCTGTACCCATAATTACAGTTCTTTAATTTATGTTTCAATAAAATGTATAATAATAAACGCTTACTGCTCCACGAATAAACATTCGAATGAAGCCTCTAATGGAGGGTACATGCTTCGAAGCAGTTCTGTGGCTCTCCAGAATCTCGCCCTCTACTTAATGAGCCTCATTCCCATAATCTGTGCATTATTGCTTAAGCCTCCCTTTAGGAATATTTTACAAAGTCAAAATTTTTATGAAATATTACCCATCCAAAGGGGAAAAAATGTGAAGGGGATTAGCAACTTGTCCTGTTAAAGGGACAGGACAAGGTTTCATGTCCCTCCAGAGATACTGACACGGTAATTATGGAGATGGTGCTTCCTCATTATCTCACTAGGCAAGTGTGTCACTGGTATAGTTTTTGCCTTTAATATTTGGTTTAAATAAAAGGAATGAGAAATTCAGAAAGGTCAGTCATGAAGGGCAAGCTGGTGCTAATTCCTTTTCTACTGCTAAGAAAGGGACCAGGAAGTAGACCTGTAAACTGAGGGAAGGCTAGGATACCATTCAGTGACTGCAGCCACGAAATGAAAAGATCCTTGCTCCTTGGAAGAAAAACTATGACAAACCTAGACAGCCTATGAAAAAGCAGAGACATTGCTTTGCTGACAAAGGTCCATATAGTCAAACCTATGGTTTTTCCAGTGGTCATGTATGGATGTGAGTGTTGGACCATAAAGAAGGCTGAGCACCAAAGAACTGATGCTTTCAAATTGTGGTGCTGTTAAAGACTCTTGAGAGTTCCTTGGATGGCAAGGATCAAACCACTCAAACTTACAAGAAATCTACCCTGAATACTCATTGGCAGGACTGATGCTGAAGCTGAAGCTCCAATAATTTTGCCGCCTGATGAGAAGAGCTGACTCATTGGAAGAGACCCCAATGCTGGGAGAGATTGAGGGAAGGCGGAGAAGGGGGCGACAGAGGATGAGATGGTTGGATGGCATCACTGACTCAATAGACATGAGTCTGAGCAAATTTGGGGAGATAGTAAAGGACAGGGAAACCTGGCATGCTGCAGTTCATGGGGTCACTAAGGGTCAGACATGACTTAGCGACTGAACAACAACAACAGGATACCAGAGACTGGACATTTCTGAATACGGAAACAGTCCCAGGACTTGAATATCAAACAGTCACGCTGAAGTAACAGAATCCAGACAAGAACGCAGGTTGGGCTTCAAGTTGATGGTGTCACACATTACTATCAGTGTGAGTTATTATTTAGGAAAATGACAGTATAATTTAATGGTGTTATCATTTCAAGTGGTTAAAAATTCAAATGATTTTTGTAAACTGTTCTTAAAAACAGGTGCTTTAAAAAATCACCAAAGCGTAATGATAGATCTATTTATTGATTCTTTGTCCAAAAGTTAAGACTGGATTGTTTAGGAGAAAAAAGTTACCAGGAAAAACCAAGAAACAAAGATCCTTGCTAGTGTGTTAAGATCCAGATACTGGGCCTCTCCTGAGAGGTGATGAAATGTGTTAAAGCAATAACTGTCACTTCAGGACATATTAGCCTGCTTTGGCAGGTTAGGACAATTTATTTAAACTTAGGAGACACTCATTTACACACTTTGAATAGCTTTTGAATAGCTATTGCATCATGAGACTGTGTTGTTATTTGCAGTCGGAACTACAGCAACAAACTAAAAGCTCCTACAAGGAGATGTACCCTCTCCTAAGATTTTATCATTTGCTCTAAGCTCCTTGGCTATATGCTCCTTTCACTGTGACTGCAAAATTTTTCCAATGAACATTATCTTTCCTTCACACAAGTTGAATTCAAGCTTTCCACCACTTCAATACGGCTATTTTCACATAAGACTTCAATGAAATAAGACATTCGGCATAAATAGAATTTAGTGTGATCCAAATTTTATCATATTTCTCCCTTGGATTGCTTTTTTTGTTATTCACATCCTGCTTTTCTCTTGATCCATATGCTGTCTTGTTCTCTTATGCTCCTGAATTAGAAAGAATTAGGCAGAACCATCTTTTAGAGCATGACATTTTCCTCCTTGCTCAAGTGAGCAGGTATTTATTTCGGAGTCATGCTTTAGAAGTGACATCCTCTTTGAGGATGGAGTAAATTTCAGCCTACAGCACTGCTAAGTGGAGCTGCTACTTCTCGAAAGGGTTCTACCCAGATATGCTACAGAGAGCATTAACTTCATAAATGAGATTCTTTTCAAAGTAGTCATTGTAAAATATACCAGGAAAACCGCCCCCACCCAACTCCCTGCAACCCGGGAGCATGGACTTGATAGCTCAAGACAGGATGAATGACTCCGATTAGGCCAATGATCCCTAGTTTTATAGGGCCCTCCTAAATCACATCTCAGTTTGGGTTTAGAAGGAACGCTGCTGGGAGCATCCAGAGGGCTGCATATCATCTGTCTGGCTCCCACACATGGAGCCAGGGAGATTTGTGGGACCCTGTCTGGTAGCTTGGAGGTACAAGCGATGAATACTACCAAAGCAATAATAATAAAAAAGGAAATAGGCAGTGGGGAAGCCCTGGAACCATCCCTCATTTTTCTCCTAATATACTTTACTGTTCAATGAGACAGAATGATTCCACAGACAGAGCCCAGAAATTAGATGATATGGGACACGGATAATGTTTCTCTTCCTGAATGATTTCGGTGACTGAGGCCTGGGATTTCTGTTGACTAAACTTCTTTAATCCTTTCATCCAGAATGGAACATTTGCTAACTGCAGTCTCCCTGGTTCACCATTCATGGAAGACACACTGTCTCATATGCGAATCCTCCTTTACAGTCTGAATCCTCCCTTACAGAAGGAAGTGCAGTAGAATTTTAATAACATCTTAAATTTTCCAGGACTCTGGCCACAGACCCAGGATTTATAGTGCTGGAGACTTTTTAGGAACATTTAGCATGAATGCTCCCTCATGGCACAGGTCATTGCCTGTGTAGGAGGTGAGGTCAAAGGAAGCGTTTATGATGACTTTCCTGTGCCTCTTAACCTCTGGAATTAATTTTTGGTCAAGAGGACCATCCACTGGCTGACTGTGTGTTGCTGTACAAAAATAAAAACATTTCTTTGCATTGGTTTAGGACACTGTCTGGCCCACATTGGCTTAATTCATGAAGGTGATTAACCAACAATCCGTCTCTTAAAATGAGTTGCATGAGCAGGCCATGCCAGGCTCAGATGTGAAAGTTGGGGGTCATATTCTGAGGAACATCATACATACACCATCAAGAAGTCTAGACAGAGAGCATCCCAGGTTACACTGAATGAATGAGAAGTCCCACATACAGTGCACGTTGTCAAGTGCTGACAACGGACACACAGCCACCAAGTCTAGAGTGCAGCAGGCATGGCATTCACTTTAAACCAAGTGCTGGGGGATGTAAAGTCTATGACAGGCCCCAATCCTGTTTCACGGGATCACAATACTGAGATTCTGCAGCTGGACCACTTGAGCTCTCAACGCCTGGTCCCGGTTATTACAAGCTGCGGGAAGTCACCCCTCTCAGAACCTCAGATTCCTCTTCTGGAAGATGACCCTACCCCAGGGGGTGGCTGAGAGGACTGAATGGGTCAGTACTGCACAGTGCTTAGCCTCATCTCCTGCTTGGAGCCGAGCCGGCATCAGCCTCAGTGTCTGCAGCTCTCTCTGCGTTGCCGCTGCTGCCCCCACCTCTACTACAGCTGCCTTATCACCAAAACCGCTAAATTTTAAAATAAAATTTTAAATAAATACTCATGAAACAAGTCATCTTCCAACTGTCTTTTAAGGAGTTCAACCCAGTATTTAAAAAGTGTATTCACTTGAATCCTAACCTGTAAGGCAAACAGAAGTATTCCTAGAAACACATTCGAGACCCCTGCACACCCATATCCTGGCTCCTAGCAGCCCTGGGGCTCCCATAGAGCGCCACGCGAAAACCTTTGCTCTCAACCCCATGGGGAAGGAGACTGAAGGCAGAGACCTGGGGGCCCCTCCCTTACGGATACAAAGCCTCAGACAGCGGAGCTTGCTGGTTAAGACAACCAAGTTCCAAGGTCACATGACCTAGGANCTAGCAGCCCTGGGGCTCCCATAGAGCGCCACGCGAAAACCTTTGCTCTCAACCCCATGGGGAAGGAGACTGAAGGCAGAGACCTGGGGGCCCCTCCCTTACGGATACAAAGCCTCAGACAGCGGAGCTTGCTGGTTAAGACAACCAAGTTCCAAGGTCACATGACCTAGGATGACATTCCCACTCCCACCGTCCCTGTCTGAGTGACACAGGGGGATACGGCTTGATACCTGTGAGCCTTGGGTTCCACACATATAAAATGCAGATAGTAATGTACCGCCTTCAAAGGGCTGCGGAGAGGATGCGATACCGCACAAAGAGCCCTCAGCCCAGCTCCCGTCGCCATATGGAAATGCACAGCCAACCTGAGCGGCTTTTCTGGTTATCGTCACTTACACCTCTGTTCCACTCTTACCTCCTGCTGTAAGCTTGTGTGCCCCTGAAATTCACATGCTGAAACCCTAACCCTTCATGTAACTGTATTCGGAGGTAGAGTCTTCGAGAGGTAATTAGGTCAGGAGAGTGGAGCCCTCGTGAATAGGATCAGGGATCTTACAAAAGACACAAGCAAGTTTGTCCCCACACGTAAGGACACAAGAAGGGTATCATCTGCACACCAGGAAGCAGGCTCTCACTCGACACCAGCTTTGCAGGGGCCTCTATCATAGACTTCCCAGCCTTCACAACCTTGGAACACACTGTTGTTTAATGCACCCAGCCAGCCAGTGGTGTCCTGTTACAGTAATCTGAACTAAGGCACCTCCCTGACAAGTACTCCCCTCATTCCTTCATACGGAAGAGTTCCCCACCATAACATAGTCTCCATGACACAGTCCCCTTTCCCTTCTTGTAATTACAGTCTGCATTTGTTTACTTCTAAAGTTTTCTGACATATTCATAGTGGTGACTCCAGCACCTGAAGTGATGGGTGGCACACAGAGGGCACTCAGTAGATAAGCATAGACTGAACCAATGAAGCGAAATAGGAAGAGGAGGAGGAGGAACAGAAAGGAGGTGTTCCCGCTCAACATTCAAGAGATCACAGGAATAAACCTCTCCACTTCTTGGGCTTGAAACTAGGGGGTGCAGTTCTTTATAGAAACAGCAGAAATAAATGTGATGGCATGTACTTTTGTGTATACAGTAGGAAAAGATGATTGTGTTCAAACTCAACTACGCTTAACAGTGCTCTCTGTGGAGAAGAGTAGGCAGTGGGGAAATCAAACTAACTTAGAGGTTTGCCAAAATCAGAGTCCAGTCAAAACAGCAAGGACACAGAACACCAGTGTTCCCAGCAGCCTCTCACCCTTTTCTTCTCCTGAAAACTGCAGGAGAAGATAGAGACCTCTCTCTCTCCCCCTTGGTCTCTGTCCGTTTCACTCATGCTTGGTTTCATTGTGTCCAAGCCAAAGGGCTCCTGTTTTATTTTATTTTGTCCTAAAATATTATCTAGCTGCCTGTTGTCGGTTCTGTGTATACAATTAAAGTTGGGGATCTTCACTGGCTTTATGTCTACTTTGAGAATCTGTGATGTGTTAGGATTCAAAACATGCTATCAGACACTGGAAAAAGCACAAGAGACCCAGAGCCGCAGGGCAGCCACCAGGCTATCATGAGGCCCGTGAGAGGCGGGTCCTGCTGCAGGGGCTGCAGGAGACCCAGGAGATGAAGGCACATGGCACCATCAGATCCTGTGCGGGCAGATGCCCCCAGTCTTTCCTGACAACAATCTCACACACATGGTTTGTTAAGGTGAGAAGGGTTGTAATGCAGAGAGGACAGTTGACCTGGGAAGGGTTCGGAATGGGGAGTCTGATCATGAGTGGAAAGTCGTGTTACCTTTGAGGGACTCTTACTCTTGGAAATGACTCCCTTCCCTCAACTGCCTGGCCCCATACCATGGTCAATGAATCATCCTAAGATCCTAGGGTCTGGACTCTTCTCATGACCTCAAAGTGGCCTCAGAAACTAGGGATGATGGAGTCTGGGGAAATGACTTGGCACCACCATCAGGCAGGCTGTAGGCCCCTGAGAGAGGGTCTCCAGCTGTCCTATTGGAGCCTCTGTTTTGGCTCTGGTAGCCCCAATCCGCCCATCTTGCTCTCCTGGCTTCAGCCTCCATGTTGCACATCCATATTTATCAACAGAGTCTCAGCCTGAATCTTTTATACCTGGCCCTTCCTACAGGGGGCCTCTTAGCTCTCAGGCAAACCCGATCCCAGACCCCACCTTTTCAGAGATCTGTAGAACCCGTAGCCTGTTGCCGCTTGCAGGAACCATCTTCTTCCCAACACTCTTGTGCCTTAATTTGACTCTCCAAACCTGGCTTGAAGCCACATCTCATTTCCACATCCTAACATGTCTATGGATGTTTTCTATCAGATCATTGGCTAAATATTCCACCACAAGTAGGGGTGGTCAAAGAAATCTCATTTAAGAGACAGAAATAAAGGCTTTCCCTTGAACCGAACAAAATAGCCACTCGCCTTTTCCCAGGTGGCCTCAGGAGCACATTCCCGCAGCAGGCCTCTTCCTTCTCTCCCCCTCAGCAACTCGGCTCTCTGCTAGGATTCTAGCTAAGCAGTTCCGCCTGAGAGATTATGATAGTTGAACTGGTTTCAACCAGAAAGCTAAGCCCCACTACTCTGAGCACAGACCTGCTCTCCTATTCCACTAGTAAGAAGAAAAACCAAGGCATTGCAATAAATCTGTGGGTGTACACTGCAGATCACACAGCTTTGCTCAGCTTTACTCCTGGCATCCCACACACAGAGATGATACAGGTAACAAAGCGGAACATGGGGATCAGAGGGAGGCGAGGAGAAGGCTGACAAGCACCAAGAATTTTCAGGTTGACAGAAGTCAATGATTTTCTTTTTTAAGCCTGGGATGAAAGGGAGATTAGGCCAGCCGGATAGGGAGTGGGCAAAGAACTATGTTCCACCACAAATAAATCCATATGGAAACTGGAGGAGGACTTCCATCTCAGGGATGGAAGGAAGGAGGCCACTCACACCTACTTTATTTGAAATGCCCTTGTCCTCCTAGCCCTTCTCTACAGTGAGTATGAGAAGAGGGGCCCTTGGGAACTGAGGAATGGAATATTTCCTGCCATAGCAGTAAGCAAGGATGTCACAGTCTCCAGGGATTCCAGCCCTCCATGTGGGCTCAGGAGGGCACAGGGGAAGAATGCCTATGATCTAACAGCTATCACGTTGTTTAGCCACTCCCTACAGGGAGGCCCAGGGGAGCTCAGGGTGTTTAAAAAACACAGCATACTGGCCCCAGGATAGCTGACACGCACATGAAAGAAATTATTTCAGGAGCCCGGACTCTTGTACCTTCCCATATATAGAAAAGTACTAAATTCTTTAACTTGGTATATCTGGTTTTAATTCAGTTCAGTTCCGTTCAGTCGCTCAGCCACGTCTGGCTCTTTGCGACGCCATGGACTGTAGCACACCACGCTTCCCTGTCCAGCGCCAACTCCCGGAGCTTGCTCAAACTCATGTCCATCAAGTCAGTGATGCCATTCAACCATCTTAGCAATAATCCTTTGATATTCAAACTACCAGCCCTTGGTGGCAAAATTTCTCTACAAGCTGGTTCCTCCTCTAGTATATCCTCAGAGCAGTTTTCTCAGGGTTACTTAAGATGCTGTCTCCCGGGCTTGAAGTTCTAAACACTCTCACCAAATAAACATAACTCTTTAGGTGATGTCTATTTTTTAAGGCAATGCCCCTTATAGCCACATTTCCACCCCTCCCCTTATGGTTGCTAACCACTGGCAATCAATAATCTGTTCTCTAACGGTATAATTTTGTCCTTTTTAAGAATGCTGTATTGGAACCATACTTTATTTGACCTGTTGACGTTGGCTTTTTTCACTTAGTTGATTAAGGCCCTTGAGATCCAAGCTGTTGCCTGTACCAACAGCTCATGCTTTTTCGTTGCGTGCAGTGCATCCAAGGTAAAGATGCAGCATATTGTGTTAAACCATTCACCCATGGAAGGGCTCTCTGGTTGTGTCCAGTTTGGGGCTACTCCAGTTTGGGGCTACTCCAAATACTCTACTAGGAATGCTCATGTATTGATACATGTGTTTGTGTGCACTTACATTTTTATTCTCTGGATAAATGCCCAGGAGTAAAACGAATGGGTCTTATGGCTCGCATTTGTTTTTTTAAGAAACTACAAACTATCTCTCAGACTGAGAGGAGCATTTTTTTTTACCGCCCCCAGAGAGATTCAGTTTCTCTACAACTTCACCAGCACTAGGTGTTGTCACTTTATTGTACGTGTTCTAATCTGTGTGCAGTGATATCGAATGTAGTTTTACTTTGCATTTCCGCAAAGATGCTGAGCATCTTTTCATATGCTAATTTGCCATCCTGTGTCCACATCAGGGAAATGTTTCCTTAGACCTTCTGTCTATTTTCTAATTGGATTTTTCATGGTTTTCTACTACAGTCTTGAGAGTTCTTTTAATATTCTAGATAGGAATTCCTTATTGGCAACTTTTTAAATTTCAGGAATCCTTCCTTGGTCCCTGGAGCTAACTTTTTTTTTCTCTAATGTCCTTAGAGAAGTTTCACTCAGGATCTTTATTGCTCTCTACCCTGACTCTTCGAGAGATAACACTCCCAGCTGCCTCACTAAACTATCAGCAGAATCCGTGGCTGTCTTCCCCGCAGCACTTGGCAAAGACTTGGGCGTCTATCTAGCTTTCCACTGATGTCCACCAAGTGAGAGAATCAACCACACCTGCCTTTTCATTCAGTCACTGTAAGACTTCAACCCAAATTAAAAAAAAAACACAAAAAAAACCAACCATGGTTACTATGGATACACAGCTTGGGAGGAATGTAAATCATTTAATACCTTGGAAAGGATAACTAATTACAAGAAGAAATACACAGAGCCAGATGTGTTAGCGATTAATTTCTTCTCGGCTACCACACTTCTAGCTAACACGGCGACACACAGCCGTTTATTAAGGA
>SJYA01002835.1:633400-651249 GCA_006410615.1 Neotragus moschatus | reverse complement strand
TGGAAGGACTGATGCTGAAGCTGAAACTCCAATACTCTGGCCACCTGATGTGAAGAACTGACTCATTTGAAAAGACCCTGATGCTGGGAAACACTGAAGGCAGGAGGAGAAGGGGATGAGAGGATGTGATAGTTGGATGGCATCACTGATTCAATGACATGAGTTTGAGCAAGCTTCAGGAGTTCATGGCAGACAGGGAAGCCTGGCGTGCTACAGTCCACGGGGTGGCAAAGAGTCAGACATAACTGAGTGACTGAACTGATTGAACTGACAAGGAGAAATCATGGTCCTTTGCCTCTGGCATCAAACTATCTAGGGACACACACAGGCATACTTACACGCTCATGCCTCCTCTAAGGACAACTGTGATAAGTGTTAAAGGGCATGAGGGGACTCTCTTATTCTGAAAGATGGGGTGGTCTGAGATGGAAAAAAATAAAAAATTAAAAATTAAAAAAAAACAAAAAACAAAGGGAGACAGGAGGAAAGGACACACCAGGTATAGGAACAGCCTAAGCAAACACCTAGAAAGGAGAGTGTTTGGCATATTCCAGGTACATACAATGAAACTCACTCTAAACGCATTTATGGTGAACATGTTCACGTTGAATGTGAGCTCAAGGCCAGCATGGCATTGAAGTGGAGATGTTTCAAAACTTCCTTTTGGAAGTTTCCTATATCCTGTTAATAAGATTTAAGCTAAACTAAAATTAAATGCAGGTTCAGTTCAGTCACTCAGTCATGTCCAACTCTTTGAGACCCCATGGACTGCAGCACACCAGGCTTCCCTGTCCATCACCAACTCCTGGAGCTTACCCAAACTCAGGTCCATCGAGTCACTGATGCCATCCAACCATCTCATCCTCTGTTGTCCCCTTCTCCTCCTGCCTTCAATCTTTCCCAGCATCAGGGTCTTTTCAAATGAGTCAGTTCTTCACACCAGGTGGCCAAAGTACTGAACTTTCAGCTTCAGCATCAGTCCTTCCAATGAATGTTCAGACTGATCTCCTTTAGGATGGACTGGTTGGATCTCCTTGCAGTCCAAGGGACTCTCAAGAGTCTTCTCCAACACCCCAGTTCAAAAGCATTAATTTTTTGGTGCTCATCTTTCTTGATAGTCCAACTCTCACATCCATACGTGAATACTGGAAAAATCATAACTTTGACTAGACAGAACTTTATCAGCAAAGTAACATCTCCGCCTTTTAATATGTTGTCTAGGTTGGGCATAACTTTTCTTTCAAGAAGCAAGTGTCTTTCAATTTCATGGCTTCAGTCACCATCTGCAGTGATTCTGGAGCCAAAAAATAAAGTCTCTCACTGTTTCCATTGTTCCCCCATCTATTTGCCATGAAGTAATGGGACCGGATGCCATCATCTTAGTTTTCTGGATGTTGAATTTTAAGCCAACTTTTTTTTGCTCTCCTTTTTCACTTTCATCAAGAAACTCTTTAGTTTTTCTTTGCTTTCTGCCATAAGGGTGGTGTCATCTGCATATCTGAGGTTATTGATATTTCTCCCAGCAACCTGATTCCAGCTTGTGCTTCATCCAGCCCACCATTTCTCATGATGTACTCTGCATAGAAGTTAAATAAGCAGGGTGACGATATTCAGCTTTGACGTACTCCTTTTCCTATTTGGAACCAGCCTGTTGTACCATGTCCAGTTCTAACTGTTGCTTCCTGACCTGCATACAGGTTTCTTAGGAGGCAGGTCAGGTGGTCTGGTATTCCCATCTCTTTCAAAATTTTCCACAGTTTATTGTGATCCACACAGTCAAAGGCTTTGTCATAGTCAACAAAGCAGAAGGAGATGTTTTTCTGGAACTTTCTTGCTTTTTCGATAATCTATTGGAGAAGGAAATGGCATCCCACTCCAGTGTTCTTGCCTGCAGAATCCCAGGGACAGGGAAGCCTAGTGGGCTGCCGTCTATGGGGTCGCACAGAGTCAGACACGACTGAAGCAACTTAGCAGCAGCAGCGGCAGCAATGGATGTTGACAAGTAGATCTCTGGTTCTGGTTCCTCTGCCTTTTCTAAATCCAACTTGAACATCTGGAAGTTCATGGTTTACATACTAATGGCTTGGAGAATTTTGAGCATTACTTTGCTAGCGTTTGAGATGAATGCAGTTGTGTGGTAGTTTGAACATTCTTTGGCATTGCCTTTCTTTGGGGTTGGAATGAAAACTGCCCTTTTTCAGTCCTGTGGCCACTGTTGAGTTTTCCAAATTTGCTGACATATTGAATGCAAATTAAATGCAAAGTATAAATTAAATTATAGTAAAAATCTAGGAGGGGGCATTGGAGATTTTTTCCCCAATTTCGTTCTTTCAGAAATGAGGAAGCCACAGCTGCAAGGTGCAGAAATGAGATTAGAACTCAAAAGAACAAGTGAGATTAGAACTCAAACTCTTCTCAAGTTACTTTGGATTTAAGTATCTACCAATGTAATATGAATTTAGGGGCTTCTCTGATGGAATCGGACACGACTGAGTGACTTCACTTTCACTTTTCACTTTCATGCATTGGAGAAGGAAATGGCAACCCACTCCAGTGTTCTTGCCTGGAGAATCCCAGGGACAGGGGAGCCTGGTGGGCTGCTGTCTATGGGGTTGCACAGAGTTGGACACTATTAAAGTGACTTAGCAGCAGCAGCTGGCGGCTCAGATGGTAAACATTCTGCCTTCAATGTGGAAGACTGCATTCGATCCCCTGATTGGGAAGATTCCCTGGAGAAGGGAATGGAATATGAATTTAAATGATTAAAATTGGCATTGCCATTTGCTACTTTTCTGCATCAATGCCACTGAGAGAGAAAAATGGTGAGGAATTCATACCCTTGAGTTGCCAGCTCCAGTTCTGAAAGCTTAGCAGGCCACTTACAAAACATGTGACCATGGTTGTATGCCCACCACATGGAGCCTTGATCTTCTCGTCTGTTAGAGAAATAATCCTAGCAGCTATACTACAGAGTGGTTGTAAAGATTTTATTAGACCATGTACCAAAATGGCTCTTATCAAGGTCATCAGTGATGGCTAAGCTACTAAGTCCAATGGTCATGCTTTGGTCCCCGTGTCATGAGACTTCTGGACAGCAGTGTCTGGCACAGCTGACAGCTCTTTCCATGGACACCCACCTTCCCCCACTGACTTGGTTTTAGGGTGTCTTTCTTTCTTGGTGTTACTTCTTTCCAGGGGGTACTCCCCAGTCTCCTTTGTTGATGACTTTACTATACAAACTGCCAATGTTGGAGAACCTCGGGGTTTGGGTCTATATCTTCCTACTTTCTCTAGCAACACACTTTTCCTAGTTGATCCCATTAAATCCCACTGCTTTAAGTAGCATCCCAACCCGACTTCTCAGCCCCGACTTCTCCTCTGATTTCCAGGCTCAAATGACAAACTACATCCTTGGGAGCTCCGTGTGAAAGTCATAGAAAGGCCTCAGGCCAACATGCCAATGACTGAAGTTCTCACTGCCCCAGTCCTACACTTTACTCTTCCCAGTCTTGATAAATGGTACCTCTGTTCAACTACTGTTCAAGCCAGAACCTAAAAGCCGTTAATGGTCTCTCCATTCCTCCCTCTCTGTATCTGTCACCAGGTCATAAGAATTCCACTTCCAGAACACAGGTTAACTCTGCGTACTATTCCTCCTCTCCTCTCCCCCCTGACTGCAGGGCCCTACGTGGCCTCCTGACCCCACTCTTGTTCCTCTACAGTCACTTCTGTACACAGCAGCGGGCATGACTTTTAACAAGTGGGATTTGGATCCCAGTCCTCTCTCGCTCTACACCTTTCCACCATCTCTTGCTGCTCTTAGATAAGGACAAAACCTAAAATACATCGTCAGGGTTCTCTACAAATGACTCACAGAACTCCTCCACCAACTCTCTCTTTGATAATTTTGCTGCATCCCTGCTTGCCTATTTCCTAGTCCTAGAATGCATTACACTTTCTTGAGGCAAGACCCCCACATGTACTGTTTACTCCCTAGCCAGCAAATTCTTCCTCCTTAACCTAGTGCCTGAGCGCCCCAGGTCAAGCTGCCTCACTGGCTGTGTGGCTAAGGACAGGCTCCTTAGTATCTCTGAGCCTTATTTTTCATCATCTGTAAATGGGGACAACAGTATCTAACATATCATTGTGATATTACATTAAATACATAAAGCCCTGAAAACACTCCCTGACAACGTAAAACAATAGAGGACAATATGATGTTTTGACAGTGCAATGAATGTGTTTACGACTCAGTAGCAAATCTACCCAATGTACATTGCCCAAGAAACAGAGAAAAAAAATATCCGAGTGACACTTAGTGCTTCTCAACTGTGCCACCAAAGTAGAATGTGATTAGTGAGGAAGATCTGAGGCTTTCCTTTGTGGCCAAACAGTACTCTTAGGACCTCTGTTTATATCAAGTGCACAATGTCGGAACTTGATCAGTTTTGTGACAAACTAGTGGATATATAGCAAGAAAGAGTAGGCATTTTATATTCAAAAAAAAAAAATTCTCGGACTTGAGATAGAATAATGAGTAGAATACTGTACTTCTAATATTTAGACCCCAGTGATTTTTAAAAAATATATCCTTCAACATGGATGTGTGTGTGCATGAGTGTGTGGGTACACACGTGAGATGTATATGTGCGTGCGTGCATGTATGTAATTTCCCCACTGACTCTAACTACAGTATATGCCATCATAAGTTCTCAAGACAGACAGTATAGGTAGCTATATGAGCTACACTTACCAAACTACCTTCAAAATAAAGCCCTTCTATATCTGAGACACGTAATTATCACAAAAAGCACTAAAAAGGAGGAAGTATTTAAACAGCATAACAAAACTGCAAGACTCGCATGGTTTTTGACCACAGCACCATCTCTGGTATGGTAGGCCCTTGCACCAGAGCTTTGTATGTGTCTAATACAGCAAGGTATGGGCTCACAGCCCATACAGAAACAGCACATACACTGGTTCTTTAACTAGATCTTGCCAATAAAACACATAATCCCTTTCAAAGAACGGTAAAGAATCACCAAGGTCATCACGCCACTGTGAGAACTGATGGACACAGTTTAGGCTGTGGGGAAATAGGTAGGTGATTTCTCTCCTCTTACAGACTGATTTTCTACTGAAGAAGAAAAAATATAGTGAACTAATATAACTAAGTATCTCATGTATAAATAGAGAGAGATAAACAAGATCGGGAGTAGCAAAAAGGTTTTGAAGCCAAGTGTCAACCACGTCCCATGAACTGGTGCTACCCAGAGGTTTATATCAAGAGGCAAAATCACCTGTGAGGAGCGAGGATGTCTACCACGGCTGTCACACGGAGGGGAGAAGGCACCTGGTTTATATTTGCTATCCTGAATCAAACGTCTCTAAGTCCTTTCCCGTCTTAACTTTCTATGACCCTCTCCTCTCTTCTGCCCTTTCCTTACTCTTGCTCGTGCAGTTGAGAAGAACAAGTCAGAATCTCCTGAGAACCCCAACTTGCTCCTCCAGTGTAAAGTCAAGTCAGGGTCAGTCTTCAACCTCAGACTCAAAACAGCAACCTCTGCCTTCCATCTGGTGTCCTTCTAATCCTGTGTGGCTGTGGTATATGTACTGAAGACCAGTACTAGTGTGTTGACTATCATTTAAATAATCAGACTAACCTATATTAGACAAAGTGAGGCAACTGCTGGAGACTCAGATTTGCGAATGACCTCCAGGGTCCTCTCCTGTGGCAGGAGGCAGGCAGATGAACCACCATGAATACAGTATACATGGTGCGTGTCACGAGCAGTTACAATAGTGCCATGCAGTGAGGATGGGTCCATGCTCTGCTCTGTGGATGGAGGGCTGATAGAGAACAGCACCACCACCCACCACCAAAGCTACGGGATTCCTCCCCCACTTCTCTGATGCCTCTCAATCGTTATCACTGCTGCTGTTCAGTCACTAAGTTGTGTCTTTCTCTTTGTGATTCCATGGACAGTAGCACATCAGGCTCCTCTGTCCTCCACTATCTTCCAGAGTTTGTTCAAATTCATGTCCACTGAATCGGTAATGCTATCTAACCATCTCATCCTCTGTCGCACCCTTTTCCTCCTGCCCTCAATCCTTCTCTGCATCAGGGTCTTTTCTAATGAGTTGGTTCTTCTCATCAGGGGCCCCAAAGTACTGAAGCTTCAGCTTTGGCAACAGTCCTTCTGATGAATATTCAGGGTTGATTTCCTTTAGGATTGACTGGTTTGATCTCCTTTCTCTCAAGAGTCTTCTCCATCAGCCTAAGTCAAGAGCATCAATTCTTTAGTGCTCAGCCTTCTTTATGGTCCAACGTTCACATCTTTACATGACTACTGGAAATATCATAGCTTTGATCATCCAGATCTTTGTTGGCAAAGTGATGTCTCTGCTTTTTAATACACTGCCTAATAATTGTCATAGATATTATTTAATGACTTCTTACTATAAATAATCAGTATGCCAAGACCTAAGCACAGACTATTTCATTTAATCCCTTCAACCACTGAACCTATAAGACAGTACTGCCTTTATCTTACAGAAAAAATGAGGTCTAGGGAGACAGTGTTGGAGAAGGCAATGGTAGCCCACTCCAGTACTCTTGTCTGGAAAATCCCATGGGTGGAGGAGCCTGGTAGGCTGCAGTCCATGGGGTTGCTAAGAGTTGGACACAATTGAGCAACTTCACTTTCCCTTTTCACTTTCATGCACTGGAGAAGGAAATGGCAACCCACTCCAGTATTCTTCCTGGAGAATCCCAGAGACAGTAGGCCCCTGTCTATGTGGTCGCACAGAGTCGGACACGACTGAAGCGACTTAGCAGCAGCAGCAGCAGGGAAGGAGCTGATGGACTGTGTCGCTGGAACAAATCAGGGAGGGGAGCGGTGGTAAGAGTGGGGAAGCGTGATAAGAGAAAAGCCTGTTGAAGTGAGTGTGAGTCAGATGAAGTTAAGGTGCATGGGTTGCAGTGGGAAACAATGGGAAGATTTAAGAGCATGAGGGATCGAGAGGGAGGGACAAAGATGTTGGCAATGGCACATTTTCATAGTCAGTCAAATCTCAGGGGGTGTAAGTAATATAGAAGCATGGCAGGGACCATACTGGAGTGATCAATGAACAGGCCACCCAGTGGTTCAGATAAGAGAAGCTGGCAGCTTTGACTAAGTGGTGGCAGTGATAATGAGCAGAAATTGATAGATTTAAGAAACATGATGAGGTAAAATCTAAAGAATCTTTTGATCAATTGGTTTGGGGAAGATGAGAAAACAGGAGGAATCAATGGTCATCCCTAGATTTCTACTTGATATTTAGGTTGTAGCATTCATTGGTAAGAAACTCCAGAAGGTAGTCCCACTGACTTTGAGGTACGTTTCATGGGAAATAGATGGGGAAACAGTGGAAACAGTGTCAGACTTTATTTTTAGGGGCTCCAAAATCANGGGAAGGAGCTGATGGACTGTGTGGCTGGAACAAATCAGGGAGGGGAACGGTGGTAAGAGTGGGGAAGTGTGATAAGAGAAAAGTCTGTTGAAGTAAATGTGAGTCAGATGAAGTTAAGGTGCATGGGTTGCAGTGGGAAACAATGGGAAGATTTAAGAGCATGAGAGATTGAGAGGGAGGGAGAAAGATGTTGGCAATGGTACATTTTCATAGTCAGTCAAATCTCAGGGGGCGTAAGTAATATAGAAGCATGGCAGGGACCATACTGGAGTGATCAGTGAATAGGCCACCCAGTGGTTCAGATAAGAGAAGCTGGCAGCTTTGACTAAGTGGTGGCAGTGGTAATGAGCAGAAATGGATAGATTTAAGAAACATGATGAGGCAAAATCTAAAGAATCTTTTGATCAATTGGTTTGGGGAAGATGAGAAAACAGAAGGAATCAATGGTCATCCCTAGATCTCTACTTGATACTTAGGTTGTAGCATTCATTGGTAAGAAACTCCAGAAGGTAGTCCCACTGACTTAGAGGTACGTTCCATGGGAAATAGATGGGGAAACAGTGGAAACAGTGTCAGACTTTATTTTTTTGGGCTCCCAAATCACNTCACTGGAAAAGACTCTGATGCTGCGAGGTATTAGGGGCAGGAGGAGAAGGGGACGACAGAGGATGTGATGGCTGGATGGCATCACTGACTTGATGGACATGAGTCTGAGTGAACTCTGGGAGTTGGTGATGGACAGGGAGGCCCGGCGTGCTGCGATTCATGGGGTCGCAAAGAGTCGGACACGACTGAGCGACTGAACTGAACTGAACCCAGAGAGAAGGCAGAAACCTATGAGAAACCTGAAGCAATTCAGGAAGCCCACATGCATTTACAACCTACTTTAGACTCAGGGAAATGGGCTACAGGAAAACAAAAATCAGAGCCGCAGCATCAAGGCATCTTTTATAGGAAGGCTATTCCACCAAGAATCAGGCTAGTCCTCATTCCAAAGATCCGATACCAGCACCCTCACAATGCCTCCAGTTCTGCAGCTCTGCAGTTTCCTATCAGAGTTCTCTGTCCTCTGGAGACCCACAGGAACAGCACCTCCGCACTTTTAATCCATTATTCCCCGTCAAGCGCATCAGCCGCACAGCCTAGAAGACATCACTGTAGGTCACCATTTGCCAGTGTGTTTCCACAAACACTTGCGCTGAATGATGCGAAAACACGCTCTGTGAACAGAAGGACTTGCTTGTCAAACAAGCTTGAGAGATGCTGGAATTTAACAAAGCTAAAGTTGTTTATTTACTGCTAGATTTCTCAGTGCCTTTAAGACGCCAATAGAGCCCGTGAATGTCTAAGAGTGCTACATTGCCCAAACATGCTTCACCTTTTCATTTTGCTAAGCATCCTGACAGACAAGGGTTTTGTCAAACACATTTTGAGAAATATGGAGACGAAGAACAAGTCTGCGAGATGGGAGGAGAAATTCATATCTCACATAGTGCTTGCACATTTAACTTTCGCACAGAGGCATTAGGTAATTATCCTTCACTTCTGTGAACAAGACATCCTTTGTATCTAAATTCACAGGGATATGACCTGCTCTAGGCATAGGTGTGATGTGGCTTGGGAATGTCTGGCTGTTTTTTAAATTCTAACTTTCATTCCATTATTCAATAAAAGAAAAAGTTAATCACATTGCACCTAACCCTTTCATTCCCTTCACTTGTATGTGGTAGCAGGCTTTAAGTGAAATTCCTTGAGTGTTTCTCAAGGAAAGGTTTTACTCATACGGAAGAGCCCTCCAAAAGTCTATATTTGGGAACTCCAGTATGAGTTAAATGGAAAAGTAAATGCTAATATTTCACTAATTCTTGAATTTCACCCTTACTTCTGCTGTGGTCTACTCTTTCTAAAGTCCTTGACTGCTTTTTAGTTCATCAAGAGCTCTGGTTAAATAAATGTTAAACTAAGAGGAGCAGGAACTGTGTTCTATATAATGTGGGGTCATCATCAGTGATTTTAGGTTTTAATTGTACATTTGGGTACCGTATATGCAACTCTGGTAAGTTCATCCGAGCACACTGCCCTCAGCAGAGATAAACTCATGGTGCCTTTAAGGTGACTTCAGGGACTAGAGCTGCATCACTTTAGCTAATACTCCCTCGACTGCAAGATATTTTCTCAAAAGAAAAATAACAAAGTGCTCTGCCTGCCAGATACTGCAGGGGACACTTAAACTGTCGATCATAAACCCAGCAAAAGGATCACTGAAGTCAACCAGCCTTGAGAATTTCTGATAGTATACCTCCCTTTGGTAAAGCCATTTCCAAAGATTGTCATTTCAAATGTGCCTCTCCGTCCAGCAAACTTTGCGTTTCCTTTACACCCCCACCCAGGACAGGGCCAGACATCACTTTGCTGGGTCCCTGCTCTTCTCTTCATTCATGTCTCACACATTTTCATCTAACCGCAGACCTCAGCGCACACCACTGCTTTGCCACGTGTACCTCTGGCAGGACGGAAAAAGGATGGTCCTTATGAACAGATGGTCTTTCCAAGGAAAAGTAGCCACATTTAAATACAGATAAATGTNAAGTGCTCTGCCTGCCAGATACTGCAGGGGACACTTAAACTGTCGATCATAAACCCAGCAAAAGGATCACAGAAGTCAACCAGCCTTGAGAATTTCTGATAGTATACCTCCCTTTGGTAAAGCCATGTCCAAAGATTGTCATCTCAAATGTGCCTCTCCGTCCAGCAAACTTTGCGTTTCCTTTACATCCCCCACCCAGGACAGGGCCAGACATCACTTTGCTGGGTCCCTGCTCTTCTCCTCATTCATGTCTCACACATTTTCATCTAACCGCAGACCTCAACGCACACCACTGCTTTGCCACGTGTACCTCTGGCAGGACGGATAAAGGATGGTCCTTATGAACAGATGGTCTTTCCAAGGAAAAGTAGCCACATTTAAATACAGATAAATGTACTGTAAATAATGGCCTTAAAAGGATTTAGGTCTTTAGGGGGAAAAATATGGGAGCATAAAATACTATTCTTTAATTACATGAGATTTTTTTTTTCCTTCCCTTGAAGACAAAACCAATTCCTAACGAAGCATAATGAATCGTAAAGAGGCTCCAATGCTCATTCCAACAGCTGTTTATTGATTAGTGTTGACTGCACACAAGCAGCCAAATGCCGCTTGCCACCGCTGGTTAAGTGGTGGGAAGAGGCATTGGCTCCCCTTACCACCCCCCCCCCTTATGTTACTTCCAAAGACAAGTTGACTCTCTCTTTTTTTGGACTCCAGCAGCTGAGCTCTTATTTTTAAAGGGCTGCCTTATAACTAGGAAAGCAAGTGGAGGGAGCAGGCTTTCCATGTCCAATGCGTTATCTGGCAAGGACAGATTGTTTTAGGGTGTAATGGGAAAGATTTTTCAGGAAACTACATTTCGAACGAGCAGCATATGCTTCATTTTCCCTTCTGCTACTCATCCTGCCATTTGTTAATTTTTGTTATTGTTGTTCTCCGGGACTCCTAAATTTTCATACAAGCTGTCTCATCTGAAACTAACACAGCTTGGGGTGGATTACCGCTCGGGATACAAAAACCTCCACCTCCACTCTAGCCTTTTTGTTTGTTTGTTTGTTTGCTTCCAGATTTTCCATATTTAATCAGCGTTCACTGGTGAATGAGTGATTTCCCACTGAACAATGGGGCGGTGTGGAGGGGCAGTGAGGGGGGTGGGAATTCTCCCTTTAAATTAGCTGTCAAAGGCGGAAATGTGACTTTAGGATACGTGAGGATTTCTCAGCCACCTCGGCTGCCCACACTCATGGGGTCACAGCCCAAAACAGAAGTCTTGAGCAATTCTGAAATTGGGAATTAGAGTGAATTTTTTCCCCTTTAACACTGTAATGCTTCACATTAATTTAAATGATTCTCCCAGAATGATTCTGTGGCCCTGTTAAGTAAAGTTCAAGGAGATGAATTTCCGTCATGCAATCTGAGGCCTATTTGAAAGCAGTCAGCTTTACAAGATTAAAAAAAGAATTACAGCGAATAGGTAATCTATGGATAGCAGGTGTTTTGATAGAAGCAAGGATATTTTTCTTAAAAATGTGAACACACCTGGGAGAGGGGCACCGCTCTTAGTATCTTTGCTGGGAAGGCCTTCTAATCAGAATCATCTTGTGTTTGGAGACTTAAGGCATGAATAGCTTTGTCTGAAGGGTCCTGACTCCAGGGGTGATTTCAGTACAGTGGAAGCTATGGCTGGAAGGGTTTAGAAACTCTGTTTGGAGCTAACATCCTCCTATGATCAGTTGAGGAACCTGGGGGTTCCTCTCTGTGGGTTCACTTACAGGAAACAAGCTGAGACAGAGTTTGCCAAGAGACAAAGAGAACGCCCTGACGCTTATTTCTATAACGTGTGCATCAACCAGTTCTAAGAAAAGGATCTTGGAATCTGCCCAGTGTCTTTGGTTGGCTCTGGGCTTTTCATTCCTAGATTTCCCCCATTCATATGTTCTATGACTGTGGGCAAGCTAAGTCAACTCCTTAAGGATCAGCTCCCTCATCTGTTATACGGGCAAGATCATGTCCATTTCAAGGGCCACTGGGCAGATGAAACGAGTTAGCAAAGGGTCGAGCATGCAGGAAGGGCACATTAAACGGTAATAAAACGTAATCACATATATCACCAGTGCCATTTCCTTACTCTGTTGCATTTCTCCCATTTAGTTCATCTGGTCTAAATGCTTGGCTGTCTTCTAAACTCTCCCCTTTCCACTCATATCCTCCACTCTGCTTCCAGTCAAATACTACAGTGTCCTTATCGAGAAACAAATCCGATTCCCTCTGTCCCTGGCCCCTCAGTGGTTTCCCACCGTCCGTGAGATACAGATGAAGATCCAAAGCACAACCCAGAAGACCTCAGTTGGCCCTGCTCATCCTCGGTCTCATCTGGCATCTTCGGCTTTCTCTAACCCTGTGCTCTCACTGCATCAGCCCCTCTCCCTTGCCATGGGGCCTCTGCGCACGCCCCCTCTCTCATCGACTCGGTTGGCCAAAAAATTAGTTTGTGTTTTCTGTAAGATGTTATGGAGAAATCTGAGCAAACTTTTTGGCCAACCCAATACTTCCCCCATCTCTGATTTGACACAGTGAACCCCTAATCCATCTTTCACATCTCAATTCAATCATCAGTTTCCAAACAAGATCTCTTATGGCCTTCCCAGTTAGGCAACTTCTCTTTGGTTAAAATCTTCCAGCACTAATATACCTTCTTTAAAGCACATACCAGACACATAATTTTGTGTTTTTGTATTTTTTAAATTAATTTCCAGCTATCCTATGAGACTGAAGATCTTCTGAGTGTATGGAGCATGTTAGCTTTTATTCGACATTTCATCAGGAGGGTTCTGAGTAATATTGTATAATAGTTGCTCAATTAATATCTGCTAACTGGAGTTATTTGGGCCAAAAGGGAGTTTTTATTTTTCTCCTTATCCCACCACTTTCTCGCACATAGGAGGCTGCATACCTTACCTGCACTAATGAAAATATCAGTATAATGTCTAAAACTTCCCTGTTTTTCCTAGTACTGCTATTAAGTAGAACGACAGAAGCAATACTTCACACGGCACTGTGGAGGCCTCCTGTATAAAGTTTTTTGGGGAAAAATCTATCAGTGCCATATAAAAGGAACAATATGGTCCTCTTGGGCCACAATGACATTTCTCAACAACTGATATGGATTGCTTCATAATTGCTACAGCCACAGCAATCTATTCTGGTCATAAAGGCAGGCCAGTGTGAACTGTTATGACCCCTGCGTGATACCTTTGCCAATGTTTTGCCAAGTTGCACCCCAACCCCAAAATCATAGATGGTTTTCTACAAAATGTCCAAGTAACAAAAAAGTAAAGTTGTGTATGGTTTTACCTCCATTTGCATAATAAGTATAGAAACTCTTGTGTTAGAAGTTCTCCAAAAGGAAAAACAGTGAACTTGTCCTCAAACCCTGCTCCTCAGTGTGGTGGGTAGAGGCTTCCCTTCTGCAGTTAAACACCTACAAAAAGACTTCAGGTGTGTAGGCCATGATGGTCGAGCTCTGAAACAGGAGGGAAGGGGGCAGGGCACAATCTTTGAAAGAATGGCATAGGCCAAGACACAACATAAACTGATTGGAACCAAATGAGTCCAAGGTTGAGGGCAAGTGACTTCCACTAAACCTTGAGCCTCAGGACATGCTCACTGTAACACCCCAGCAAGCTAAGTGATGCACCCACAGGCGCCATGGCAGTTCCCAGGCCAACCATCAAAGACCCAAGAGTGGGCAGGGGCCCAATTCCTGGAAATTTCCACCCCTTCCCCAAAATAGTATAATAGAATAATCCTCCTACTTATTAGCATGTGAAATTATCCAGCCCATAAACATTAACCACATCATATTTCAAGGGCACTCTCACCTTCTAAGATGGTCTGTACACTCTGTCTGATGGAATGTTTCTCTAAATAAGCCACTCTTTTTTTCCCAAACTTTAAACTTTTATTTTGTATTGGGGTACAGCTTTTTAACACTGTTTTGATAGTTTTGGGTGAATGGTGAAGGGATTCAGCCATACATCTATATGTTTCCATTCTCCCCGGAGCCCCTTTTCCATCGGGGTTGCCACATGATATTGAGCAGAGTCCCTTGTGCTATGCAGTAAGTCCTTGTTGGTTATCCATTTTGAGTATACCAGTGTGTACATGTTGATCCCAAACTAAATAAACCCACTTCTTAGCTATCACTTTGTCTCTCTCTGAATTCTTTCTGGATGAGACGTCAAGAACCTGAGCTTCATTAAGTCCTGAAATCAGGTGCATGATCTCAGAAGACCAGGGGTTTTGACAGGGTTCAAGTCTCAGCCGCATGCGTTGAAGTCCCAATCTAAGTTACACGGCTTCAGTTCTACTGACTGCTCCAGTGCACATAAGACACCTTAACCCAGTATGAGAAACAGACAGACTCTTTCCTAGCTCATCTATCTTGCATTTCCTTAGGCTTGATGCCGCCACATATTACGCGACACTAACATAATCAGCAAACAGTGAAGGATGATTTTGTTGAAAGCAACCACGCTTGCAGGCAGAGAGGACTGACTTCACATACATATAAATGCTAGCACCGTGCACAGCAGCCAAGCCCAAAAAATGCTATATCTCAAAACTCCCATTAGAAGCTAAATGGACTTTAAGTGGGTGAATTCTAATGTCATGTTCCAAAGTTGTCTAATACACAAAGGCTGAAGGGGTATGTGAAAACAGAGTAAAAGGAACAGAGAAAAGTATATATTACCAATTACTGAACTTACCAGTGGTTGGTAGAAGGAGGACAAGATCGATCTCACCTCTACCACGACTATTCATATATAAGGATTCTAGTTAAACATACGGAGAAGGCAGTGGCACCCCACTCCAGTACTCTTGCCTGGAAAATCCCATGGACGGAGGAGTCTGGTGGGCTGCAGTCCACGGGGTCGCTAAGAGTCGGGCACGGCTGAGCGACTTCCCTTTTACTTTTCACTTTCATGCATTGGAGAGGGAAATGGCAACCCACTCCAGTGTTCTTGCCTGGAGAATCCCAGGGACAGAGGAGCTTAGTGGGCTGCTGTCTATGGGGTTGCCCAGAGTCGGACACGACTGAAGTGACCTAGCAGCAGCGGCAGCAGTTAACCATAATACTCTAATTCTCTGGCATGTGGTAGCCTCTGCTCTGACTTCATTTTTCTCCACTGCCTTTGCCATCATCTGACACAAACAACTGTACCTATTTTATCTTTTTCGGATGCCCCACCTGCTCAATGGGCTGTAAACTGTATCATGGAAGGTTTTCTCTTTGCTTTTTTTTAAAATCAGTTTTATTACTGCTGTAGCCCCAGCGGCTGGGAACAGGAGATTCTACATGATTATCTGTTGAAATGATGATGAGTCCTTACCATTTGCTCTATGCGCTGTGGCTATTGCTTTTCAGGAATCATGACAAGGTGGTAAAAATAAGGAGCCAAGAACTTGGGCTCCAGAATCACATGACCTGGGTTCTAAAATTTAGGTTCTGATCTTGGGCAAGTAACTTAACCTTTCTGTGCCCCAAGTGGTTACCCCTAAAATGGAGCTGATGAGAAGGTAATCATCTCAAAGGGCTGGTATAAAATGTAATGAGATGAAACGTGTAAGGTGCTTTGTATAGTTCCTGGGTGCACAGTAATTACACAAAACACACTGGCAATTATTCTTATAGTCTGTTATTATTTTTATAATTATTAATAACTATTATAATTCTCAAAACTACCCTAAAAGGTAAGTGCTACTATTATTTTTGTTTTCCGTTAATATTTTAAAGACTAGAATTATCTTATAGTAAAATGGTGAAAAACAGGAAATGTTAGAAAAAGAGGGTGAGAAGGAGGGAGAAGAAGTAAGAAAACCAGTTAGAAGCAACGTAAAGAAACAGAACCACAGACTTAGAAAATGAATTTATGGTCATCACAGGGGAAGGATGGGGGGAAGGGACAGGTAGGGAGTTTGGGATTGACATGAACACCTTGCTATATTTAAAACGGATAACCGACGAGGACAGGGAACTCTGCTCAGCAGTCTATAACAACCTCAATGGGAAAAGCATCTGAAAAAGAATAGATATAGGTAACTGAATAACGGATATACATATCTGAATCACTGTGCTATACCCCTGAAACTAACACATCAGTGTTAATCAACAATCCTCCCATGTAGGAAAAAAAAAAAAAAAAAAGGAAGCATCGTAAACAGAGCTCTTAGCCCAGAAAGAAGATTCATCGTGGAGAGCACGTGTGAGCCAGGCAAGGCCAGTGATGATGCACATCTTAGCAGGTTTGCAGCTGGGGATGCTCTGGAGCGGGCCAAATGGCGAGTTGGGGACTCACAGGTTGGGCTAGGAATCCAGGCTACATGACTTGCAACTCTGATCCCCTGGCTCCATTCCCTTTCCACTCAAAAAAGACTGACAGCTTCAGTTCATTCTCCAGCATTAGAATGTTCCAGGACTGCACAGGATATTAGTGAGAGTGTAAGCTCTGTGTTCACATGGACTTGGGTTCAAGCACAACTTAATCACTTTGAAGTTGAGTGAACTTGGATGAGTTACTTAATCCATCTGAGTCTCAGGTTTCTGGGTTTTTTTTTTGTTTTTTTTTTTTTATGTGCAAAACAGGAGTACTAACTGTATCTTCTCCACAGGGTTGGCATGAAAATAAAAAGAGATGATTCCTGAAAAGTGTTCTGTGCTGTGTGTGCAGAAAGAAAAATTTCCATAATCACACAGATAGAGGCAGCATTCCATTTTGCGGAGCAAATGCTTTTCATAAACTCAACACGTTTTCACTTCCCTGTCTTGACTCCCCAAGTATGCTGCTGCTGCTGCTGCTAAGTCGCTTCAGTTGTGAAGACTGTGTGACTCTGTGTGACCCCATAGATGGCAGTCCAACAGGCTCGCCCAGCCCTGGGATTCTCCAGGCAAGAACACTGGAGTGGGTTGCCATTTCCTTCTCCAATGCATGAAAGTGAAAAGTAAAAATGAAGTCACTCAGTCGTATACGACCCTTAGGGACTCCATGGACTGCAGCCCACCAGGCTCCTCCAGCCCTAGGATTCTCCAGGCAAGAACACTGGAGTGGGTTGCCATTTCCTTCTCCAATGCATGAAAGTGGAAAGTGAAAGTGAAGTTTCTCAGTCGTGTACGACTCTTAGGGACCCCATGGACTGCAGCCTACCTGGCTTCTCCATTCCAGGCAAGAGTAGTAGAGTGGGTTGCCATTACCTTCTCCACTCCCCAAGTATAAAAAAACCAAATAGTATATGGTATTTCTTGTCATTGTTTTGTCGCTAGACTGTGTCTGACTGTTTTGCAAATCTAAAACCAGCCTCCAAAATCATGCGAACAGTCAGCAGCTATCTTTCTTAACATCTTGGACAAATTAGCCCAGTTTCCAAACACAAAAGCCTCTCAAAGAATTAGGTATTCTACAAATTAAAGTTGGAAAGCTTTTCTAGGAACTTTGTCTTAAGAATCAGACAAACCCAAACACTGTATTACGCCATGGGAGTGATCATAAAGAAAGAGAACTAGCAAAGCAGGAAGGGAGGTTCAAATTCTAGTCTTCAATATCCTCATGCACATAGGGAGAAGCCAATGGCACCCCACTCCAGTTCTCCTGCCTGAAAAATCCCATGGACAGAGGAGCCTGGTAGGCTGCAGTCCACGGGATCACTACAAGTCGGACACGACTGAGCAACTTCACTTTCACTTTTCACTTTCATGCACTGGAGGAGGAAATGGCAACCCATTCCAGTGTTCTTGCCTGGAGAATCC
>SJYA01002835.1:567077-633160 GCA_006410615.1 Neotragus moschatus | reverse complement strand
AAAAAAAAAAAAAAAAGGAAGCATCGTAAACAGAGCTCTTAGCCCAGAAAGAAGATTCATCGTGGAGAGCACGTGTGAGCCAGGCAAGGCCAGTGATGATGCACATCTTAGCAGGTTTGCAGCTGGGGATGCTCTGAAGTGGGCCAAATGGCGAGTTGGGGACTCACAGGTTGGGCTAGGAATCCAGGCTACATGACTTGCAACTCTGATCCCCTGGCTCCATTCCCTTTCCACTCAAAAAAGACTGACAGCTTCAGTTCGTTCTCCAGCATTAGAATGTTCCAGGACTGCACAGGATATTAGTGAGAGTGTAAGCTCTGTGTTCACATGGACTTGGGTTCAAGCACAACTTAATCACTTTGAAGTTGAGTGAACTTGGATGAGTTACTTAATCCATCTGAGTCTCAGGTTTCTGGGTTTTTTTTTTGTTTTTTTTTTTTTATGTGCAAAACAGGAGTACTAACTGTATCTTCTCCACAGGGTTGGCATGAAAATAAAAAGAGATGATTCCTGAAAAGTGTTCTGTGCTGTGTGTGCAGAAAGAAAAATTTCCATAATCACACAGATAGAGGCAGCATTCCATTTTGCGGAGCAAATGCTTTTCATAAACTCAACACGTTTTCACTTCCCTGTCTTGACTCCCCAAGTATGCTGCTGCTGCTGCTGCTAAGTCGCTTCAGTTGTGAAGACTGTGTGACTCTGTGTGACCCCATAGATGGCAGTCCAACAGGCTCGCCCAGCCCTGGGATTCTCCAGGCAAGAACACTGGAGTGGGTTGCCATTTCCTTCTCCAATGCATGAAAGTGAAAAGTAAAAATGAAGTCACTCAGTCGTATACGACCCTTAGGGACTCCATGGACTGCAGCCCACCAGGCTCCTCCAGCCCTAGGATTCTCCAGGCAAGAACACTGGAGTGGGTTGCCATTTCCTTCTCCAATGCATGAAAGTGGAAAGTGAAAGTGAAGTCTCTCAGTCGTGTACAACTCTTAGGGACCCCATGGACTGCAGCCTACCTGGCTTCTCCATTCCAGGCAAGAGTAGTAGACTGGGTTGCCATTACCTTCTCCACTCCCCAAGTATAAAAAAACCAAATAGTATATGGTATTTCTTGTCATTGTTTTGTCGCTAGATTGTGTCTGACTGTTTTGCAAATCTAAAACCAGCTTCCAAAATCATGCGAACAGTCAGCAGCTATCTTTCTTAACATCTTGGACAAATTAGCCCAGTTTCCAAACACAAAAACCTCTCAAAGAATTAGGTACACTACAAATTAAAGTTGGAAAGCTTTTCTAGGAACTTTGTCTTAAGAATCAGACAAACCCAAACACTGTATTATGCCATGGGGGTGATCATAAAGAAAGAGAACTAGGAAAGCAGGAAGGGAGGTTCAAATTCTAGTCTTCAATATCCTCATGCACATAGGGAGAAGCCAATGGCACCCCACTCCAGTTCTCCTGCCTGAAAAATCCCATGGACAGAGGAGCCTGGTAGGCTGCAGTCCACGGGATCACTACAAGTCGGACACGACTGAGCAACTTCACTTTCACTTTTCACTTTCATGCACTGGAGGAGGAAATGGCAACCCACTCCAGTGTTCTTGCCTGGAGAATCCCAGGGACGGGGGAGCCTGGTGGGCTGCCATCTCTGGGGCTGCACAGAGTCGGACACGACTGAAGTGACTTAGCAGCAGCAGCACTATGCACATATTTCCTTCCCCAGAACAGCCTTATATCACAATCAACCAACAAACTTGATGCTTGAAATCTGCCTAAAACAAATCTAGCTATGCCTTGGCACTTTCCAAATATCTTCATTTCTGGACTGATCCTATAATAATACTGAGAAGGAAGAGCAAATTTCAGCTTAGATTCTATGGCCAGTCATTTCAAAATGCCAAGCGAAATAGCAAATCCACCATTGTGTTGATAAATTTAGATACAACAAAGAGATCCTGACCACAGAGGTCAACCATTTAAGCATGGGAACAAGTATGCAAGGGATTTTTCCCAGCACAGGGAGAAATGTTTTGGAGCCAAACATGGCTTAAAGGCACCATTTATAAGGAGCTCTCAATGAAGGCTCTGCCTACCAGCAGGGGATCTCTGAGTGGGGTGGGGTGGGGCAAGTGAGAACCTGGTGAAATTGTCTTGGAATATGGTTTCTATTCTTCCTGTTTTTGTTTTTGGTAGAGCTGGGGCATAGCTTTCATCAACTTATCAGAGGGGTTCCAAGAACCAGAAGAGGCGGAGAATTTCAAATGCAGTTTCAGCTCTCATTGTGTAGGGAGTACAACTGAGTCCCAGAGAAAACAGAAGTGCTTCTCTCAGCATCATACATCTGCCAATGGGCATGGCTTTGCCACTAGGCAAGTACCCCCCAGATTCCAGCCTGCTATTTCTTTCATCTATCAAGGCCTCTTTGCAAGCTACTTGGAGGGCTTTCCTTGCAAAGATAACTACAATTTACATTCCTTTCCCAACATTTTGATTTATTTCTAGAGAAAAAGTAGGTTCTCTGAAGGACTGGTTTAAAATAAAGCCAGCCTGCCAAACCAGCAGTGAAGTGAAATCTGAACAGAAGAATCCACCATCAGCCACAACAATAGCCAAACAAAAGGATCCTACAAAGAAGAAACACATTTATGTTTCCTAGCTTCAAAGAGATTATTACATATGACGGCAGGTCTTCTCTTTGTGCTGAAGTTGAACAAACAAACTGGATTTAATTCTACATTTTGATGACAGCAGCTGAGACAGAGTCACTGTATTACCTAACAATTAGAAATAGGAATATGATATGTGAACAAGCTGAAAGCACTTTCTCATGCCAGATGTGAATATATTTATAAATATTTATCTGTAGCTCCTGGACAAAAGACTTACATATATACACACAAATGAAGCAATAAAAATAAAGGTTATTGACAATTTTTGGCCAAATTTCTAATACCTCTAATGCTATTCATTAACTGATTGAGACACAGCGGCAGAAGAGAGAGAATGAAGTAACTGGAATATTCATAAGTGGATGGTCAATTGGCCAGCCTGTTTTGCAGCCTCGCTCTTTTAGAAGGACGGCCATGAAATTATAAGTTAAGAACATCAGGCAAGTATACGGTATTATTAAATATACCTAGTGAGCATTAGCTCTGTGTCAGATACTACGCTCTGTATGGCTTTTTCATGTACCATCTCAGTTAACCCTCACAATAACTTTCATAGCTTTCTTAATTCCAGTTTACAGATGAGGAAACTGAGGCCTCCGAACAGGTTAAACAACTTGCTCCAATCGAATGGCTAATAAACCAAAATCTGGATTCAGACTTCAAAGTTTGTGTGTCCTCTCTTCCCATGCTCTTTGGTCACAGCCAGTGAATCTGGAGAAGCCCTGCTCTAAAGCTGTGCTCATAGGGCCATCTTGTGTGCCAATTAAGAGTGCATTTAAAATTTAAAGTACTTAATTTCTTCCCAAAAAGGGAAATAGAACATGAGACACCTCCAACATAACTATGCTGAAGTCAGAGCCCCAAAATCACTCATGTATAATTAGCTATACCCATGATCTGAATATTTAAAATATCATTAAAAACCCTTCTATAAATATTAGAGACTAGAATAAAGAGCTAATTAACTATCTGTGCACTTCAGTTCACCTCTTATCATTTCTCTAACTTAGTTCTTGAAAACAACCAAAACCACTCTTTTGGCAGAAGCTTAGAACCGAAGGGTCCTTACATGCACCGTGGAGGGTGGGGCAGGAAGCGACTCCATGCTTAGAATTTACTGAAAAACAACTAGAGAGACATATGTAAATTTTTCTCAGGACAAAGTCCAAAGCTACTCTTGAAAGGGTTGAGGCCTAAAAAACAAAAGCTAAAAACTCAACTCAGATGCCAAGATATGTGTAAGATTGTGTATGTGTGTTAGTTGCTCAGTCATGTCCGACTCTTTGCGACCCCATGGACCGTAGCCCACCAGGCTCCTCTATCCATGGAATTCTCCAGGCAAGAATACTGGAGTGGGTAGCCATTCCCTTCTCCAGAGGATCTTCCCAACCCAGGGATTGAACCCAGGTCTACTGCATTGCAGGCAGACTCTTTACCATCTCAGCTATAATAGAAGTCCTTGTAACACCATATATCCTGCAAACTAGATTACGTCTCCCCAGGCCCTGTTCCTCGGAAAGAAATGCAACTCTTCAAAATGATGGGAAATGTATTGAGAAGCAAGTGTAAAGCTAATGCTTGAAACCATCCCCCACCCCCATGAACAGCTCCTTCTGCCTGTGGAATCTTGGGAATTCAGCAGACAGATGCAGCCACACCATTCTGCGGACCTGCTGGAGACTGCTCTCACCCGACCTTGTTCTGGTTTCCCATTAAATAGCTGAAGAGCACTTTGACCTACGTCACGAGAACTGTCACACCAACACTTGATACCCCAGGGTGAGGACCCAAGCCAGACTTCTCCAAATCACCTTACCCAAGTGCTGAGGACGGCCCTGGCACTGCTCCTGTGGGTCTGAGGAACCAGGGAGACGAGGTGGCACCGACTGCTACGTGTGCTTAATGCAATAACACCTAGCTCATCAGAGCCAGAGACACATTCATAAGTTACTGTTTCCCTCAATGCATTTTTATCACGCATTTTGCACGTTTCTATTTCCAAGATTCATGGAAAATGAGACGTTTAGTTGAAAATGTTTACGGTGGGGACCTTATAAATTACTTGATAGTCTTGGGAGACAGAAGTATTTTGCAAAATACCAGCTACGGGAGTCAAATGTCNTTCATAAGTTACTGTTTCCCTCAATGCATTTTTATCACGCATTTTGCACGTTTCTATTTCCAAGATTCATGGAAAATGAGACGTTTAGTTGAAAATGTTTACGGTGGGGACCTTATAAATTACTTGATAGTCTTGGGAGACAGAAGTATTTTGCAAAATACCAGCTACGGGAATCAAATATCAGTATTTTACAGAGTCCCTTGGGATCACTTTTGTATGGAGATAAAAATTCTTCCTAAATAGAAAAATCTCAAGTGAGCCCAAAAAAGTGCTGATAAAGCCCACTTAGGACTTGCATGCCTTCACAGAACATGTCAGGTGACTGGGGCAGACTGAAACCCCAGACTAAGATGTGAGAGGCTGTTCTGCGGGGGTTTACAGCACGACTGAGGAACAGGTGGTTACTGAGAATCCTGGGCCTCTCACAGGTCATTGAGTCCCGTGACAGTGACTTTATTTCTCACGGGTCATTGAGTCCAGTGACTTTATTTCCAACGTGACAGAAACTGTGAAAATGGGTACCGCCATGCTCCCACCTAAAGACCATCCATTAAAGCCAACTGGCTGCGTGCGAGCATGCATGCTTAGTCGCTCAGTCGTGTCTAATTCTTCGCGACCTGATGTACTGGACCAAACCTGGGTCTCCTGCATTGCAGGTGGGTTCTTTACCATCTGAGCCACCAGGGAAACCCACACTGAGCGCATCACCTTCTTCATGGGGCGTTCGAGTCGCCCAGGGTGGGGGGAGGTAGGGATGGAGCAGTAGCTCTCTGCCAGCCCCTTCCCAACATAGGAAGGTCAGCTGGCAGCACTGCTCGACAAAGAACACTTCATGTGTCTGACAGATGGCAAATACACCATATTGACTCTTCCTCCTAATTTAACAAATTTGAATCTTTTGTCAATTTTATTTCCCCAGCGAAAAGATGTTCTAAAGCACCACTTAAGCTCTTTTCCCCTATTCTCCCTCTTACATATTATCTTTGACACTGTCTCAAGAAACGGACACCAGCTTACTAAATTAACTCATCTTCCCAGCTTCCTTTGTAGCTCAGTTGGTAAAGAATGTGCCTTCCCATAATGGTGGGTTCAATTGTTGGGTCGGGAAAATCCCCTGGAGAAGGAAACGGCAACACACTCCAGTATTCTTGCTTGGAGAATCCCAAGGACAGAGGGGCTGTCAGGTACACTGTAAGGGGTCGCAAAGAGTCGGACACGACTTAGCAACTGAACTACCTACTACCTCCCAGCTAGCAATGATCATCGCAAATTCTGACATTGGCCTGAGTGTGTATTCCTCATTTTTCTAACTATTATGAAGCTCTGCATCAGGCGAGGGGTAGTTAACTAACAACAATGGGATCCTTGAACACCTAGAAATAACACACAAAAGTCTGTGCTTGTGTTCATACCAGGAAAGAAAGGGACTCTAGTTTATCAGATACCCAAAGGTATGGTGCGTCTGCTTTGGCTGGAGGTTATTACATGGAGCCGAAACACTGCAAGCTCTTCTGGCCTTTGGGATTTCAGAGGATTTCCCTATGTCAGGTGGATGGGGTGAGGGCAGAGAAGGGCTTTGGGCCGTGGTGGAGCTCTGGAATGCCAGGCTGTATAAGGAGCACTAAAGGACATCAAATTCAGTGTGGAAGAGTCAGGGTCAAGTATAGCCTGTTGCCACAAGGTAGAGAAGGGTCCCTTCCACGACTGCTGGTGGTGTTCAAATCACCACCAAGAGCCACTCCACAGGTGTTAGAGAAGGGCTTCAAGTAGGCCTGGGGGAAACTTGGATGGGCTATGGAATTAGGCTATGAGTCTAGATCTGGCAGAGTCCTCACTTTAGATTTCAGAAGCAGGGGAATTGCACNTGTTCAAATCGCCACCAAGAGCCACTCCACAGGTGTTAGAGAAGGGCTTCAAGTAGGCCTGGGGGAAACTTGGATGGGCTGTGGAATTAGGCTATGAGTCTAGATCTGGCAGAGTCCTCACTTTAGATTTCAGAAGCAGGGGAATTGCACCCTGCAGAGGTGCCTCTGATTTCCATCCCTCCTTTAAAGAGCAGTTCCTGATCCTCCCCATAATGGTGGTGATTCTTTTCACTTCCTTCCTGTGGTGTTTGGTGATGCTTACCCCTACCACACGCTCTTACTCTGGGGTGGGAACCAAGTGCCTGCCCTCAGACAGCTTGTACTCTGGGGTGTGAGTGTATGGAGTAGTGGGTAGAGATGGGTGAAACAATTTGCTTTCTTTTTTTAAAAAAGAAACATTCTGATAGCAAAGGTGGCTCAGAAGAAAATAATATAATAGGGGGACCAACTGGAGAGCCACCCGGGTAGGTAGCAGGGGCTCAGAGATCAACAGAAGGCTCTGATAAGTGACACAGGGAGAAGGGGCTAATCAGAAAGGGGAGCCCTGTGTAGAAATGTGGTGCAAGAAAATTCCAGGCAGAGGGAACCCTGAATACAAAGGAAAAGGGAATGCACACAAAGAAAACACCAGGATGAGTTCAGCATAATAAAAGGGAGAGAGTGACCCCAGCAGAGAGAGTAGCAGGGCTGAGCTGTGATTCAGAAGGTATGTCTTATTCAAACAAACACTGGAAGCAATCAGAGGGTTTTAATCAAAAAGGGTGACATGAATTGATTCTGTCTCAAAAAGGATAATGATGGCTATTTATCATAAGTTCCAGCATGAGTTAAAATTAAGTCTAATCCTAACTATAAACCTAAAATTATAATGAACAACCCTTTTCTAATAATATCACTAATGTCTCCCCCAAATCCTGATAGTTATATTACCAAAGAGTGACTGGAGACCAAGCGTTTACAGAGCTTTGTGTTTCTGTGCAAATGTTACTAAATGATCACCATGGACAATCAACAGTCCCTACGGAGTTTCTAGTATGATAAATGGTTAAATAGAGAAGTTAAACAAACATAAAACACTTAACATGACATGGCCTAAGTATACCAAATTAGCCTTAAATGAACCTGAAAGACCTTGGGTTCTGGAATTACTATTAATTACTTTCAGGAACTCAAGGAAAGCCTGATATGACCAACTTTCAATCATATTTTGTGATAGAAAGCAATACAATCCCACAGGATTCAAAGTATCCATTCATTTACATTCTTGCCAGGGTTAGCAAAAAAAAAAAAAAATACACTATTGATCAGCTATTAAAAATCAGCTGACTTCACTTCTCTCTGAACAGGTCCTCTCCAAGTTCTGAACACTGGCTCATCTTACCTCTGCCTAGTGCCAGCATGAAGAGATAAACAGACTATTCAAAGGGAGCTCTTCACATCCCATTAGCTGAATAAATAGTGATGTATGTGTTTCTTTTCTCAAGCACTACTTTAGCTTGCAGAGATGAGAGCCAGAAAGATAGGGCTTTACAAATCCTATTGGAATCTTCAAAACAAACACAAAGTAACTTCCCTGAAGATGATGGTTTAAGGGTGGGGAGGGGGGGAGAAGAATATTTTGTCTTTTAATTGTAACTTTGGGGGCAACAAAAAGGTCTACACTAAACCTTTGAGGTTCAGAAGTTATACAAAATCACAGAAGAAAAAAAGTAATTTACTGTTTTATGAACAGTATTCAGAAGGAACAGGATGAAGGAACTGTTGTACTTCAGCAGGTTATACAATTACCACAAACCAATTTGGCTATATCAAAGTGTATTATCAAAATCGCAGTTTAGTTCTGAGATTCTTTTAGAATGGTTTTTACCCTCTAGAACCTTTTCCTAAGGATGCTATGCTCAATATCCAGGGCAGACCAGTTGTGACAGAACCGGGGGAATCTCTGAGCCAGGGTTAGTGACAGTGGCTGATCGCCAATATAGGAAAGCAATGTAATCGTGCTTTGAACAGCATCGTGTCCATTAGAAGCCACTGTGTACACAGAAAGGGAGAATGTGCTCAGTAATGGCATCAGCCACAGTGTATCTGCTCTCTAAACTGTGAGTCCAGAACACTGCAGTGGCTTCTACATAAAACGGCATCATTGCCAAACCCTAAGTTTTAGTAAATGAGAGATCATGGCAAGGAAAGGAGCAGATGAAGCCCTATGCATCACGAATTCATCAGGATTCTTTTGGGCCAACAGCAGTGGGTGTTTTTAATTGATTCACATGAGCGTGCCCTAGAATGACCAGGCAGAGCTGGCAGAGGCCTTTGCCTCTCTGGGTTTTGGCTGCATTGTCTCAGAATAAAGATGACAGCCTGATTACGGAATGTGGTCTGAGGAAGTTCCCAATCTTGTAACCAGAGAGGAATGGGAGAATGTCTCCATCGGCACCAGAAAAGCCCCAAATCAGCAAAAGGGGGTCTTGACCTGGGTCAAGTATCCTTTCCTTTATCACCACTATGGCCAAACGGGATTAAATTACTATAACTAGTCTGGTGATGAGACAGGAAGGGGTGCTGGGTAGGCCAAAAACAATAGCATTCATAGACCAGAAGAATTGGGTACCAAATACACCTTTATGAATTATGGTTAACCAAGTATATAACATATGAGAATGTTTTACGGGATCAGTACATATGACTTCTTGGGGAATAATTTTTTGCCTCATAACTAGCATGCTATTTTTAAAGTACCGAGATGAAATCCTGAGTCACTGGTAGCTGAGTAGGCTGTTCAAAGTCGTTTCCCCAGTTAGCGTAGTAGATATGCTTAACTTCTGATTCTGCTCCTTACTGCTTTCTTACTAGTGGCTTAGACTGCATTCTCCAGGACAGACCCTGAGATAAGAATTTAAGTGTCGACAGCTTATTTGAGAGATGCTCTTGGAAAGCCCCATAAGGAGAGCAGAGGAAACCGGAAAGAGAAGGAAAGAAAGCCACTACAAGGTATAGCCATAAGGAGCTTACTACTTCAAAAATCGGAGCTCAATCTGCTGGGACACTCTAGGAACAGCACGGAACAGGCCTCAGAACTGCCCATCGAGGGGCAAGGAGGCTGGAAGACATATCCTCCCACTCTTGCTTGTCGTTGGCAGAGGGCCACTCTTGGGGAGGCATCAGCTCCCCAGAACTCCATGCCTGCTCCTTAGTGTGGCGACAGAAAGAAGCCCTGAAGTGGGGAGGACAAGAAGCATGTCATAGGACAGCCTCAACACGAACATGCAGGGTGAGTCATGGGGGATATGGCCAAGGCACACAGCTTTGGCTCCTACCAGTAATACACATGGACGAAAGCATGCCATCACTGATTCAACATCTACTTATCAAGCTCTTATTATGTGCGGATACTCGTGTAGGTACTGGGAATGCACTAAGGGGCGAAACAGAGATTATAGTCTTAATTAATACCCAGCACAACTGGGCTGGGCAGAGGCAGATTCTGTGGGCTACATATCACAATCTTGTTCACAGCATTGATTTAAGAGGAGTAGCAGGGTCATCATTATTGGACTTTCCCATCACCAGTCCAGGTATGCTGTGGCTTGTGATCTAGTTATGACCTTGAATCAAGAACTGGAGCAAGAGGGCTTCCCTGGTGCTCTATGCTAAAGAGTCCACCTATCAATGCAGGAGTCACAGGTCAAATCCCTGCTCCAGGAAGATGCCACATGCCTCGGGGAAGAGGGGGGGGTAGGGAGCTAAGCTCATGCACCACAACTACTGATCCTCTGCTCTCCAGACCAGAAGCCAAAACTAGAGGAAAGCCCATGCAGCAATGAAGACCCAGCACTGCCATGAATAAAGAAATAAAATGAAAATGAACTAGAGCCAGCAGGTAGGCACTGGAAGGAAGGAGAGTTTTCCATTAAAGGACAGTGAAGTGTCTTCTGCTTCTGAACTCTGGGGACATCTTTCCTGTAATGGCTTATGCCCAGAAGCACTGCAGAGCTTCCTGCTACAGTTATGGCAGCCGAGCAGGGTGTACAGCCTCTAGACACGGAAAGGACTCATGTTAGTTTGACCACCTGGGGATTATACTCACATTGGCAACTTCACATATGCCCTGCAGAAACTAAGTGATCTCCATTTCAAACAAACAAACAAAAAATACACTGCCTTCCAAATGATACAGAATTCTATTTTATCTACATCGGCCAGGTAGAGCCAAGTATTTGCCAGAACTCTAGATGTGGGTAGTTGTTAATAAAACCTTAGAATATCGTCAAGTGTTGTTTTAAATAAACCATTACACGTACAAAGAAAGCAATAAATTGTGCGATTCACAAGACATGATATACCTATCTGAAAAGAAATGTAAACCAATAAACATTTTTTTTTAATTGTACCCTCCTATGCACATACTTTAGAATCTGGTAAAAGTCAATTTTTACCTATTCTGGTAAAAATTACGTATTCTTTTTCATTTGGCATTTCCCATCTCATGGAAGTAAGGTCAACTTAACAAGTATTGCTTAGCTCTGAGTATTTTAGTTATATTTGATTAAAGATTGTTAAGATAAACTATGAATAATGGACTTCCCAGATGGTACAGTGGTAAAGAATCCACATGCCAATGCAGGAGATACAAGGGATACAGGTTTGATTCCTGGATAGGGAAGATCCCCTGGAGAAGGGCATGGCAACCCACTCCAGTATTCTTGTCTGGAAAATTCCATGGACAGAGGAGCCTGGCAGACTACAGTCCATGGGGTCACAAAGAATTGGACACGACTGAGTGCATACACACGCAAGATAAACAGAAAACAAAGTTTTATCAGTGGGATCTGGTAGGAGTCTAGTGTGCCCTACAGCAGGATGAGCAAATAAACGTGGCATGCGGCTTGGACAGACAGCGTTCATGGATTACAACTCATTCTCCCAACACAGTCCTCCAGACAACCTTGACTGGTCTTCCAGAAGTGGACCTCAAGATGAAACCTATGTGACATTCATGAGATATTTAAAAAGCCTGATCCCCTTGATATCACATCACCAGGGGGTGGGGCTGGGAGGAAAAGCGTGAAAGGGAAGGAGAGGGAGGGAGATGGAAGGAGGGAACCAGGTGGGAAGACGGAGGGAGAGGAAAAGGAAATACACTTTTGAAACAAATACCTCTTCCTTTGTTGCCTGCAAAGGCTACCAGTTAGGGCTTCAGAGCAGAGGAGATGAGAGCATGCTCCACCCAAATATGCCTCTTGCCAGATTAATTCTTTTCACTGAAACCAGTTAAAAAATAACACATGCAGGAAGGCCTCTCTGACTGCCTCCTTTTACAGAGCATACATTTTCTGTGAGAAAGCTATCCACCCTGTACCAGGAAGGAGAAAACATTCTTATCACCAGGAGCTGATGCTGAATTCAATCTATTCAAACAAGCCTACTAAAATCATGCTTCTCTTCCATTGGTTTCCTCCATAGATTGCCTGGTCATCTTCCCACAATTTATTTCGCCTAGAGCAAACCCCATTTTCCTTTGTCATGTCATGTCTCCACACTTTTGTTTTTATTAAAATGCTCTATAAGCTCTCAGGCCTATCTGCTTCTTGAGTCATATATCTATGT
The DNA here is from genome assembly GCA_006410615.1 of Neotragus moschatus. Classification (NCBI taxonomy): domain Eukaryota; kingdom Metazoa; phylum Chordata; class Mammalia; order Artiodactyla; family Bovidae; genus Neotragus; species Neotragus moschatus. Next base: position 620,901 of record SJYA01002835.1, on the reverse strand, counting down.
ATNATGCACATACTTTAGAATCTGGTAAAAGTCAATTTTTACCTATTCTGGTAAAAATTACGTATTCTTTTTCATTTGGCATTTCCCATCTCATGGAAGTAAGGTCAACTTAACAAGTATTGCTTAGCTCTGAGTATTTTAGTTACATTTGATTAAAGATTGTTAAGATAAACTATGAATAATGGACTTCCCAGATGGTACAGTGGTAAAGAATCCACATGCCAATGCAGGAGATACAAGGGATACAGGTTTGATTCCTGGATAGGGAAGATCCCCTGGAGAAGGGCATGGCAACCCACTCCAGTATTCTTGTCTGGAAAATTCCATGGACAGAGGAGCCTGGCAGACTACAGTCCATGGGGTCACAAAGAATTGGACACGACTGAGTGCGTACACACGCAAGATAAACAGAAAACAAAGTTTTATCAGTGGGATCTGGTAGGAGTCTAGTGTGCCCTACAGCAGGATGAGCAAATAAACGTGGCATGCGGCTTGGACAGACAGCGTTCATGGATTACAACTCATTCTCCCAACACAGTCCTCCAGACAACCTTGACTGGTCTTCCAGAAGTGGACCTCAAGATGAAACCTATGTGACATTCATGAGATATTTAAAAAGCCTGATCCCCTTGATATCACATCACCAGGGGGTGGGGCTGGGAGGAAAAGCGTGAAAGGGAAGGAGAGGGAGGGAGATGGAAGGAGGGAACCAGGTGGGAAGACGGAGGGAGAGGAAAAGGAAATACACTTTTGAAACAAATACCTCTTCCTTTGTTGCCTGCAAAGGCTACCAGTTAGGGCTTCAGAGCAGAGGAGATGAGAGCATGCTCCACCCAAATATGCCTCTTGCCAGATTAATTCTTTTCACTGAAACCAGTTAAAAAATAACACATGCAGGAAGGCCTCTCTGACTGCCTCCTTTTACAGAGCATACATTTTCTGTGAGAAAGCTATCCACCCTGTACCAGGAAGGAGAAAACATTCTTATCACCAGGAGCTGATGCTGAATTCAATCTATTCAAACAAGCCTACTAAAATCATGCTTCTCTTCCATTGGTTTCCTCCATAGATTGCCTGGTCATCTTCCCACAATTTATTTCGCCTAGAGCAAACCCCATTTTCCTTTGTCATGTCATGTCTCCACACTTTTGTTTTTATTAAAATGCTCTATAAGCTCTCAGGCCTATCTGCTTCTTGAGTCATATATCTATGTATACAGACACACATATATGCCTCTGTACATCTAGAAATATTACCATCAAGTAAAATTTAATGTTTTCCTCCTGCTTATCTATCTTTTTTCAGCTAAATCTTCAGGCCTAGACACAGAACTTCGGAAGGTAGAAGAAAAGTCTTTCTCCCCCTACCACACTTTATGCCTACTCACCACAAAACTGTATCAAGCTAAGCTTCTGTAAAAAAGTCAGACACACTCTGTCTTTATAGAATTAAAGAAAGAAAAATGAAAAATGCCTATATTCTTAAGACAACTGAGCAATTCTCAGCATGAAGAAATTGTCCAAATAAAACTCAGTGACATTCTACTTTTAGAAGGATGGACAATACACACAAAAAAATGTTTAATAGTTCCAAGACCATATTCTCCCAAACTGTTCTCATTTTTTCTTGTACTCTCCAAAGAACCATTCCTCTGCTTTATCACCTCGCTGGCTGTGATGGGGTCTCCCTCAGAGCCCAAGGGACTTTGGGTAGGAGAAAGTAGTGTAATACATATTTTTTCCCCTGAAACTCTGTAAAAGTTTCCCTCACACCAGCTGCTTTTCGTGGCGACCTAGATCATCATTCACCTGGTATAAACGAGCTTGGCTGTGAACAAGGCTAAGAATTAGACCTGAGGAAGGTCTATTGGCTCATCTTGCTGGTCTCATGGGGCAAAGCAGAACTGTTTCTCTGGAGAGTTTTCCTGAACGCTGTTTCCAAGTCTAACTTGGAATCTCATTCAAAATCTTGTGACTTTCCTCGTTCTTGCATTCCACTACTAAGTAGTTGTTTTAACACTTGAACAGCAATGATAGCCATTCGGAACCTATGGCTGATTCATGCTGAGGTTTGACAGAAAACAACAAGATCCTATAAATCAATTGTCCTTCAATTAAAAAAAAAAAAAAGAGCACAAACTGTTTTTACACACAGCATCTCCTGGTTCTGGACTGCAAGCTCACTTTTAGGCTATTTGTTTTCATAAACTGGAGCTAGGGTGACTCTTTCCTCACTGCCTTTAATTAATAAGGAAAGCTTAATATGCACTTTTTCCCCCATCAGTCTGGCACGAAAAATGCTGAATTGCTTTTGTAGTAATTTGAAAGGAGAGTCTGGGGCTATTAGAAGAAATTCACATCAGGCATTTCTTTCCATGGCCTACTTATATTTTTCAAAGTGAAAGAATGTTTCAAGGAAAATGAAAAATCTTGGGGTACTAGGAAACTCTGCCCCATCTAAAGCTCTATTTTTCGATTTGCTACACAAAGACGCCTTATGGTGCATTTTAATAATGCAACTTGAAATATAGTTTGAAAGAAGGAACAAGTCATAATCTGCCCCAAGACAGAACAATGCCTCTTGTAGATTCTTGAATATCTGACTATAGGAGCCCTGCTCTTTTGTCTCATGGTAATTATATACATTTGGGGGGCTTAGAGGGAGCCTGTCTGAGCTTTTTAAGTAAAGTGGTGTGAGGCTCTATTTCTGGAAATCTGGAGGAAAATGAGAATATTAAATTAACAGGTAGCCTTCAAACCTGAACCAGAGACCCTGCAGGTCACCTTCAGTGCTGAATATTCCAAAGTTACCTTCATCAAATATGTAGAAACACCTTGAGAACATATCTGACTTTACCTTTTAAAAGTAGAATTAAAACTTTAAGAAGCTTCACGAATTTCTCTCCAATCAGAAAAGAAAACCCTCTGAATGAGCTCTCTGCCTCCTTGCTCTCAGGGGCGCGATCTGGCATTAGGAGACAGAGAGGAAAAGCGCAGAAGCTCTCAGCCCCACACGGCCCGGTGGGTTCAGTCAAAGTGCTTTCTAATTCTGTTTCCTGTGGATTTTCATCAGTTATTAGTTCATTTAAACCAGCTATTGAATGAATACATGTGGAATCTTAAAATACATTTAGAGATAGCATATTGTTTCATATTAAGCAAGCAGTCAGTGTTTCCGATTATTTGCAAGCACATGAGGGGCATCGGTTCTCACTTATCAGACCTCAGTCCACTTTAAAAACTGCTTACCCCTCAACTTTCCTCCCTAATTAGAGCATTTTACCTTTGTGAACCTTCACCGTGACCGCGTTGTGATAACTCTTGGCTAATACTCTGTGAAGAAATTGTTGCTAATAATCCACGCCAGCCTGAAGCAGACAGAGCGATGTGAGCAAAGAACTAGGTTGGTGTGAACTGGGCCTAGGGCCACTTGGGGAAAGACACTGGAAGGGTTTTTATTGACAACATGCTTTAACAAATGACACTTAAGGGATCTATTGGCATACTAGAACAGAGGTAAGATTACTGACCTACTGAGTCATTATAAAAATAGTTATGATAGGGGTTTTGCCATAAATCAAGATTTCAGGAAATAATTTTTCATGAAAAATTTCAAACATATATAGCAGGGTCGAGAGAAGGAGTCTGGAGCAGAATAGGGCTACTGATTACATTTTCCAGATGTCTTTCCTAAAAATCATCCTTATAAGAATGAGGATGAGCTGTTTTAGGTAAACGTGGGGGCTGAGAGACCTTGGCAGACTATCAGCTTCATGAGGTTAGGGGTCACATGCATCCTGTTTACAACATGTGTATACAAAATGCTAGGCTGTGTGTTTTGACCCTGGATGCTCCTTAGGAGGTACTTGGTAAACACCCAACAAACAAATGAATGAGATTTCCTAGTACTGCCTGATTTTGCAAACAGAAAATCACCGCCTTTCTGAATTTAAACTTACAGGGTAAAACTCAATACAGTCCAGGCTGTTAATGGTATTTTGGTATTTAGGAAGAGGATTAAGACCTTCTTCAGGTAAAACAATGCATCACCCAGTATTTGCTGTTTGAACTGATTCGGCCTACAATGTGAATGATCGTGATAGAATTCTAGGCTCTATGGGGTTCTACTAAAATTCTTTAGCTAATGGGATCTTGAATTTAACTCACATTTATCACTTCCTTATAAATTCACTTGCCTTACCCTGGCTCTATTATAATCTCTAGAAGACACTGGACTTCCAAGGAAGTGAGTGAATATTCACCAGGTGAATAACAATCCTCCTAAAAGTGCAGGAGGACATGAGTTCCACCGCTGATCTGGGAGGATTCCATAGGCCAGGGAGCAACTAAGCCTACAACTACTGAAGTTGTGCGCCTAGAGCTCTTGCTCTGCAACAAGAGATGCCATGACAATGAGAAGCCCTCACACCACAAGGAGAGTAGCCCCTGCTCATTGCAGTTAGAGAAAGCTTGCATGAAAGAATGAAGACCCACCGTGACCAAAAATTAAATAAATAAAAGTATTTAGAAAAAGAGAAGAAGATAGATACTTTAGTATCTATCTGAAATTGAGATGACACACCTTGGCCCTCGAATATCTTTATGAACAGACTCCAAGCCAGCTAACGAGACACCCATCTCCCTTCTGCTCCTTACAGAGACATACATCAGCCAGGATGCTTAACTCGCCCCTGCCATCTCCGCATGGAGGTGAATGCCTGTTCCTGTGATTTACAAGTGATGCACAGAGAGAGGAACACACAGAGGAAGAGAAGCAAACACTGGGAAACGCTGGGGGCACTGGGCTCCTGGATCAAGCCATACCTGAAGCCAGTGCCAGGACTCTCTAATTGTGGCTCTATAAATCCTCCACTTACGTTAGCCAGTTTTGGTATTCTGCCACTTGAAGCTCAGAGTTCTAACACATGTAAGAAGGAGGAGACGAGGGAAAGGGGGGAAATGGAAGAGAAAGGAGGCAGGAGAAGGGAAACGAGAGATTTGTCCAAGGTGATAGGACTTGCCAGTATGGAATAAAAATCCAAAGCATTAAGACCAAAGTCTACTCTCTTTTCCCTGCTATGCCCCTACACAAATAGTTCTATTATTTATTCCTACACATAGTTATTTTAAAGCTAAACAAATGAGAACTGGCCTGCCGATAAGACCCCACAAATATAAGGCGTACATCAGCTTTGAGTGACTTGTATTCTGTTTTCCTGTTGTTGTGCATTTAAGAATTGCTTTCATAATTAAGCTTCTCAAGGGGAATACAGATGCCAGTTTTAGTTTAAAGAAATACTAATGCTAAAATCAATTTGTAGGATATTTCAGTTGGATCAATGGATGCCTTTGCCACTAAAACCAAATTATTTCCCTACTAACACTTCTTTGTAAGTATGTACCAAGACCAATCAAACTTTCTAGAAAGCTGCTGCAAAGGCAATATTTCCATTGCCTAGATCAAATAGCCAGTGATCAAAACGTAAGGTGAAATCTAATATTTCATCCCTGAATGCAGAGCACTTGCATTTTATTAAACCACTTATTAGAGATTTTTATAGGCTTCCTGGGTGGCTTAGTGCTAAAGACTCTGGCTGCCAATGCAAGAGACGCAAGAGACAAGGGTTTGATCCCTGGGTGGGAAAGATCCCCTGGAGGAGGAAATGGCAACCCACTCCAGTATTCTTACCTGGGAAGTCCCATGGACAGAGGAGCCTAGTGGGCTACAGTCCATGGGGTCTCAAAGAGTTGGACACGACTGAGAGACTGAGCGTGCACACACACACACACACACACACACACACACACACACACACACAAGGTCGTGTGCCTCCCTATATTCTTCATCTTCTAAACGGTTTCATCATGCCCTGTGTGTAGCAGAGCAGAAGAGAGGCACCAGAAATGGATGTTATCTATACAACTGATATTGACAGCAGCTTAGTCACAGAACAGGGAGAACGTGTGAGAATCATCGCCACAGCTTTGCAACTGTGCCAGCAATAAGGACCCAGGCCCCCGAACATGACAGTGGGACTGGGAGTGCTTCTGGATGCAACGTTGATAAGTCTACCACACAATTACTAACTCTACTGATGTTGATGTGTTTCTTTAAAGACTGGATTTAGTGATTCTACTTTTAAGATGTCCAAGTTATTAAAGAAATGACGTGCTAAAACCTGAAAACAAGCAACCACAGTTAATCCTTCTAGTGGCTGCTGCCTCTAAAACTTCCCACAGGCCATTCATTATCCTCTCTTTTTCTTGTAGAACAGCTTCACTGACACAGAAAATTCTCTTACATCCAGGGACCTTCCCTAACCATATGAATCCACAGTCTTTGCTTCTGACCTTGAAGTTAATGTGTGGTCCTTATGACATGCCTCTTTGCATTTTTGGCTATTTTTGTGTGTTTCACATCCTTCCTACACAACTGCAAACACCTGGAGGACAGGTACTGAGTCTTACAGATCTTCTAAATCTGAAGCTTAGAACAACACCCTGCGAAGGATGCTACTGTTCATCACACGCTCTTTTAGGTTAGTAGTTGATCATTTTTTTAAAAAGATAAAACTGGTTATACATGGGCTGTATTTTTAAAAAGTGCTATGCATATTCTTAAACAACATCCAAGTGTGAGCGTGTAACACATTTTTAACTGAAGAGAGGTGCCTACTCATCCTGTGAAGAGGAGGATTTAGGACACCTCAAATACCAGCTTACAAAGCCCTCTCTGCCTTCTCAGCTTAGAAAATGTTACCTGAGAGAGACTTCTCTGCAAAGCAAACTTCCAGATTCCATTCTCCTCTGACCCAGACAATGAAATGTTGTCGTTTAAAAGCTATCGCTGGGAGCTGTGCTTATCAGCCACATTCCGAGGAGGCTGGGGCTACAGAAACCAGGCTGCATAAGTGAATTCAGTCGGACTCGGCCAACATTTTCTCAGTAAATGAGATGTCATGGGTCCGTATTTCCATTCAGCTGTGCCTCTGATTGGATTCTAGCCCCTGAGCAAGTCACTTTTTTTCCCTCCGAGCCTCAGTCACCTCACCTTTTAAATAAAGATAAAACGCACACTTCACACAATGTTGGAAATATAAAAATGTTTTATAGTATAAAACTATTATAATAGTGCCTGCAAACCCAGGCACTACCATTATCACCTTTTTACAGATGAGGTAACTGAAGACCAGAGCTGTTGAACAACTAGCCCAAGGTCACACAGCTATTAAGGAGGAGAACCAGAATCTGAACCCTGGCATTCTGGTTACAAAGCCTTAACCTCTTCAATATTCTGCTGCGTGCAAAAAAATTACAGCATGTGAGGTGAAGCACGTTTATAACTTGCCATTTATTTTTTAAAAGTCAAGTATTATTATTAACACAAATGATGCTCATTATGTTTTTTTAAACGTGACGTAACCAACAATTCTCTTAATGAAGGTGCACACACTTTTGTCAGTGACACTGACAAGCTACTGTCAAGGGAAACAATTAGAACTGAATTAGCACATCATCGCAAAAGAAGTTCCACTGACATCATTTCAGCCAAAGAACTTATTCTTCCCTGGAATTTAAAAAGGGAAAAAGAAATCCATGCTTCATCTGACTAGAGGAACACATTCTTGCAGCTCTGACAATGGCAAGCCTCTGAAAAAACAGGTTAAGGGAGATGCTTCCACTGCAAAGCATGAGCCCAGCATGAATCCCACAGAGGGATGCACACCACCATGCCAGTTTCCACCAGCAAGTCAAATGCCAGCCCCAAGCATCCTACCATAAAGCCTTGGGGTGCTGAACTGGAGCCCAAAAGAGACACGAAGGGCCAGCCGCTGATGAGGCATGGCATGGCTGGTCCAGGCTCCATGGGTCAACGATGAATCTCAAAACAGAGCCGGCTATTTTCCAATCCTCCCTTCAACTTGTTTACTCACTAAGCTGCTTTGACACCACACCTGTTTCTGGACTAGCCTGGAAGCCCCCACAGCATAGCAGATGGCAGAGTGTTTGCATAGCAAATGTTCTCAAGGGTCAGCCTGTGGAAGTGGCTGCAGGGACTGCTGAGGGTGGGACAGGACAGGCGGCAGGGACCCTCTCGGGGGGACACAGCACAGCCATCAACCCCAGACTTTGCTGGGGAGGCATCCCACCATGTAAGGGTGGCATGAGTCTGAGCTCTGAGTGTGCCCGGCTCTGCTCTTCCTTCTGACAGTGCTGTCCGGGATAACAACAAACCCATGGCTGTAAGATCAAGCTACAAAGGAGATCTTTGTTGATATTTAGTTGCTAAGTCATAATAGACTCTTTTGTGACCCCACAGAATGCAGCCCAGCAGGCTTCTCTGTCCATGAGATTTTCTAGGCAAGAATACTGGAGTGGGTTGCCATTTCTTTCTGCAGAGGATCTTCCTGACCCAGGCATCAAACGTGCATCTCCCATACTGGCAGGCAGATTCTTTACCACTGAGCCACCTGGGAAGCCCACAAAGGAAATCTAGTAAGGACATTAAGAACATACATACATACATAACACACACACACACACACACACACACACACGAAAGAACAAACCGTATCAATTTAAAAACCTAACTTCAAACATAATTCCAGCTAAACTTCCAACTTTGCACTCTTGAATTTAACTTGAGATTTAACTCAAGTCTAAGCTTTGTAACTCTCAAATTTCAATTCCTAACTCTCAAGTTTCTTAACTGTAATGTCAAGTCACGCTTCGTCTTTTGAAGAGGGAAATCAAATTTAATAGCTGACTGGAATGAGTTCCTATGATTTGTAAGATTGGTTTAAGGTCATACCTAGTCTTCAAAGGTTAAGAAAATCCCCACTTCACGTTGTAGAGTTTGATGCCAGAATCCTGTCCTATCTTGGCAGGGCTATGGAAGAAATGGTTGCTCAATCACTCAATAGTCCATTAAAAAAAAAAGAAAAAGAACCCATGATACGAGAAGTATAGCATAAAGTTCCTCAGTGGAGCAAATAGCCATCTCAGGGGCCATGCTTCGCAGACAGCCTGCAGGTCTGCAGAGGCTATCCACCTCACCCTCTTCCCCCAGTGACATCCGATAGACTACAATTTTCACCATGAAGATCTGCCTCTGCATGTTCAGCTCCTTTTGACTAGGGGGTCAAACTCAGGTTCCTTGGAAACCAATGTGCTCAACATCAATAAGAATCCAGGGACTGGAAATCAACTGAGATTCCACCTTCACTCCTCTCCCAAGCTTTCCGCTGACTCTCTGACCAGCCTTCCTTCCCCCAGGGGCGATGGCAAAACTGCTGAGGCGATGATGACAAAGCAAGGGAGAAGACGCTCTGAGGGCAGGGACCACCTCTCTTTGTTCTCTGCTGTCCTAACAGAAGCTAGAAGAGAAGCGGGCCTGTGGCTGGGCCGCAATAAATAACCGATACATACAAATAGAGTGCGCCAAGAAAGCCATGGGTGGCCCCCTGAATTACTCACAAAATCCTATGCAGGAGGGAACTGTATTCTAATTTCAGTTTCAGGGCCAAGAAAACAAAGCCAGAGAGGGTATCAAGATACTTGCCTAAAGCCACATAACTAAGAGTGAGCAGAGCCAGTCTCAGTCTTCAGGGCAAACAGTTCTCATAAGTGTGGGAAGTAGTTTATAACTTCAAATCTCTCAGGGAAGACGGGGCTCTTTGTAACCTGCCTCAAGATTCATCCCATCAGTTTAGGTTAATGATACTAACTATGCTAAATACTGAAGTGGAAGACAACAATTCAGGTAAATTCAGTTGAAGAATTGAGGTGTCGGGGGCAAAGAGAGCTCCCAAAAGTAAATGCAACCATTGTGCGTGTACCTGAATTGTTCTACAGAAAATGCCCAGAGCTTTCAGACTGAAAAGATTCTATGACCCTGCCAATGTTTAATGAATTAGTGGCTTATCATTAAATTATGCTTCCAATTGTCACCCCAAGCTTGCTCCTTGGAAGAAAAGCTATGACAAGCCTAGACAGCATATTAAAAAGCAGAGACATTACTTTGCCGACAAATGTTCATCTAGTCAAAGCTATGGTTTTTCCAGCAGTCATGTATGGATGTGAGAGTTGGAACATAAAGAGTTGAGTACTGAAGAACTGATGCTGTTGAACTGTGATGTTAGAAAAGACTCTTGAGAGTTCCACGGACTGCAAGGAAATCAACCAGTCCTTTTTCCTAAAGGAAATAAGTCCTGAATATTCATTGGAAGGATTGATGCTGAAGCTGAAACTCCAATACTTTGGCCACCTGATGCAAAGAACTGACTCATTGGAAAAGACCTTGATGCTGGAAAAGATTGAAGGTAGGAGGAGAAGGGGATGACAGAGGGTGAGATGGTTGGATGGCATCACCTACTCAATGGACATGAGTTTGAGTGAGCTCTGTGAGTTGGTGATGGACAGGGAAGCCTGGCATGCTGCAGTCCATGGGGTCGCAGAGAGTCGGACACGACTGAGTGACTGAACTGAACTGAAAGAGTCCAGTGGGCTCCAAATGCCTTTTGTATGCCTGCTATGAGGGAAATAACTAGCATAAATGCTTGGTGAGTGCTAGGTATGAGAACAGTCAGTGTCTGCAAACACCCCAGGTGTGGAAAAAATCCTCACAGATTGCTCAAGTAAGAATATTAGTTCACAATTCACTCTGCAATCATTCACAGTGAGACCAAAGAGCAAATCTATCAATAACCAATTGATCTTGAGGATGGTTTACACCATGGGACTCCGTATCAAGGAACAGATGTGATGGTCCTCAAAAATCTGGAAAGGAGACAAGAACTTCCACCTTATAGCAGTGCCTGTCAAGAGGATCTTTCTAACCATTTCATTTTCAATGATCTTCATCTGCAGTAAGACTATCCAGACTTAGGAAAGGCTCTGTACTTGAGGAAATCACCCTCAAGCTTAAGATATATACAAGCCGGTCCAAGAACTGCAACATACCACTTGCTCCTCTGTCATCTGCAGAATCCCTTGTGATTCTAGGCAACACGTTTAACGCAAAAGAGTCAGCAGACAGACAACATCTAGACGTGGGGAACCAGTCTGGCAAATTTTGGCAGGCTGCCTATACAGTTAAAGGCGCCAGTGAGTCCTTAAAGGAAGAAGGACACATGTCTTTCAAATCCTACAGGTTTTAAGAAAGGAGAGAAAGTACAGAATTAATCCAGAATGCCCAGACTCCAGAGAGAAAGATGAAAGAATAAAACATTCCGCTCTTGCCATGCTGATTCACAGAAAGATAGAAGAAGAGGAAGCCAAGGAGGAAGGGCAGGAGGGAGCAGAAAGGAGGAAGAGGAAACTTGAAAAAAGAGGCGGAAGCAGCAGCAGCAGCAGCTGTGGTAGCTAAAGCAAACGTTTCTAACTGGAATTTTCCAAACTGGAATAAGATGGCTGTTAAAAAAGTAAGCTAGCCATCACTCTAGGCATTTTACATGGACTTATATGTGAACTAAACCTAAGGCTATAAAATACAGCAGATGGGTAAGTACAAGGTGACTGTACTAAAACACGAAGAAACAAATGCATGTGGCCAGTGCGTGATCCTTTAAAGCTGGTATGATGATACAGTTTACAGAGAACAACGACGTTCACAAATCAACTCATCGCAAATTACATGCTTACCAGGTCTATTAACGTAGTGACCTTGGGAGTTGACTCAGAGTCTTCCTTAACCTAACAAGCATGCTAAATATCATCAATTAGGTTGGCAATTAAAATTATAATTTATCTAACACATTTCCCTCACCCAATTCCTGCCTCTTTCTATGGCTCAAGAAGCTGTTGGGTGATCAATAGCAGCTCTTAGGCTACGACACTCGCTTGCGCTCTCTCTCTCTCCCTTTCAAGCATTTCAATTATGGATAATTTATTAAACCTTAAATTTCTTTCCAATTTGTAAGTTTCAGCAAAATTTAGTCAGGTTTCAACACAGAGTGTCATGGGATAATTAGGACAGTTAGCAGTAATTTATCATTTCTCAGCTGGGTTTTCAAGCTTCCGCTGACTGTCTGCAAAAGTCCGTCAGCCCGTTTTACACAGATCACTATGAAATCTTACTTACCTTTGTGCAAATCACTTTTCCATTTAACTGAAGTGAGTTGAAAGAGAGTCAACCCATTCCTGAAAATGCACCCACCAGTGTGCGTGTGTGTGCGCGTGTGTGCGTGTGCGTGTGCGTGTGCCACTGGAGTGTGCCTGAGGCCAGAGCTTCCAGTGAACTCCTATAATGGCTAATGGGTGTTACAACGCCAGGGCAGCTTTGTCCACCTGCTATGTGCTAGAACTGTAAATCAGGCAGCCCAACTTCAGGTTAGACCTTTGGAAAATATGTGTGGGACCCTAGAGAAAGGCCGACAGCACCTTTTGCAGAGCAAATATCGCCTCACATGAGGTCCGCCACAGATGGAAAGCCTGGGGAAGGCAGAGACAACAGTTCCAAGCCACTTCCATGGAGAAGAAGGATTTTATTAAGCCGGAGCTGAAAAGGGAGGACCTTGTGTTCTTTTGAGAGATTCATTTACTAGATGGTGAAAAATGAATGCTCTGGGTAATTTCATTTCAAATTGATTTATTTCTAAACGGGAGAAAATTGACACTTGGTGAAGAAAGTGAAAAGCAAGTCTCTGGGAAGAACCAGCTAGTCTCAGGTATAACCTAATTATTTGAACAAAGGAAATAAGAACAGAAGGCAGGGTGCAAGGTCACCCAGGAAAGTCATTCCTTGCAATGAATACCTTCTTTTTCCTCTCCCGGCAGACTCCCAGAAAAGTGCAAACTGACCCCTATCTCAAGTTTATTTCTGACACCTAAAACCTAATCAAAGTTCACTTTAAAGAAAATCTAATAGTTATTCTCAATTAGATTGCACAGCAAATTAAATCATAAATTTCTCTCTCCTAGCCCTGGTTTGTCACATTCCTAAAATACAACTTTCTACCCTCTGGCACTTTATTTAAATCTCTGAGGCCAGGCTCAGAAGCAAATTATGGATTTGATAATTTGCTAATGTGGCCACAGTCATTGTTCTGAGCCATATTTATGATTTTATTGGATCTTAGAACAATCAATAATAATCCATCGACGTCCCTGACTCTGGGGTTTTCTCACAGTCCACAAATGGGGCAGTGGATTCATTTTTAATGTACTCACTTAGCACTCCTTCCCTGAGAGAGAGTCCTGCATATATTAATAAAGGCCAAGGAATGAATGGCATCGGTGCATATACCTTACCCTGAAGAATTAGCTGCAGGAGAAGATTTAACACAGAAAGAAGGAGAAGAATAGACTAACAGGGCCCATTTTGTACAGCACCAGTCATTAAAGTTAATGGAATTACCCTGTGGTCATGCACTAAAGGGAGCCTTTGGGAAGTTAAGCTCTTCTAGGGCCATTGATTCGCAGACTTTCACTTCACAGTCCCCATTGGCATCTGATGAGTATTGCAGATACGCAGAAACACTTTAGAAATTGTTGACTCAAACTGCCAGTTAAGCATACTAAGGAGTAACAATAACTGAATATTTTAGAGGAGATGATCAAATGGGGGATGGTTTTCATGGACAGCAGCAGAAAGTTCAAGTCTCCCTGGACAAAACAAGATGGGGACTTTATTAAATCATGTAACCAAAAAGTCTAGATGTCGTACAGGATTCAGGGCTGGTTAACTCAGAACCGCCGATCAAGTGACCAAGGATCCAACTCCTTTCCATCTGTGCCATTTGGGCCTCAGCATCTGGTTCATTCTAAAGCAGGCTGGAATCTGGGAATACTAAGATGGTGGCCAGCAGCGCCAGGGTCAGTGCCTTCTTATTTACAAGCATCCCTTTCCACAAATCCTCCAGGATCTGGAAACCCATTTCTGAAGCCGAGGGAATCCTACTCTCTAAGTGACTTAGGTCAGGCTAATCAAAGTCATCACTGTGGCAAAGAGTTGGCTGAAGCCAGGCAGCCCCTGGGCCAAAACTTGCTCACTGTGCTTTTGCAAATACAGTTTGATGGGAATATAGGCATACCCATTTTTACAAATCCATTTACATACTTTGAATACCTGCCTTTGTGCTATCAAGGTAATCGTATAACTGTGACAGAGATCATCAAGCCCTCAAAGCCTAAAATGTTTACCATTTGGGCTTTTATGAAAAAACTTGCCATCCTCTGGATTAACTCAATGAGGTTAGCACCTGGAGCTAGACATGGATTCGCACACATCCTGTCTCCTTGGCTGCTCAATTGCAGAGGATGGAGAGTATGCTGTGGAGACAAGCAGTGCCCAGAAGAGAGATGACACCAAACTATTCGACTTCCTAGAAACTTGAAAGCCAGATCACTTCAAAGGATCCACCATACTGGGCACATGTGAAACACCCTCTGTCCATAGAGTACAATCCAAACAATAGGTGCATGAAAAATAGAAGTCAGACTCCTTACAGTGGTGGTGTACTGATGCTGGTAGAACGATCCGTCTGCTCATCTGTTCAAACGTATCTTCCAGCATCACCTCTCTCCCCACCCTGAAGCCCTGCCCACCCAGGCTCCAGCAATCTCCTTGACTTTGCCAAGCTCATCTCTGCTGCTGTTTCCTTGGCCCAGAAGTTTTTTCCTCCCCAGATCTTTCCTTGGCTGGACTCTGCTCATTCCTCGGGTCTCAGTTTATGGGTCATTTTTGCAGTGGGCCTGTTCTGACCACCCTACCTGAAGCAGCCCATTTCCCTATTCCCCATTCCCCTCCCTCTCCCTTNTGACTTTGCCAAGCTCTTCTCTGCTGCTGTTTCCTTGGCCCAGAAGTTTTTTCCTCCCCAGATCTTTCCTTGGCTGGACTCTGCTCATTCCTCGGGTCTCAGTTTATGGGTCATTTTTGCAGTGGGCCTGTTCTGACCATCCTACCTGAAGCAGCCCATTTCCCTATTCCCCATTCCCCTCCCTCTCCCTTTCCTCTCCTCTTTCACAGCACCATTTACAGCCTTTCTAAACCTCCTCAAAATCTGCAATTATTTTACTTGTTTATTTTCATGTAGAGAAAGACAATAAGGTGAGAGTTATTTCTTGGCAGTCTTTCCTCTCATTGTATCCCAGTTCCCTGAAGTGCTTGAAACATAGTAGGCACTAAATCAACACAGGTAGAAGGAATTAATATGAACTATACAACTTCTGGGCTTCCCTGGTAGCTCAGTGGTAAAAAAATCTCCTGCAGTGCAGGAGATATAGGTTCAATCCCTGGGCTAGGAAGTGCCCCTGGAAAGGAAATGGCAACCCACTCCAGTATTCTTGCCTGGAGAATCCCATGGAGAGAGGAGCCTGGGGGAGTACAGTCCATGGAGTTGCAAAGAGTCAGATGGGACTTATGAGTAAACAACAACAATATACAACTTCTACAACCTTCTTAGTCTTCCTCTCTTACAGCCCTTATTTTACCTCTCCTTAAAGACAGACAAGGACTATGCCTCATTCTTCCTGTTCTCCCAGGACCTGTACCAATATGTGGAACACAGGAGGCAATGGACAAATAAAGAATGAATCCTAGATGTTGGGTTGGCCAGAAAGTTCATTCAGGTTTTTCTGTAAGATATTATGGACAAACCCCGAACGAACATTTTGGGCAACCCAATATAAAAGCATGAGCAGGCAGGATGTTCATTTCCTGGGAGGCCGTAACAGGATACTGTTGGCAGTGAGGGCATCCTCACCCTCAATCACACAGCAGAGCGGTTTCAGGCTGGAAGCAGCTACTGTAAAACACACTGGGTTCCCAGGTGTAGAGAAAGACGCAGGACCGATTTAAAGTCTACAGAGGGGGTCATTTATGGGAAGGCAGGGATACTACATGACTTCCAAGGCCACACGCCTGTCTGGGGTTCTCTGAGTCATCCCCTGCTCTGAGGTTCTTCCTCAAGAATGAGTTTCATCCCTGGTCATGTGACAGAAGAGCTGAGCTTGGAATCACATTTATTCCTTCTAAGATTAAACAATGTCCTCAGAATTACCCTGCTGGAACTTGATTACATCTGGGAGTTCATACCATTTATAACCAACAGAAGAATTGAAACACAAATAAAAGGTCCTGTTGGGTCGATTTTCAGGGCACCCATCTAGAAAGTATGATTAGAAAAAATTTTTTTCAGGGACAAAACACTGATACACAGACCCTGGGGCAGGGGGCAGAGACGTGACTATGAACATTAGATAAACAGATTTTGCCACAAAGTAAAAGAATATGCGATGAGTTCACTTTGATCACTCTATGCTGGTTGTTCTTCTAAACCACTTTAGGCAAGGCCAACATCCTAAACAACTTCATGTTTATTTTTCATGTAACATCAGGAACAAGAAAAGCATATTCAAAACTACAGGGGAAAGAAATGTGGGTTTTCACTACAAGAGCCGAATACAATTATCTTTATGTTGAATGAGCCCAGAAGGATTGCACACCATCATTTTCACCCTTTCCCTCTGTGGTGTGGGATTAATCTGATTCAGAAGGCTTCTAGCAATTTACGTTTCTCTTTCCCTCATCTTGGTGCATGAGCAGCTCTTCCAGCAAGATGATTTGCTATGAGACTGAAGGTGTAGGACTGATGTTTCATGACACATCAGGTTAAAATTTCAAAACCATCCTTTCTCAGCACTAACATACTTCACGAATAAACTGGAGGGGAATTTCTCACTGTGTTTGGCCCCACAGCCATTACACATTCTCACCAACCCAATGNTCTCTCTTTCTCTCATCTTGGTGCATGAGCAGCTCTTCCAGCAAGAGGATTTGCTATGAGACTGAAGGTGTAGGACTGATGTTTCATGACACATCAGGTTAAAATTTCAAAACTATCCTTCCTCAGCACTAACATACTTCATGAATAAACTGGAGGGGAATTTCTCACTGTGTTTGGCCCCACAGCCATTACACATTCTCACCAACCCAATGTTTTTCACTCAGATGTCATTAGAAAGGTCATTATTTGAATTCTTCCATGCATGTGCTTCTGCGCCTTGCCATGTCTATTATTCATTACGCTGCCTTCCCTCTAACCCAGGCTTGGTCATCAAACCCTTAAGTCTTCCAGTGGCTCTTTAAGCCTCGAGAATTANACCCAATGTTTTTCACTCAGATGTCATTAGAAAGGTCATTATTTGAATTCTTCCATGCATGTGCTTCTGCGCCTTGCCATGTCTATTATTCATTACGCTGCCTTCCCTCTAACCCAGGCTTGGTCATCAAACCCTTAAGTCTTCCAGTGGCTCTTTAAGCCTCGAGAATTACTTTAGTAATGGCCTTGGCATAAAGGACAAACAGAATAATTCAGGATGAATTTGGGAATAACAATCAAATCTAGGTCATCTAGATCAAGAATCGAAACGTATTAATATTAAACAAATAAAACAGCAGTTCATAAATCTGGGTAACCACCAGAATCAATTGCAAGTGTAGGTCACATAGACGAGAATCAAAACATATTTAGGTACACAAATAAAACGGCAGTTCATAAATCTGTGTAACTACCATAATCAACTGGGGACTTTTCAAAAAACATTTTTAGGGGCCCCATCATCAGAGCCCACTCACTGGAAAAGATGCTGGTGCTGGGAAAGACTGAGGACAGGAGGAGAAGGAGGCGACAGAGGATGGGATGGTTGGATGCATCATCAACTCATCGGACATGAGTTTGAGCAAACTCTGGGAAATGGTGAAGGACAGGGAAGCCTGGTGTGCTTCGTTCCATGGGGTTGCAAAGAGCCAGCGATGACTGAATGACTGAACAACAAAATCAGAGATTTGAACATAGGAAGNGGGATGGTTGGATGCATCATCAACTCATCGGACATGAGTTTGAGCAAACTCTGGGAAATGGTGAAGGACAGGGAAGCCTGGTGTGCTTCGTTCCATGGGGTTGCAAAGAGCCAGCGATGACTGAATGACTGAACAACAAAATCAGAGATTTGAACATAGGAAGCCTGAGCACTAGTTAAGTGCTTAAGATAAACACCGAAGAAAGAGTGGATGAACAGAACCATGTCCCAGTGGAAAATTCTTCTGATGGGACGCCTGCGAAATAAAAGTTACAGAGATGGTTCCCTCTATTTCTTCATAAAATATAAATAATATAATGGAAAACAAGGACCATATTAGGTAGGCAGTGAAAGGTCCCAAAGGCGGGTTGTCCAGGGTGCTCCTTCTGCCTGGCCCTGAACTCCAGGGGCATCTCAATACAGTGCTGCCTGTTTCACTAGGCAACATACNGAGATGGTTCCCTCTATTTCTTCATAAAATATAAATAATATAATGGAAAACAAGGACCATATTAGGTAGGCAGTGAAAGGTCCCAAAGGCGGGTTGTCCAGGGTGCTCCTTCTGCCTGGCCCTGAACTCCAGGGGCATCTCAATACAGTGCTGCCTGTTTCACTAGGCAACATACAGACCCACACATTTCACACTCGAACAGATGTCCTCTTTTATATTTTATTATTTTTACTAAGTACTGAAACAAATGCTTTCAGTTCTGTCTGGATTGGTGTGAGCTGAAATGTCCAGTTTCTTTTATTTTCAATTAATTAACTAATTTTTTTTTTTTGGAAATGTCCAGTTTCAACCAAAGCGCCCATATTTTAGGGGCTTTCATTCCCTGTTCTGTATTTAAGGTGTGTCAATAACCTCAGATATGCAGATGACACCACCCTTATGGCAGAAAGTGAAGAGGAACTAAAAAGCCTCTTGATGAAAGTGAAAGAGGAGAGTGAAAAAGTTGGCTTAAAGCTCAACATTCAGAAAACTAACAACATGGCATCTTGTCCCATCACTTCATGGCAAATACATGGGGAAACAGTTGAAACAGTGTCAGACTTTATTTTTGGGGCTCCAAAATCACTGCAAATGGTGATTGCAGTCATGACATTAAAAGATGGTTATTCCTTGGAAGGAAAGTTATCACCAACCTAGACAGCATATTAAAAAGCAGAGACATTACTTTGCCAACTAAGGTCCATCTAGTCAAGGCTNCGGGGATCGAACCCTCATCTCTGTGACTCCTGCATCAGCAGGTGGATTCTTTACCACTAGCACCCCATGGGAAGCCCCTTGTACGTGGTGATATGTATCGATAGATGCATATGGTGGTGCATGGTTGAGGCCAGAGAAAAGGGATCATTTCTTAAGCCCATAGGCTATTCAAATCGCTTCACCAATCACCTGGCGGATAACGGGGCCCTCTTATTTTGCCCTCAAATGGGAGAGTGAATAATCAGCTGAGCAGAGGTCACTCTTTTCGTCTGATATTTCCCTTTCCTGTCACAAATGCCTCTCTGAGTAAGCTAGTCCACCTTGTTCTTTCCAAGGAAGAATTTACAGCCCACGAAACAAAAAATCCTGAAGGGGCACCACGTTCAAGAGGCTCACTCAGTGGTACACCTCCACTAACAGCCACGGCTGCTTCAGAGGAAAAGACCGTTACTGGGCTTATTGCTATCACCACGCAGTGGGAGACAAAAATGGTTTAGAACCCAGGAATTAGGTGGCATATCAAGAGACAGAAGCAAAGATGAACAAAACAGCCACTGCGTTTTCCCTGGCAGGTTGTCAAATGCTGCCTCGTAACATTCGACTGTGTGCACTTCAAAATCTAAAATGCTCGATCAGATTTTGTTTTCAAAACCCGATAGCTAGGGTCTTCCCTGGTGGTCGAGTGATTAAGAATCCACCATGCAATGCAGGGGAAACAGGTTCAATTCCTGGTCTGGGAAGATCCCACACGCCACAGAGCAACTAAGCCCCAGCAACACAACTACTGAGCCTGTGCTCTCGAGCCCAAGAACCGCCACAAGAGAAGCTTCCGCGGTAAGAAGACCTGTGCCACGGCTAGAGAGTGGCCCCTGCCCACGGCAACTAGAGAAATGCCTGTGCAGCAAGAAAGACTCGGCGCAGCCAGAAGTATTAATAAATAAATGATTGGAAAACCAAAACCCAATAGCTAGATATTGGCGATGCAGTTTTGCTCTCTGGCAGGGCTGACTTCTGGCTTCCTTGGGGTCAGGGTTATGGGGCCACCACCGCTACTGTTTTATCACTGCGGAACAGCAAGACTAGTAAATATCTACAATCCGAGAAGACTCATAGGATGCGCATGTTAACAGGGAAGACGCAAAAGCCCCAAACACAAAGATTCTACATCAGCAGATTTAGAATAAAAGCGGAATCAACCTTTCTATGAAAGTAACATGAAAAGTAATTCTCAGGTAGGTAGCATACGACGGAAGCGACTTAGCAGCAGCAGTATAAGAATCATACTTAGAAAAAATAGATTAGACAACTTTTGATACAGAGACTTGTTCTAAAAGGACAGTTTTCAAAACTATGTCATTCACTGAGATTATAGGTGTATGTACGTGCATGCTCAGTCAATTTAGTCACATCCAATTCTTCGTGACACTATGGACTGTAGCCTACCAGGATCCTCTGTCCATGGGATTCTCCAGGCGAGAATCCTGGAGTGGGTTGCCATGCCGTCCTTCAGGGAATCTTCCCAGCCCAGGGATCGAACCCAGGTCTCCTGTGTTTCACATCGATTCTTTACTGCTGAGCCACTGGGGAAGCCCAGCTGTATTACAGCTGACTCTTAAAAAATGAGAGTTAACAGTTCCAAACCTCCCTCGAGGTGGAAAATCCATGTATAATGTATAGTCAGCCCAGATACATGTACTTCTGCATCCACAGATCCCACCAACCACTGATCTGTATTGCTACAGTATTTACTACTGAAAAAATGCCCATATAAGTGAACCCTCACCATTCAAACTTCTGTTATTCAAGGGTCAAATGCATGTGGATGGTTTCTTTTAGCCACTTAATGTTACACAAAGGGTTTGAGATGGCCCAGCTAATTCATATGGGAGCAATCCTGTGATCACATAGGAAACAACTGAAAGAAGTCCAAAAGAATATAATCTACCAAAAACTGTAAAGAAAAATAAAAGATTTCCAGAAATTGTGATCTAAAAACAAACAGCTTAAGCTAAAATACAATGGTGATAATGATAAGAACCACATCCAACAATTTATATCTGAGTGCTATACTCCAAAAATTACTCCATTAGCACCACCAAAGCTAACAGAATCATTACACATTTTAGCCAGATCACTGGGACATGCAAAAGCAGTCACTACTGCAGTCAGAGAGTCTACAGCTATGGTAGTCAGCTGTACTAGATTCGATGCTTATTGGGGGTTTTTTGCTTTTTTTTTTAAGTTTTATTGCCATTTTTAATTGAGATATAATTCAAATAATATAAAAGTTACCATTTTCAAATGCACAGTTCAGTAGGTTTTAAAAATATTCATAATGTTGCACAACTATCACCACTAATTCCACCACTAATCATCCCCCAAAGAAACTCTTACTCAGTACTCATTTCCCATTCCCATCTTCCTACAGCCCTTGGTAACCACTAATCTACTTTTTGTCTCTATTCAGTGCCTGCTTGTCTAGGAAATATTTTAATGTTCCATTCACAATCCTGAAATACCATTTTGAGATCATATAACATATATACTCATATACATTCCAGCTGTGTATCCTTAGTACACTCTGACAACCTGTGCCCGCCTCTTGACAAGGTCTGAATTTCTCCCATTACTCCTATGCCTTTGCAGCGTTATTGTGAATGGCTGAAGGAATTTCATTAAATAAATACTGCACGAAGTAAGCATCTAAGTCATCTGCTAGTTTGGGGATTTATATTTGAATATTAATTTTTTTTTAAGTGTAACAACTGGGTCTCTGTATTTCAAAAAACAATTTCAAAATGAAGCTACTCCTATTAGACTGTTGTGGGGTTTTTTGTTTTTTATCATTTTCATATTTGGAAGCCAGGCACAGAGGCTGAGAAAAGCTGAGAATCCCATCTTTATCACACTGTGTGTCTGGAGTAAGGCTAAACTCTTTTTTATCATGAGGAATTACATTTGCCCCTTAAAGAACTTCCCAGAGAGTCTATGTTAAAAGCCCCGTGGTAGCTGTGTTAAGCATTACAGCCACGTGCAGATAAGCATCAAAGGCGCGTTAAGTTTATTTGGCATCGCTTGGAACCAAGCATTACCTTACTTGCTCACAGCCAGTCTCAAGGCCATAAAACCTTATTTCACAAAAATGTAACATTAACACCCCAGTTAGACTTGCTTCTGATTTCTAACATGGAGGTGGGGAAAAAAGAAATTTCTACAATTTTGGCTTAGGAACTAACTGCATAGGAATTTGCATTTGTATGAAGGAGACTGAAACTCAGCTTCAGAATCACCCAGGATCCCATTCTCTTGTTTGATTTGATTAAGAAAGCAGAGACTCTCCTAATAAGTCCTCCTTCCCTCTCTGGCACACTTACAACCCATTTCCGGGCTCCACTGACTGTATCACGTTGACCTTTGGTATTGAGCACAAAGGGAGGAAAAGAGTAGGTGTGCGGCTGGAGAGAAAGAGAACACAGGGGAGACAGGTCGAGGGGTGAGGGGACAGCCCAAATGAGGGGCCACTACATGAGCAAGCCCTCTGCTCAACATGAGCAGAGCGACAATAGATGGCACAGAGGACCAGAAGGCTGTCAGAGGCCCCCGGGCCTCACAGGAGCCACCGCAATCCAAGCCCGACACCTGTGCTGCTTCCTAGACACCGCCTCCCGTGAGCTCCCTGGACTCTGGCTTGCGTTTCAGGACTCCATGATTTAGTTTCTGTTTGAGCATTTGGACAATAATAATTTTACTACGAAAGGTAAATGTCTTGTAAACTAATGGGAAACATATTGCTTGGCAAAGTTTATAACGTCAGGATTTATGGCTCTAACGCCGAGGGTCTCTCTGACCTCGAAGATAACATAGTGAAACAGTAATGTGCTCTAAATGACTCTGTGATTTTTTTATTAGTTCTCGTAATCACCCCCTATTAATCTGTATGCACATAATAAGCACTCACCTTCACAGTCTGTCCGGCTTCGGGGCCATCCTAGAAATAGGAAAACAAAACAAAAAACAGAGGTGAGAACAGATAGATGGTATCTCCTGCTTATTCAGAGATACCACCCATTAATAATTTAGATCCAATTTCATTGTGTGTTAATTTATAGTTTCCTCATGGGGACCATGAGCTTCAAATGTGTGGAACCTGACAGTTCTCTCTCTGTGTCTGAGAGTAAGTGAGAAGTTATGTATAAAAATGATACAAATTATCCAGTGAGCCAACCCCCTTCCTACTTTTCATGCTCTTTGCTTTTGGCTATGGTTTTAATTGCATTAAAGGAAGACTGGAAATGTTTGGGAGGTGAAGTATCATACCTTTTGGTTATCTTTAAGCCAGATGTAGTTTAATTAATGTCTGATGACTTTAAGTCTCAACTTAGGAAATCTGCTATAAACATAATCCATTGACCAAGAATATGGGCTCTCACCTGGCAACAGCAGGGAAAGTGGGCCCTTCCTGGCTGTTCTGATCTTGAGAGAAAAGGTGGAAGTGTTATTCTCGCTGGACTCTTTCCCTAGTCTGGGTTCTCCCTTGGGATTTCTGAAGCTACTTTGACAAAATTATTTGTTGAAATAGTTGAAAATAAGGAACAAATCCAGTCATTAGCCATGACAGAAAGCAAAAGTAAGTGTTCATCTGGTTTGGAATAGCAGAACAAGCACTGTTTTTAAAATCAGAAATTTCAAAATTAATCTAGAACTGCAAATCTAGCAAAGTCTTTCGACTCCGAGGACCCAGATTACTTGGGGTGAGAACATGTGCCTGGCTGTAGTCAGGATGAAGCACAACTGTGCCATCAGTGGTTTTCAGACCTGTTGGTTCCCAATCCATTAGTGGGTCCTAAAGTCAACCTGATGGGTTGTGATCTGCACTGCAGACAGACTACAGACAAAAGAAATCACGCGAGAGGAGAAAAACAAAACTACCGTGTTGGCCACAAAATTTGTTTGGACTTTTTCTTTTTTATGACATATTACAGAAAACTCTTAATGGACTTTTTGGCCAACCCAGTGTCAGGCTGCACACATGCTCAGTTGCTCAGTCATGGCCGACTATTTGCGACCCCGTGAACTGTAGCCCGCCAGCCTCCTCTATCCGTAGAATTCTCCAGGCAAGAATACTGGAGTGGGGTAGCCGTTCCCTTCTCCAGGGGATCTGCCTGACCCAGGAATCGAACCCAAATCTCCTGCATCTACTGTACCGGCAGGTGGATTCTTTACCACTGAGCCACCTGGGAAGCCAGTATTACAACTGCACAAAGTGGGGAAACACTGTCATGGGAGAGAGCTCAATGTGAAAATGTGAAAACTAATTCCTGAGCTCTCTGTATACTCACCTGCATGGAAAACGTGAGCGAGGTGCCCTGGAAATGCTTCTCCACCACCGTGCCGACTCTCTGTGCTGCCTGAAACAAGTCAGTCACTTCTTCGGGACTCATGTCTCGGAAGCGCTCCACTGGCCGGAGGGGACACACGAGGACATCTGCAGTGAGGTCTGTTAAGGTACATTCTGCTTGCTTTAGGGAACATGTTCGCCAAGAAGTTTATACCCATAGCACTGAATCAGGCCCAGGGCCTGAACTCACAAAGGCTAAGGGATAAAAGAACAAATATTTACCAACCACTGAACTCCAAGGACTTCAAACAGAGCTGACAAACACGGCTAATTATACTCTGAAGGCGAAGCTGTGGTGCCCTGAGAAAGTTCTTTTAAGAGAAAAAGACATCAGTGTTCAAAAAGGCTTAAATACTGACTGAAGTAATTATGCCACGAGGCATGATCCATTCTGGACCATTATCTCCTGAACTCTATTCTGAAGCTCAGTCTTCTCAAGGAGCCAAAAGCTCTGGGTTGGAAAAGCAACCGGAATATTTATTTGGTTTGTCTATGAAGAGCATCATGGGGTTAAGACTTTAACATCAAAATCTCTCTAGAAAAACAGCTAATGAAAAGATAATAGCAGTTTTCTTTTTTAAAGGAGTATAGACATTCTGAAAATGTACAGCCAGCTTCATTTATAACAAGGAGATGTGCCACACGGTTAAGCAATTTAGGTTGTCTGATCCTGCAATTGAAACCATCTCAATGTATTCTATTAGTCAGACTAGTCAACATATTTACATTATTGGTCTGAACAAACAAGAGTCTAGAGAAAACGGATGCATGTTTGATCATTTGTGGGTAGCAAATAAATATTCAATGCCACATCATCAATAACATTTCACTTCCTTTTTGTATTTGAACTCATCATATATGTACGGGCATACACATGGAGACGTGTACACCTATATACACACACACAAGCTACACTGAATTTCTTGTTTATTTTTCAGGTACCAGCAGGAGAAAAAAAGCTAATGTTCTTTTCAATGTCTTTCGTTTTTGTTGTTTAAAAAAAAAGCATGCTTCTGCCTTGAGCCAAGGAGCTAAGGGGCATAATAAAACCACAAGTTTGCAATTGCTAGTCTCACCAGAATATCAAGCATTTTAGCTCCCCATACTATTGGTAGGACTCAGGGCCCAGGGGGAAATGCACTGAGCTCAGCTGGGCGGGTTTGATTTCCATAAGACAAGGGGGAAAAGGAAAAAGGGAAAACTGATTACTTTTGCTCATAACCAGGAAATGCATGTCAACGGTAAACTAGGAAAAGGAGTATTTGTTTAATCTCAGTTCATTTTTCAAGAGAGGAGAAGGGAGGCCTTTACCCACAGGGCATCTGATACTTAAAAAGATAATTATCCTTCTTTGCAGGGCTGCTTTATTATCATGGGTCAATGAACCGTTTAGAAATGAAGAATTTCCTTTCATTTCCTTTTAGCAGATTGCCAGCCTCCACTCCCACTGAGTTGTGTGTTGTTTTTTTTTTTGGTCGTTGTTAAAAGAGACCTTTCCCAGTCTTCCTCCTCTCTGCTTTAAATTACACCTTCCCTTAGGCTCTGACTTCACCAAACCACAGCAAGATGACAACTTTGCAAGCTTCCAACAACATTCATAATTACTGTGGTTGGCAATGTCTACACACAGCAACTAGGTGGGGAAGGGAATAATATTTTATTTAAACAACTGCTGACTGTGAAAACGGGTGGAATGAATCTGGCAANATTACACCTTCCCTTAGGCTCTGACTTCACCAAACCACAGCAAGATGACAACTTTGCAAGCTTCCAACAACATTCATAATTACTGTGGTTGGCAATGTCTACACACAGCAACTAGGTGGGGAAGGGAATAATATTTTATTTAAACAACTGCTGACTGTGAAAACGGGTGGAATGAATCTGGCAATCTTTGTGTCTAATGTAACTTTAGTAATATGAATAACGTCTAAAACATTTTTCATTTTCAATGTCATAAAAATCGCAATACCTGTTCATTTTGCTTGCCTGATGCTAAAAGTTTAGCTTAACCTAATGTTTAATGATGGAGAAGGCAATGGCTGTTTATGAAACTGAACCAAAATGGCTGAACTGAGGTATTTTATCTTGTGTATACCTAACTGCAGGGTGATATATCATATTTATTTATCATTTTAACTGAATGTTAGTAATACAACATGTCACAAAACAGTTAAACAGATTTAACACTTTCTCATTTAGGTAAACATTTTTCATCAACCCACTTAGGCAACACTGTCCTGACGTAATATTCCCAGCAACCCAATCCTTTAATAAAAACTCATCTTATCTGCATATCTCACACACACACACACACACACACACACGCTGCTGCTGCTGCTAAGTCGCTTCAGTTGTGTCCGACTCTGTGCGACCCCATAGACAGCAGCACACACATATCTTGATGCAAAAAAAACAGTGAAATGGAGATTACTGTCAAACGTGCTTACTTCGGCTGGTGGTCATACATATGATCACTTCTTTGTTCTGTTGGGACCCTGAGGATGGCCATACAGGCATCTAAACCTAGAAATGACCCACACAGGTGGGCTCCACATCACTCTAGAGGGAGGTGGTGGGGCCTGGCGTTACACATAGTGGGGGTCGGCAGCCCCTTGGTGCAGTGTGAGTAGTTGACCTGGCCAGCAGCAGACTTGCTCAGCAACACACTCCCTGAGGTCATTCCAGGTACTAACTGGGCATCAGAAAGTCAGGATCAATTATCTTTTCTCAGTTCCTCTACAGCCAGAGCAGAGCCTGAGCCTCCCCTGCAGCGTGGGCTGCGTCCTGAGTGATGCTTACTCACCTTCCGAGTCTCTTTTTCCTCACCACTCCTCTGTATACTATGTTGTTGCCGTTTACTTGCTAAATCGTGTCTGATTCTTTGAAACTCCATGGACTGTAGTCTGCCAGGCTCCTCTGTCCTTGGGATTCTCCAGGCAAGAATACTGGAGTCGGTTGCCATTTCCACCTCCAGGGGATCTTCCCCACCTAGACACTGAACAGCATCCCCTGTCTTGGCAGGCGGATGCTTTTCCACTGAGTCACCTGGGAAACCTATGTATACTAACCATCTGCGATATTTGCTTTCTTTCTGTTCTTCAAACACACTAAGCTCCTTCCTAGATTTGGGGGGTTTTGTTCCGGTTATTTGTTCTGACTGGATCAATTCCCCCTGATCTTCCCATGGCTGCTTCTAATTCAGATCCTAATCTGAATGCCAGTCTCTCCGAAGAGCATTTAGCTGCTAGGGTGCTTATCCGCTACCTGTAATCACGCTCCCATCCCCTGTTTTAATCTGTCCATAGCCCTCGCCACCAGCTGGCACTTTTTTTTTGTTGCTTCATTACTAGGTATCCAGATGNCCCTGATCTTCCCATGGCTGCTTCTAATTCAGATCCTAATCTGAATGCCAGTCTCTCCGAAGAGCATTTAGCTGCTAGGGTGCTTATCCGCTACCTGTAATCACGCTCCCATCCCCTGTTTTAATCTGTCCATAGCCCTCGCCACCAGCTGGCACTTTTTTTTTGTTGCTTCATTACTAGGTATCCAGATGAGAATGGAAGCTCCACGTGAGCGAAGCATGTGTCTTGTTTACTGCTAATTTACCACCACCTACAACACCAGAGATACTTAACATGTCTTGCTGGAACGAGAGAATAACCAGCAAACCAGATCTTTGCATCAGACACTTCTGAGTACTAAGATCCTGATCAAATGATCATGACATCCAGTGACTTTACAATCATCTACACGAGACTGGGATAGTCTGCAATATATGTTTTTAATTCAAAGAAGTTTATCCTTCAGATCTAGCATGGTTANCTTTGCATCAGACACTTCTGAGTACTAAGATCCTGATCAAATGATCATGACATCCAGTGACTTTACAATCATCTACACGAGACTGGGATAGTCTGCAATATATGTTTTTAATTCAAAGAAGTTTATCCTTCAGATCTAGCATGGTTAGAACTAATGTTGGATGAGAGCTGGAGAAATGTCAAATCATTTTTAATGTAAACTAAATTTTCATGTGAGCCCAAAGGGAAATGAAATTATAAAGGTAAAATCCTTAAAAACAAAACAAAACAAAACTCTTTTATACCTGGAAAATAGTAGTTCCTACCTAGAATACTCAGGGTCTCAGACAAACTTTATCTATTAAAGCCCACACAGCAATAAAGGCCCAGCATGTTCAAAAAATTTTTTTAAATGAATAAATAAATAAAATGAACTCACAACTCTCATATTAAAAAGAAGAAAATAGCATACTACCCTAAGACAGTGGGCACCATGTGCTACATGGTGTTCCTAGAGAAACAACTCGGAAAGCAAATTAGTCTTGAAGAAGAGCAGACAGCTCTCAAAATTCTGCTGCCACTGTTTATATGCCAATTGGTTTAAGGTAATATCACAGATGCAACATAATTTAATTTGAAGACTCTTAGGCCTTGTTAGTGGGCAAATCCCATATTACTCACAGGCTATAAGAGCACCCTTTCTCCTGGGTCCTCTTGGTACATAATTAACACCTCTGAAGAGATTTTTCAGCCAACATGCATGATAACCTTCCAAGAAGGTAATCTACTCTGTTGAAATTAATATGTTTATCCAGTTCTCATCATGTCTGAAAGGCTGTGAAAAAGATTATCAAATGGGATCTAGCCTCACCCTATAACCTAAAGTATAGACATTAATTTAGTGATAACTTTTTTTTTTTTTAAAGAAGAGAAGACCAACAATCATGATTTAGTTCCTGTGGTCAACCAAGGGACTTCTCAAAGCTGAAGAAAGTCAACAAAGGCATTTAAGTTCAGATGAGATTTACAGTGGACTTCACAAATAGGAGTAAACCAACCAGAGGGTTGGCTGGCAACCCATTCATCCATCCATCCCACGTCTATAGCCTGCTTTCAGTCTGGGGTCTGTGTGAAGATCTAGGATGCCAAGATGAGTGCAACCGAGTAACTGACTTTGAAGGGTTCACCCTCTATTATCCCAAACTGTCACGTAGCCTTAACAATCTGTTATGACACAGAGAAAGCGCACTGTTAGTCAGCAGACCCTGTGACCCCCTCGACTGCAGCCCACCAGGCTCCTCTGTGGGATTCTCCAGGCAAAATTACTGGAGTGGGTAGCCATTCCCTCCTCCAGGATATTCCTGACTCAGGGATCAAACCTGGGTCTCCTGCACTGCGGGCAGATTCTTTACCATCAGAGCCACCAGGGAAGGCCATGATGGAGGGAAGTGAAAGTCGCTCAGTCGTGTCTGATTCTTTGCGACTCAATGGACTGTACAGTCCACGGAATTCTCTAGGCCAGAGTACTGGAGTGGGTAGCTTTATCCTTCTCCAGGGGATCTTCCCAACTCAGGGATCGAATCCAGGTCTCCCAGGTCTTCCCTGAGTCACAAGGGAAGCCCTGTGATGCAGAGATGAGTGGTATTGATAGAAATCAGCACAGATTGTTGTGGGAGCACAGAGGAGGCAGACCTGACTGACTAGGGGTCTTAGGTCAACTTTCCAGTATGGCCCTGCATCTCCAGCTTCTAAAATCAGAAAGTATTTCTCCAAATGTGGACCAGAATATTTTGTCCTTGAAAATGGCCTAGCAATGGATCCATCAAAGTGCCGGGCATTCTTACTTTGACCAAAATCACTGTTTTGCTTATATGTGTGCTCTCTCTCTCGTTGACTTCATCTTTCCAACAAATCAGTGGAGTACTATTATAATCCCTATTTTTCAGATGAGGAAATTACAGCTTATAGAAAATAAGAAATATGTGCCAGAGGGCACACTCCGGATGAGACTAAAAGTAGAATTCAACGCAAGCCCGTCTGAGTCCAAAGTCCACGTTATGAAGTATAGCTTTGTGATGTGATACTTTTCATAGGTTCCATGACTCGGTCTTTGTGAGTCCTCTTATTAAAAGCATGCCCTCCATTGCCAGAGTCCTTCTGTCCATGGAAGAGATTCATGCTTTTCATGAAATACAAACATACTGTGCAAAACTGCCAAGGGCCAGAGAAAAACTCAGCTTCCAATGAAGAAAGGAGACATATAACTCTACAGTGGAAGGGGGCTCAGTGCTGGGCAGAGGAAGCCTTGAGAATGCCCTTGTTCTACCTGGGAACTGTGAACAACGGATCAAGAATAAGAGACCTATCTCGTATCAGCGGGAGCAAGCCAGAGGGATGCAGAGTCTGTGTTTTCACCATCTTTGAGCTTCAGTTTCTTCAAGGTATCTTGGGCTCCCTTGGGCTGACAGATCGGAGGAAGATTAGATATTACAGTCAATGTCAATGAGTCAGGCTGTCAGATGAACGGAAAATCCCATTGCTTGTTAGACAGTCTAATTATTGGGAGCCATTGACTTTCTCATAGCATCATCTGTATCACCAAGGACTACCAGAAACTGGATAATGCCTTTTCTTTCTCTCTTCCTCTCCACTCTCACCACCAGTCCAGAAGTGACTGTCTCCGTCCTTTTGGATGAACATGTAGGGAGTTTTTGTCACATTAAAGTGAGGTGGCAACACTCCAGGCCCTGTGCTGAACTCTTACTGACACACAGCCAATTCAGAACACTCACAGTTCAGGAAAGAAATCAAGTGAAATGCCTCAAGATACTGTGCTAGTTTGTTTACCAGTAAAACACAAGAGTCCCTCCCATGCTACATGTCCTTTCTCAAAGTGACTTTGCTGCTCCTCTCACCAACAGTTGGAGTCTATTTCCCTTCCTGTTGAGTTTGGGCCAGCCTTTGGCTTGCTTTGATCAGTGGAAGGTGATGAGAGTGTTGCTATGTGACTTCCCGAAGTCAGGCCTTTATGGACTTTGCAACTTCTAGGGTTTTTGCTGTTGTTATTCTTTTGGAAACCTGAGACCAATATGCTATAAAAAATCCCAGCTAGGCTTCTGCAGAAAAATTACTAAGTCATGTCCCACTCTTTGTGACCCCGTGGACTGTAGCCTGCCAGGTTCCTCTGTCCATGGGATTTTCCAGGCAAGAATACTGGAGTGGGGTGCAATTTCCTCCTCCAAGGGATCTTCCCGACATAGGGATTGAACCCGTATCTCCTGTCTTGGCAGTTGGGTTCTTTACCACTGAGCTGCCAAGGACGTCCCACCTCTGAGCAGTCACCACCCACTGGCGTGTGCTTGTCACAGGAGACCCGTATATTCTCTCTGAGGCTTCCCATACCACTTCATAAATACAAAAAAAAAAAAAAAACCACTGCCAAGGTCTGGTGGAGTTGAAAACAAAATGAGATGCTATAAAAGTGAGAACCATCCCAACTATAGCAAATGATCATCATTGTTGCTGCATTTCTGTTTAAAAAATTTTTGATAAGTTTGGAATTTGCTCATCAAGGATAATAATGGATGATTTAAAAATAATCTTATGAGCATTTCCATGACGAATATGAACTATTTAAATATAGAATCATGACAGAGAAATGGAAATGTACTGATTCGGATGATTAATTAAAGACGACAAGCAGGAATATTATTCTCAGAGTTGCTCAGGCTTGCTCCCATTTATTTTTCCATATCTGATCTATTCTAGGGATTCAGAATAGAAAAGTCACTAAAATAAATTGAACCATCAAAATATTACTGATTCTGATGAAGCTGATTAGCATGTGTAAGTATGAATATGGAGTAAGTCAGCATCAAATAATATGATGAAGAATTAAGAACAAAAGAATCAGTCATTCTTCTGAACTAATTAAAAAAAATCTGTATTCACCTCTACGAAGATCAGTATGTAGGTTAATGACAAACAAGGAACATTCCAGCTTGTACTGCAGACTTCTGCAGACCCTGTAAAATGAATTATTTGCTCTAACAAATAATCCTTGTCCTTGCAAATATTTAAAATAATTCTTAATTCACTTCAAAAAACAACACCGGGATGACCCATGAAGTATTTTTAAGAAAGATTCAATTAATTGAGTTAAGTAGCACAGTTGAGGCTGCAGTCCATGGGGTCGCTAGATTCGGACACGACTGAGCGACTTCACTTTCCCTTTTCACTTTCATGCATTGGAGAAGGAAATGGCGACCCACTCCAGTGTTCTTGCCTGGAGAATCCCAGGGACGGGGGAGCCTGGTGGGCTGCCGTCTATGGGGTCGCACAGAGTCGGACATGACTGAAGTGACTTAGCAGCAGCAGTAGCACACTTGAGAAGTACAGGGGCAGAATTTTGAATCAAAGTAGGCGGCATCTCAAAAGTCATCTCCTACTCACAACGTAGGGACTTCTGTGACATTTTTTAAATAAGAAAGGTAGAAATACTACCCCCCAAATTAACGAATATAATTCTAAAGAAGCATATTGACAGTTTGGGCCATACCTTTCTTTACTGGATATTAACATATCCACTTCAGTAACTCAAAGAAGACTTCATGGAATATTCATCAACCATAAATATAAATGGCATGAATGTAATTTCAACAAAATTTAATTTCCAGAGTATGATACATTCCAGGACAACGGAATTAAGATAATGACAGTCTTCTGCTCATACCTGGATCTTAGGGCAAGCATCTCACAAGTGTCCTCCAGAATTCTCATGTTGTGTCCTGGAGAATGCTTTGAGCCAAAGACACAAGCCCCTAGTCATCTATGGGAGAAGAATCAGATATCTTTTTTGTGGTAGATCTGCCCTGAGCAGATCTGCGCTGATTTGGATGCTCAGAGGGGATAGCCACATGTGTAGGGAGAAGTAAATGGGTGGCTTTCACAGTTGAAGCTCAATGTTGAAAAAGCAAACAATCTAATCAAAAAATGGCCAGAAGACCTAAACATACACATATCCAAAGAAGATGGCCAAGAGGCACATGAAAAGATGGTGAACCTCACTAACCATGAGAGAAACATAAATCAAAACTACCACCTTACACTGGTCAGAAAGGCCACCGACAAAAAAAAAACAAAACACAAAACTGCAAACGATAATGCTGGAGAGGGAATAGAGACAGGGAACTCTCTTGCACTGTTGGTAGGAATGTAAATTGATACAGTCACTGTGTAAAACAGTATGGAGGTTACTTAAAAAACTGAAAATAGAACTACCATATAACCCAGCAATCTCACTACTGGGGACATACCCTGAGAAAGCGAAAAGTGAAAGTCTCTCAGTCATGTCCGACTCTTTGCAACCCCACAGACTGTAGCCTGCCAGGCTCCTCTGTCCATGGAAGTCTCCACGCCAGAATACTGGAATGGGTAAAAAAAACTGTAATTCAAAAAGACACATGCACCCCACTGTTTATAGCACTGTTTACAGTAGCTGGGACAGGTAAGCAACCTAAATGCCCACCAGCAGGTGAGTGGATAAAGAAGATGTGGTATATATACATGATGGACTAAGTCAGCCATAAAAAGAAAGAGAACTGGGTCATTTGTAGAGATATGGATGGATCTAGAGTCTGTCAAACAGTTTGTAGTACGTCAGAAAGAGAAAAATATCATATATTTAAGCAGATATGTGGAATCTAGAAAAATGGTACTGATGAAACTATTTGCAAGCAGGAATAGAGACACAAGATGTAGAGAATGAGCATGTGGACATGGGGTGTGGGGGGGCGGATTGGGAGATTAAGACTGACGTGTGAGCACTGCCATGTGTAAACAGAGAGCTGGTGGGAACCTGCTAATAGAACAAGAAGCTCAGTGCTCTCTGATGTACAAGTGCTCTGTGATGACTTAGAGGGGAGGGATGGGGCGGGGTGGGATGGAGGACCAAGAGGGAGGGGACACACACACACACACACACACACACACACACAGAGTTGATTCCTTTTGTTGTAGAGCAGAAACTAATACAACACTGTAAAACAATACCCCAATTTAAAAAAAAAAGAAATCAGAAACCTCAACAATAACAACCCCCCAAAAAAAGAAAAGAAAGTAAAATGAAAGAGGAGCCTTCACCCAGAAAACATTCTTGTGCAGATTCTTTGGTTTAAATTTCACATACTCTGTGAATATTCCAAGGAAAAAGAATCCTATATTATCCTAAGAGAACTGGAAAAGAAAAAAGAAAAAGCTGCATGCTTATAGTAAACTAAGTATGTGGGGAAAACATAATATCAGAAAAGGAAGGAAAAAAATCACATTAACACTTGCTTGCTGCCTGTTAGGTCCTAGTGATAATCAGCAATCCTTTGAGGTAGATAACATCACCCTTCTTTCCCCACATTCAAAAGTAGAGAACAAAAACAGTGAAACTACACATCCAAGGCCACACAGTAATAAAGTGAAAAACCTAAAATAGGGGCATGCATGAAAATCATCTGTGCTGTTTCCCTGCCTCCCAAGGTCACAGAAGTCTCCAGGTACCTGGTCGAGTGTTTATCACAGTGGTTCCCCAGAACACTGCTCCCATGGGATGTTAATAGACAGTACACAAGAGAAAACAAAGCATTGGTGTGGTCAAAGAAAGTTCAGAAACACTGAAATCAGGTAAAACAGGTTTCATTACAGTACAACTCATCAAGATAAACTATGCACTAATGTGTATTTCTAACTTCAAAAAAAAAAAAGAGAGATACTAAGCAGTTTTTCTTATATTTTTTTAATAGTAAGACTACTTTTTTTTTTTTGGTAGAATATTGTATAAACAAGTGTTTCAGAGGAATTTTGGTCTATTGAACTTCTTTAAGGAATATTAAGCATCCTTTACCCATACCAGGAGATAGATACCTGAAGATTTCTGTGTTGTAACCAAAAAGTAGAGCATATATCCTAGTAATATGAGCAAAGCAAGAGGGCCTTCTGCTTCATGACATTCACTGAGAAGCTGAGCATTAAAAATACATTGAATAGGACATGGCAGTCACCGGTGCAAAAGGCTCACTATTTCTATTTTTGCCAGGTCTAGGTGTGTGACAGGATTATACTCCCTGGATCCTCATGGTTGGGTAAAGTTGGAGGAATTCCAGCTGAGGAGTCATGAGCAAAAGTGATTATGTCACTTATAAACCAGAGCATTTACTGCCAGTGTGAGAGCTCAAAGCTCTTCTCCCCTCTCCAAGCCAACCAGCAACGTCACTGTGTCTTTTGGAACTAGGACTAGAACCAGCCAGCCAGCGGGGTGGGGGGCTCTGCTCATCACCTATTCTCCTAGCACAACGCCAAGTTAATGAAATGGGTTTCCTCTCTTCTGCTAACTCCAAGTAACCTGTGTAGCTGCTTAGAGCAGTCTGTTGAAGAGGACTCTGGGGCTTGGTAGGGATAAGGAGGGAAGAATGGGGAGAGATTTACTAGTTCAGTGACGGACAGAGAAACCTGGTGTGCTGCGGTTCATGGGGTCGCAAAGACAGGATTTAGCAACTGAACAACAACGAAGAACAACAGCTGCCGCGAGGGAAGGAAGAATATCAGCATACAAACAAATGGTCTGCCATTCTCTATTTAGGGCAGAAGGGAAGACTGTTTCCAAGACTCTTTTTCCTCCTCCTTAACAATATGGAATCACTTCTCACTCTTACAACACCCCTAAGTAATTGTTATGAAAATTCAGTATTCTTGGTATGGTCCCAGAAAAATACAGAAGCAAGTGAACTTTAAATCAGTATGGGGAGGAGAGTACTGACAAAGAAATGTACTGCCACACAGAAGTACCAGTCCATAATGTGCCAACGTGGGCATAAGAATACAACATAATGACAAGGCCATAAAAATGCTCTTAGGCGTTAAGAGTTGGAGAAGAATTTCAATAGAAGAGGAATGAAGTACACTCAGCAGCTGAAAGAAATATTTAAGGATCATTCCAATGAGAGATTTAAAAAAAAAACAAAAACAACCTACATATACACTCTGCTGTGAGAACCACTTCAAAAAGTCTGTGAAAAGCTTTTTCGTCTAGTATAGATCAGAAAGCAATGCTAAAGATCGGCAAGTCATGGGAGAGCTGCTGGAAAACCACAAGCAACATAAATAATTT
This sequence comes from Neotragus moschatus, assembly GCA_006410615.1. NCBI lineage: Eukaryota > Metazoa > Chordata > Mammalia > Artiodactyla > Bovidae > Neotragus > Neotragus moschatus. The sequence continues at coordinate 584,537 of SJYA01002835.1, read as the reverse complement.
AACAGCACTTTACCATGTGCACATGTATACTCTACCCAGTTTGGGAATAAGGAGAGCTCACGTGCAGTATCTACTTCTAGAGGGTGGCCAGATTGAAATCCAGCTGTCTCGCTGTAGACAGCATCCATCCAGGGCAAATTCCACCAGGTCCTGAAAAGCACGGATTTCAGCTTCAGGCTTGTTTATGCCCCTCAAGAGCCACTGAAAATTCCATTTCCCAGGAGATCTTCAGTGTGGATGGACAAGTCAATGAAGCGCCCTAATGTCACCGTCCACATACTATGTGAAAGCAAACAGCAAGCAAGCTATGAATTACAGAATAGCAGAGACTCCTTAATGGGAGAAAAGAAATAGAAAATGAGAGACAGAAAAAAGGGGAGAAGACGTTAAAAGGGAAGATTTGGCAGGTAGAGCATTCTTAGAAGATAGGAAACATTGCCTAGCAGTCATGTTCACCTGCCATCCGTGGTGCTCAATATAGGATAGGCCTTTGCTGAATATTCAATGAACGAATAAATGGCATGGATGCTTATTCAGTGTTTAATCTAGAAAACCTTTCTTCCTAAGAGACTATAGAAACTGACCAGACTCAACTTACTAACATGAAAATTACTGAGGGAAATACACTTAAAAAAGAAAAAAAAAACTAAGTCCTAAATTTCTAATCTAAAAGACACCCAATTAAATGTAAATTAGTGTAGCCACTGTGGAAAACAGCATGGAGGTTCCTCAAAACACTAAAACTAGAGCTACCATATGACTCAGCAATTCCACACCTAGGCATGCATCTGGAAAAAGAAAAAGAATGCCGATTCAAAAAGATACATGCATCCAAGCATCCCAGTGTTCATAGCAGCACAAGTCACAATTTTCAAAGTATTTAAGAAGCCGAAGGGTACATCAACAGATGAATGGATTAAGAAGGAGGTATGGGGTTGCTAAGAGTTGGACACGACTGAGCAACTTCACTTTCACTTTTCACTTTCATGCACTGGAGAAGGAAATGGCAACCCAGTCCAGTGCTCTTGCCTGGAGAATCCCAGGGATGAGGGAGCCTGGTGGGCTGCCGTCTATGGGGTCGCACAGAGTCGGACGCGACTGAAGTGACTTAGCAGCAGCAGCAGCAGCATGCTGTGTATATATACACATACATGCATACAATGGAATACTATCTAGTCACAAAATGAAAGAATTTTTGCTATTTGCAGCCACATGGATAGACTTGGAGGGCACTATGTTAAGTGAAATAAGTCAGAAAGAGAAAGATAAATACTGTATGATATATGGAACCTAAAAAAATGTCACAAACTAGTGAACGTGATAAAAAGAAAAAGAAGCAGACTCACATACAGACAACGAACTAGTAAACCGGGCCTGTTTCCCTGGGGTTGGCAGTTTGGATTAATTCTACAGGCCTAGGGTTGCCTCCAAAATGTTTCAGCCAGTGGGGAGTGAAGGTTTGTGACAGAATCGGAGTTCTCTTTTCGAAAGATCACTCTAAATGCGTAGAAAAAAAAATACATTTCAATCAAAGCAAGGATGAAAGCTGCAGGCCACTGGGGATGTCTTTACCAAAGACTAGATAAGAGACTGAAAACAGGCCTGGATAATGGTGGCAGCAGTGGGGCTGCAGAAAGTTTAAGACATATTTCTGAGGCAGGGGCAATAGGACTTACCGATGGAGGTGAGGAGCGAAGGAAAGAGGGGGATCAAAGAAGACTCCAGGGTTTTGGCTGAGGAGGTGGGTGAAAAGTGATGTAATTTAGGAGATAGATGAATGGAGTCTGTATCATATGGCTCACTGTTTAGAGACTCTGGCTTCCTGAATTTACAGATTTCCTGGAACCAGCTAAACAGACTGTCCTAACCTGGGTGTCTAGATGGACTCCAGAGCTCCTATGAATCTCCTGAAGCTGTTTACAAAACGGAATATGGTGTGCGTGCTTGTATGTATCTGTTGTTGTCTTTTGGTCTTCATCATACAAAAAATTATTAGTCCCTGGACCCCAACAAAGGTAAGAATCGCTGATTTAAATTAGCAGAATTATCTGAAATTCATCCCCGAGAGTGATTATAAACAAATTCATGCTTCTATTCATTTTAGCTTAGAGTCTAATAGACCCACTCCTGAAGAGAGAAAAAGAAGTTTACCCTATGTCTGAGCAACTTGTTCACAAGAATGAACCCTTCACAAAAGACATACTAAAGATTTTTTTAAATAGACTAACACTAAAGTCATTTTAATCTGATTCAGCAGTGAGCAATTTAAAACATGTCTCTTTTAACAAAAGACAGCTGGACACATAAAGATAATTGTGTGATTCATTCAAAATTAAAGAATGGGCTAAATCATTTACAACAATAAAAATGCAGAAAACCCTATCAGGAAAAAAAAAAAAAGAGAGAGTGAAAACTTTAAGTAGCAAGTGATTTCCAAATGCTTCCAAAACAAGAAGCAAAAGACATTTTATTGTCACTCTGGGACTTCCAGACTAGAATAAGCTAATCAGGCATCCTCTAAAAACAAAAAGATGATTCATTAAAAAAAAAAAAAAAAGACTTCAGCAATGAACACTGCCAAAGTGTCAAGAAAGCAGGGTTTTTCAAGATAGTGATTTGTATGCAAATATAGCTCAGCATTTATCACTAAACCTCCAAAGCCTGCAAAGGGAAAAAGTTTTGTTCTTTGCATCTGCTTAGACTCTTCTCCTAATAAAGTCAACGACCAATGACAAAAGCAGCTCTGATATCTCTAAAATAATAATAGAAGGAATGCATTTAGAAATACAGAGTTTCAAACCAGAAACACATTCAGAGTCACTCCTTCTTCCTCAGAACTCTTAGGTGGGTTTCATTGTTAACACTGGGTTAATATTTATACTAACTTTATGAGGGTTATAAGGTTTGGGGGTTTTGGAGCTGTGTTTGCTTCCCTAGAGGTTCAGATGGTAAAGAATCTGCCTGCAATGCAGGAGACCCAGGTTTGATTCCCAGGTTGAGAAGATCCCCTGGAGAAGGAAATAGCAACCCACTCCAGTACTTTTTGCCTGGAGAATCCCATGGACTGGGTGGCAGCACAGACTGCAGTCCATGGGATCTCAGAGTCAGACACGACTATGTGATTAACTCATTTACTTTTTGCTTTTAAAGAATATCATACTTCAGGCAATAAGTCAAAGCATAATAATAGTTGCTTGAAACAAAGTCAACAGAATTCCTTCAAGACCCAGCACACTTCTCTTTGCCTCTTGGGTATGTGACTTAAATACTGTTGCTCACCGACTCCGGTGCTAACACTTACAACCTGGAACTTCACTGACTCCACATTTAAAACTTCACCCTTATTCTGCCACAGTCCATTTTTTCATATTATCTCTGTCAGTATTTTCCTTCCCTTTACAACCTAGAACATCACTGGAGGCAGGGTCCAGGAATTAGTCATCTTATAATTTCTTTTTCCTCTCTAGTTTTAACTAAATTTTTCAAAACAAGATTTTTATATAAAAGACTCAAAACACAAAACAAGCCCAGCAAAAATATGTAAAATACCTAAGTTCATTTAGAATTCATACTTTTTCTGACCCTCATTTTTTAAGTTCTGTGCTTAGACAGTATAGAATATTTCCTATGGTTTTTCCTGTGGTCATGTATGGATGTGAGAGTTGGACTATGAAGAAGGCTGAGCACTGAAGAATTGATGCTTTTGAACTGTGGTGTTGGAGAAGACTCTTGAGAGTCCCTTGGACTGCAAGGAGATCCAACCAGTCCATTCTGAAGGAGATCAGCCCTGGGATTTCTTTGGAAGGAATGATGCTGAAGCTGAAGCTCCAGTACTTTGGCCACCTCATGCGAAGAGTTGACTCATTGGAAAAGATTCTGCTGCTGGGACGGATTGGGTGCAGGAGGAGAAGGGGATGACCGAGGATGAGATGGCTGGATGGCATCACTGACTCAATGGACGTGAGTCTGAGTGAACTCCGGGAGTTGGTGATGGACAGGGAGGCCTGGCGTGCTGCGATTCATGGGGTCACAAAGAGTTGGACAGGACTGAGCGACTGAACTGAACTGAACTGAATGTTTCAATTAGGAGACAAAATAAACTAAAAGGATCTACAAAAGCACCAACGGAAACGTAAGATTTTGACATATTTTAATTTCATTTGTATATAATTGAAAAAAACTTTAAGCATGCCTAAGGGAAGCAAAAATTGTAGAAACAGATGCTCTGGAAATTCTGTAAGAGCTTTACATTTATACATTGTCATGCCTCCCACAGGATCCTAAAACTCACTCCCATATTCTTTATATGCTTAGACAATACAAACATATCCTTGTCACCCAACAGTTTCCTGGCATGGAGACTTAGACATAGGCCTCAGTTTTTCTCATTACCAACATCATATCACTTGAAAGAAAGCTGAAATTTACTTTTTGTTTGTTTGTTCTGGCTGAGTCACACAGCTAATGGGATCTTAACTCCCTGACCAGGGACTGAACCTGTGCCCTCAGCAGCAAAAGCATGGGGTCTTAACCACTGGACTGCCAGGGGATTCCCCCAAATTGAAATTTCTTGACTCTCAATCATTGGTTACATGTCACATATTTCTTACTGATGACTAAATGTTCCTCCAGTAGGCTGCAATTTCAAGTACTATGCCGCAGAGTAGAGAGATTCCATCATTAATATTTCTATATAGAAAAAACACAAGCCTCTCTATGAAACGATTGCTGTTCAGTAGCTAAGTTGTGTCTGACTCTTTGTGACCCCACGAACTGCAGCACCCCAGACTTCCCTGTTCTTCACTATCTCCTGGAGTTTGTTCAAACTCATGTCCACTGAAAAGATATGCTTACTCAGAATCTCATCTGGTTCAGCTTAATAGATGAAAAGGGGGGCCAAAAAAGAAAACACTGAAAATTGAGAGGAAGCAGTATTATAGATTTTCGGTGTTATCCGTACCCCTCGTCACTTCTTTCAAAGCCCTACCACTGCTGGTCACTTGGCATCTGTCATGCAGTCACACACAGCCAGCAAAATATGCAGTTTCCGGTCTTCTACTAATTAAAACTGTAAAAGTAAACAATCAGGAGAGGCAACTGGCCAACAAATATGAAAGCGCAACAAAGAAACAAAAAGTGATCATGCTGGCAGTGAAATGTGAGTTGCAAGTAAACGCTGTTACAAAAGAAATAGCTGTGACTGTGGGCACTGTGCTGTCCAACAAACTGCACATGCAGCTGGAAGAGCTTCGTGAAGGCAAAGTTACCGGCAAACATGCAGGAGGTGACTGCTGCGAAAAGACGGGAGACGGGCTCGAGGAAGCCACGCCTGCAAAACGCTCAGCAGCGTGCAGCAAAACCTGCACGTTTTATCACACTGAGAGCACAGAGGATGAAAGGCTGGAAACTGATCCAGACTTAGAAAGTTCTGAGTATGAAAATTTGCCAAGGTGTAGAAAAGATGCTCAGTCTGACTTGAGAGTCATACTATCAGAAAAAGGAGGCAGGTGTTGTTCAAACTACTCTTGATAAGTGGTTTCCAAAAGAAAAAAAAAAAAAGCCCTTTAATTATAATATTTCTAATGTTTTAAATTCCACTGTAATATTAGTCAGCTGAATTAGTCTTAATATCATTATTTTCCTATACGCATTTAACAGACAATAAGATAGTTTTAATTGCTTTGCTGGAAATTTTAAAGGTCATGGGACGTCCAGTTTTCACCATCTATGACTATGGTTGCTTTCTACAGTTCCAGTTTGCACGGCTATCCTGCAGTCCCACACTGCTGCACACAGTACACCATCTGTACGTCAAACTCATGACAAGCTCTGAGCGGGGCAAATAAAAGTTATGGCTAGTGGGTCACAGATTGAAAACCTGTGCCAGCAACTAGAGTCTTATTCAACGTGCATCCCAGTAATAGCAGGAGAGAATGGGTTGAGAAATTCAGGGACTACTCATGGCTTTAAAAACTGTACTCAACCAACATGCTGTCCAGGAAGGATATGCCTATTGTCACACGTTCCCGAATTCTCCCAACAGACTGTCTGGCAAAAATAAAGTTGATGACTTTTTTTTAATGTCCAGATAGCTTAGTTGAGAACTGCATGGTATCAGACCTCCTGACCCCTGCATATATCATTAAATCTGCTGTTAAGCATTAACTTTTCTCCACCAAATGTTCTCTTGCATACAACACTGTGAAGGGAGGGGATTGTATAACAGTAATATCAGTACCATGCATGTCCTCCATTTCTTATGGATGATGAACAACAAATAAAATTCCTGCCAACTGCTTGGTCTGAGACAACTAAGAAGATACGGATGTACCTACATCCTTCCCCTTACCATGCTCTATACGAGGCCCTTCCCATAGAGTATCATCTGCCACCAATCTGAAAACTCTTCAAAAACAAAGGCCACATCTCCTTCTTCCCTCAATCCGAAGGCCAGCACTTGGAGCCCTGGCTAGGTCTCAGTTCAAATGTCACCTCTTAAGGGAAGCGTCTATTCCACGGAAAGCATCTTTCTTCCATACGTCCTCATAGGTTTGTATCTTTCAGAACCTGTTTCAAATGCTGGAACTGTAGTATTTGCTTATGAGCACTTGTTTCCTGTCTATAATGTAAACTGGATTGAGAGCAGGAGTCAGTTTTTCTTCTGCTTCCTGGAATCCAGCTGAGTTCCCAGTCAGAAAGCACTTGCTGAACATTGACTGAATGGGTGAATGGATGGTTTGAATAAATGTCTGCCTCAGTAAATGACTACTTGAGGGAATGTCTGTTGAAATGACTGATTAATAAGTGAATTAAAGTGAAACTATTATCTTACTTTTTAGGGCTTCCCTGGTGGCTCAGACAGTTAAGAATCTGCCTGCAATGCAGGAGACCCGGGTTTGATCCCTGGGTTGGGAAGGCCCCCTGGAGAAGGGCATGGCAACCCACTCCAGTCTTCTCGCCTGGAGAATCCCATGGACAGAGCAGCCTGGTGGGCTACCGTCCATGCGGTTGCAAAGAGTCAGACACAACGGAGTAACTAACACAAACGGCTCAGTGGTAAAGAATCCGCCTGGCAACGTAGGAAACTTGGCTTTGATCCCCTGGGTCAGGAAGATCCCCGTAGAGAAAGAAATGGCAAGCCACTGCAGTATTCTTGCCTGGGAAAGTCCACGGAGAGGAGCCTGGTGGGCTACAGTCCATGGGGTCTCAGAATCGGACACAAGTTAGAGACTAAACAACAATAACGTTTACTTCAAGAAGTAAACATTAGACAGCTGCCATTCTTCTGGACGATGTTTCACACCCACAAAAGGAAAAATCTCTAGGTTGTCTTCTTTTTCCTCTGTTTTGCCCTCAGATAAATTTCAAAACGAGAATCCTTCCCGTCTGTGAGCCCCGCATCTAGCCGACCGTTGGCTAAGCTACAGGATGGAGGAATTTCACTTCACAGCAGCATGTGTGAAAACAGCTTGGGAATTTTTGTTGAGAATAAGCTCAAGATGAGTCGACAGAGAAATGTTGTTTCCACAAAACACGTTTTATCTCAGACTGTGAACGTGAGTCTGGAACTGGGCTGAGGGATGCGGTTTCTCGCTCTGATCTCTGTTGGCAAGGCTGCTCATGGAGTTTCCTGTCAACTTGGGAGCCACCAGGGACGGTGTCCAGCGCATTCCAGAAGGGATAAGCACAGATGTAGAGGAACAGGGGAAAAGAAAAGGAATGTACAAAGTCATTGCTGTTCAGTCGCTAAGTCGTGTACCACTCTGCCAGCCCATGGACTGCAGCACGCCAGGTTCCTCTGTCTTCCACTGTGTCTCAGAGGAAGAAACGGCAACCCACTACACTCTTCGTGCCAGCAGAACCCCAGGAACAGCATGAAAAGGCAGTAAAAATACACAAGGACCAATCTTCAAACCACAACAGTGGAAAGATGTCACTTAGGAAGGAGAGAAGTGAAGTTGCTCAGTCGTGTCCGACTCTTTGCGATGCCATGGACTGTAGCCCCACAGGCTCCTCGGTCCACGGGATTTTCCAGGCATGAATACTGGAGTGGGTTGCTATTTCCTTCTCCAGATGCAGGCTNTAGAGAGGTGCTTGTTTTTCTTTGGGGAAGGCATTCACTTTCTTTTGAAATTTTTGCTAAAACAAACCTTAAGTTGAAAGTGACAAAGCTGCAAAGTCAAACTGGTTCAGGGCAGGGAGACCATTCATTCACCCATTCGTTCATTATTTTCTAGGTATCTGCTACAAGCCAAATACTGGGCTAGGCACTGGAGACACGGCAGTGAGTCAGTGATACAAAAATCTCTGCCAGCATAGGTCCTATACTCTAATATGTTGCTAGTTTTAATGTTGCTGCAGAAAAGCAAGTGCGTTGTCTAGGTGAGCCATGAGAAGAGAAGGCAACTGAGGATGCAGCCAGGAGGAGCTCCAGCATCCTGATGGGTTGGTGTGGGGAGATGCACCTACCAAGAAAAGTAGAAAGGAATTTCCAGGACACAGGAAAAAGGAGGACTGGGAGGTCCCTAGAAAGTCAGGAGAAAACCATGGTTCTGGAAAAAGGGAGGGCTCAAGCATATTAAGTAACCTGAAGATGAAAGACTCTAACACATAGAGCTTGGCAAACTCTACTAGAGGAAAATAGGGGATACATAACACCTAGTGCTTCTGACAGCCTCTAAATGGGCACAAACAGGACTATTTTCTCACCCTACAGAGAAGGACTGTTATGTGGATACTGCAGAATTCTAAACCACACTTTTGTGGATAAGGTGCTCTAGGGTAGGGTTTCTTAACCAGGGTTCCATACCACAAGTGGCGCGGTGAGGTGTAAGGTGCACCTCACGATGTTCAGAGAGAGAGGAGGAGGAGAGATCCAGCTCATGTACCAAGACTTCCACTTCCTGGGCAATTATGCCTGACCCCCAGAGCACCCTACATTCAGATCTACATGAACACATGTGTCAGTGAGCAAAGAATTCTGGGAGCCACCCTCCCACAGTACCTGACAAGTATTAGGCATGGGAAGATTACCGTGAAGCAACTGTGTAAACTACTGAAGTGAATGAGAGAGAATTCTCAGTGTTACATGGGACACCAGGAGGTACTGAGTTGGGAAGTAGAAAGAGTGGTCAGGAGTGGGTTCTGGCCAACCCCTGCTTTCTGGCTGTGTGACTTTAAGTAAGTATGATTAAGTACATTAACTTCAGCAGTAGACCATGTGTCAGCAAAGTCTGTCTCAGTGAAAAACAAAACAAATATTTTAAAAGTCAGTGGTTTGAATGGGGTCTAATGCCCCAAAGTTTCACAAGGTAAGGTGATGGGCTTCCTGGAGAATTCAGATACTCATAACAACTAATTAAGATGTAACTGAGAGCTGGTTTATCACAAATCCAAGACCTTTTGCATATGTATGATGGTTGCACTAAGTATATCATTTTCAACGTGTCTTATACTCACCCCAGCCTTCCGGCCTGGTTCCTGGTTCCTGGCTCTCTTGAGGCTGAAATAGGGTAAAAGTGGTTCTAAGAGCCTAAACAGAGAAAAGAACTAGGGAGCCAGGTCTATATTATATGGATTCTGGATTGTGGAAGAGGAAGCAAGAAGAAGTCTGGACCAAGTAAGAACTCGGGAGATAGATCAGGAAAGTGGTGTTTGAATGGCTCTGGAGGGCCCCAAAATGATGGGAAGTGGAAAAATACTGCTGAGGGAAATGAATTGGCTCTTGCTTTTTATTTTTGGCTTTGAGAGAAGCAAAACTGAGTTTCTTTTGAATTAACCTTAAGCATCTGAGCCGTACTTCTTAAATGCAGCTCTGTATAGGGAACGAGCCACCCGAGGACCTCAAAATGCGTTCAGATGTCACAGCATCAAGCCTACAGCTCTCCTACAACCTGAAAGGGAAGTTTACCAAGTAGACAATCTGGGAGTGACAAATATGTACCCAAAACCCATCCCTGAAGGGTTTCTCTACATTGAGAAACTCCCGATGCATTTTAAAATAAGTCACAGAACCAGAAATAACTACACAGAATACTCTAGCCCACCCCATCAGCAATCCATGAGCCATCCTATTAGCAACCTATGCTCAGACACCCGGCACGATCCCACACAGGAAGACAGTAGACCCCACTGCCCTCCGGCACCTCCCGCTCACACAGGGTCCCCCTACTGCACAGGGGGCATGCACCGCCTTGATGACAAGCAGAGGCAGAGAAGATAAACCAGCCCGGAAGTACTTTGATCCTCTTTTTTGTTTTGTCTCTTCTATTTTCCTTTGGGGCCAATGACTTCTTTGAGACACTAATAATTTACACTTCAGGCAGATGTCAAAGCATAGAAATGCCCTGAATAATAATTACCACCCTGGTGAGGGAATCAAACCTCTCAAAGAAACTGCAAGTTAATTAGCTACAGACCTATTTACCTTTAGGACAGAGAAGAAGGCAAGGAACGGTGGATTAGAGCTTGCCTTTAATTTATGGTCTTTATTAATTCTAGCATCTCAGTCAGGCTGTGAGACTTGATTTCCGTCAGTCCAGCAAGGACCAGAATGAGGAAGGGGAAGAAGCATTCTCCACCAACTGAGGACCAGGACACCCAGAGGAGAAACTTGACCTTTCGTTGCTTTCTGTCATTATGTTCCCAATGATTCTGCAATGTTTTTTTATCATTACAGGAAATGATCTCTTGTAACCTTACTGCAACACTTGTACCTATGTTTTGGAAAAAGTTTAAGAGGACAGGTTGAGAAATAAGATTTATAACCAAGAGAAGAGAAATGTTAGTTGCTAAATCATGTCTGACTCTCTGCAACCCTATGGACTGTAGCCCGCCGGGGTCCTCTGTCCGTGAAATTCTCCAGGCAAGAATCCTGGAGTGTGTTGCTGTTTCTTCTCCAGGGAATCTTCTGACCCCAGGTCTCCCTCATTGCAGGCAGATTCTTTACCATCTGAGCCACCAGGGAATCCCAAAAATCTATTCAAAATCATGTTTCTAGAAGTATTTTATTCTTATCATTCCTAATTCTTATTCCCGTTTCTGAGAAATATTTTATTTAGCTTTTTGGAAAGAGCCACATTTTAAAGAAGCATTTGGTAAGACTCTCCTTCCTTGTTTACATGTTTCCGCAATGATGGCTGCTTTTCCACATGACCCTCTCTCAGAAGAAGAGTCACTCTGCCAGCTGACGTTGGATGTTACCAAAGGTGTGGACAAGCACGCCTCCTGCAGAGGGCTGGGGGCTGTTTCTGCCAGGTTTATTCAGAATTCTTATGTTCAAGCAATCCCCTAAGACAAGGCATTAGAAATTTATCAGAAGCAGCTCCTGTTCTCAGTTGCTGAGAAGAAACTGCATGCTATGAATATACCCACACTGAACGAGCATCTTGAATAGAAAATAGAACCTCAAGATTTTTTTTAACAGTCCTACTCTCAATACATCCTGCATTGTATTTGAGCTGTATTAGTTTGCTGAGGCTGTCATTACAAAGTGCTACAAAGTAGGTGGCTTAAACAACAAAATTGCCTGGAAAATCCCATGGACAGAGGAGCCTGGTGGGCTACAGTCCATGGGGTCGCTAAGAGTCAATTGAGCGACTTTACTTTCACTTTTCACTTTCCTGCATTGGAGAAGGAAATGGCAACCCACTCCAGTGTTCTTGCCTGGAGAATCCCAGGGACGAGGGAGCCTGGTGGGCTGCCGTCTCGGGTCGCACAGAGTCGAACACAACTGAAACGACTTAGCAGCACAGTTTGAGGGTTAGAAGTTCAAAATCAAGGTGTCAGCAGGCTGGGTGAAATGACTTAGCAGCACAGTTTGAAGGTTAGAAGTTCAAAATCAAGGTGTCAGCAGGCTGGGTTCCTTGTAGGTCTGTGAGGGAGGGATCTACCTTTGGTCTGTAAATGGCTGTGTGGAGGTTGCTTCCCTTCTCACCATCTNCAGCAGGCTGGGTGAAATGACTTAGCAGCACAGTTTGAAGGTTAGAAGTTCAAAATCAAGGTGTCAGCAGGCTGGGTTCCTTGTAGGTCTGTGAGGGAGGGATCTACCTTTGGTCTGTAAATGGCTGTGTGGAGGTTGCTTCCCTTCTCACCATCTTCCTGTTGTGACTATCTCTGTGTTCCTATTTCTTTTTCAGTAAACACACCAGTCACACTGGATGAGAGCTAGCTCTAACCACCTCATTTTAACTGGATTCCCTCTGTAAAGGCCCTATCTCCAAATACATTAATAGTTACTCTCTAAGGTATCAGGGTTAGGACTCTAACATATCTTTTTTTTTTATTGGAGGGGACACAACTAACAGGGACCAAAGGGAAGAAAAAATCTGACTTTTAAAAGTCATCTGTCAAAGAGAAATGATACCATTGTTACTTTTTGTACTGTTTGTTGGCTTGAATAAGCATCTATTCTATGCGGTGCGGTGGGAAATGGGAAAACACCCTGTAAGACCCATGCTCCTGAAGCCACCTCCTCTTAGAGATGTGGATGGCCTGAAGACCAGTCTTCACATTGTGCTAGAGTCTGAATTTCCATTTCCTTCTCCCTTGCTCTAGTTAAAAGCAGCAGCATTGTGATGCTGGATAGAAAAGGTGCTCAACTTATCAACCTTGAACAATGCATTCATCTTGTGAGTTCATATAGAAATGACCCTTCTCCTCTCACCAATTTCCTTGGGACATTAAGCCCATGATAATTATTTTAATAGAACTGTGTATAAACAAATAAGGATGCCAAACCACCCATTTTTATCCCTAGCTGATAACAGGAAAAATGATAATATCATCCATTTTCCCCCAACACTTTCTTTCTGGCACTGTCAGGTAAGTACTATGCACAATTTAATGCCCTTTTCATAAGATGAGACCGTCATTAGTGTCCTTTTACAGATGAGAAAACTGAGGCTTGGGGAGATGAAATATCTTGCTAAAACCACCTGCTAACACACAATGAAGGTAAAATGTAAATTCAGGGTGTCTGAATAAAAACCCCATACTCTTGAGCTCTACGTTACAGTACCCAACTCAACCTTTGAACTTCTGTCATTTGCCCAGTATTATGCTTACATGTGTATACAGAGATGAAGCATATATTTTCACCCCCCAAATCTGTGAGCATTGCTTTTCTTTTAGCAGTAAACCTTGCATTCATTAGAAAGAAACTTGTGACTTTTTTCATGTTTATACCTGTGACATAACATAATTCAGCCAAAAAACCATGAGCCAACTGATTGGTATTTGTGTTGAAAAGCCTAATGGCTTTTTATGTGAAACATCTGACAACATGCAGCTTGCTTAATCACTTGCTGGATTTTACAACTTCAAAAGAGTAAAACAAAATGGTCTAAATGGCTGGCCAACACGGTGAGTGATATTTTAACATCCAGTCAACCCTCAAACTGCGAAGCAAAAGTACTTATCCAAAATCCAATACTTCCAATTTTTCTTTTAACCGTTATAAGTCAAAACCAGCTCAATTGATTTTTTTTTTCTTTGACTTCTGCTAAAAAGTTCATTCCTGAACAGATTACATGTGCTGCTTTGTAGCCCAGAGGACATTTTCCAGCCAAGTAAAACCCTGAAATCAGGAAAATATGGGTTTACTTGAGAAGGTGGAAGAATTTGACAGCTCTTTAATTATAACAGAATTATAACAGATGAGTTGCCTTTTATGAATCAGACTTCTTTTTAACTCCTCGACTGACCTTTACCCATTGACATCCTAAAAAGTTTTGGGGTAATGTCTTTAAACTTTCTGCCAACACACGCAGAAAGCCCTGGAACATTATTCAGTGAATCTTCAGTATGTGAACCCAGGGCTCCCTCCCCCACAACACCGCAAAGTGAAGGTCATTCCTCTCATGCTTTTCTACTGCCAGGGAACTTAAGTGTCTCTAACGTGCACGCGATGACAAGGATGGAGAGAGAGGAGCAGGGGCGGGATGAACAGGAGGAAGAGAATGAGATGAATGGCTAGCATGCCCACGTGCCNCATCCATGTGATACTGTTTTGTAGATTTTATAATGTTCTTTTGCTCCTAATAATTCTTTACTATTCACAAGTTTGAATGAGTGCACATATTTTTTGAAGTGTGGGTTCCTGTTAAATGCAAATAAATGGCTGAGTTTGACATTTTATACAGAGTCTGGAGGTCATGTGTACAGTATTTGAATGTTTACTGTTACTGCAATGACCAAAAAAGTTATTTCATTTTATATATTTTACTTTTGTTATCAGAATTATTATCCAAATAATACGCATTTGCTTTCCAGTCTTGCTATTAATCTTGAAGTTTCTACATCAACATCCAACTCTCCTTCCATTTTTCACTTGAATAGAACACAGTGTTTGATAAGTGCTACATAAACAAGTTTCCTGCTGCTGTATTGGGTAAAAAAACTATTATATGTCAAAACTAAAAACCCCGAAGAATTTAACCTCAGTTGTTAGTACTTACAAGGTCACAAAGGATGAGAGGAGACAGGATGAGACACAGATTGGAGGAAACTTAAGGACACATGACATTTCCTTTCCAAACAGTAATTTGCATTGGATCCTGCAACAGAAAATGACATCAGCGGTAAAATTAGGAAAATCCAAACATAACTATTTAATGAATTTAATTTATTTCCTAGGTGATCCTTCTTTCCTCTGTGACCCTGAAATCCTATGATTCCCAATCAGTCTCTTCTTGTGCCTCTAGGGACTCACAGGCCCCAGTGACGGAGGCAGCACTTTGCAGATGCTCAGTCTGAGGGATCAGAGACGAAGAGTCAATAGCCAGCANACAGTAATTTACATTGGATCCTGCAACAGAAAATGACATCAGCGGTAAAATTAGGAAAATCCAAACATAACTACTTAATTAATTTAATTTATTTCCTAGATGATCCTTCTTTCCTCTGCGACCCTGAAATCCTATGATTCCCAATCAATCTCTTCCTGTGCCTCTAGGGACTCACAGGCACCAGTGACGGAGGCAGCACTTTGCAGATGCTCAGTCTGAGGGATCAGAGACGAAGAGTCAATAGCCAGCATGCAGCCCCAGCTCTAGGCGGTGGTAACGGGTGGCCAGGGAGCACCACAGAAGCAGCAGCAACCTAGGTGCCTACCCTAGCCTGGCCATGAACTGGATTCATCCTTAAATCTCCATTTTAATTATTAACATTTGTATACAGTGNCTGAGGGATCAGAGACGAAGAGTCAATAGCCAGCATGCAACCCCAGCTCTAGGCGGTGGTAACGGGTGGCCAGGGAGCACCACAGAAGCAGCAGCAACCTAGGTGCCTACCCTAGCCTGGCCATGAACTGGATTCATCCTTAAATCTCCATTTTAATTATTAACATTTGTATACAGTGTATACAATGCTGTTAAAGTGCTGCACTCAATGCCAGAAAATTTGGAAAACTCAGCAGTGGCCACAGGACTGAAAAAGGTCATGACAAAGAATGTTCAAACTACCGCAATTCACATTCACACTTAACACTCAATTCACATGCTAGCAAAGTAATGCTCAAAATTCTCTAAACCAGGTTTCAATAGTACGTGAACTGACAACATTCACATATTCAAGTTGAATTTAGGAAAGGCAGAGGAACCAGATATTAAATTGATCATAGAAAAAAAGCAAAATTCCAAAAACATCTACTTCTGCCTCATTGACTATGCTAAAGCCTTTGACTATGTGGATCACAACAAACTGTGGAAAATTCTTCAAGAGATGGGAATATCAGATCACCTTATTTGCTTCCTGCAAAACTTGTATGCTCATCAAGAAGCAACAGTTAGAACAGGACGTAGACAACAGACTGGTTCCAAATTGGGAAAGAAGTATGTTAAGCCTGTATTATTTAACCTGCTTATTTAACTTATATGCAGAGAACATCATGTGAAATGATGGGATGTATGAAGCACAAGAGGGGATCATGATTGCCAGGAGAAATATCAATAACCTCAGATATACAGATGAATCACCCTTATGGCAGAAAGTGAAGAGGGAAAAAAGAGCATCTTGATTAAAATGAAAGAGAAGAGTGAAAAATCTGCCTTAAAACTCAACATTCAGAAAACTAAGATCATGGCATCTGGTCCTATCACTTCATGGCAAATAGATGGGGAAACAATGGAAACAATAATAGTCTTTATTTTCTTGGGCTCCAAAATCACTGTGGATAAAGACTGCAGTCATGAAATTAAAAGACACTAGATCCTTGGAAAAAAAGCTATGACAAACCTAGATAACATACTAAAAAACAGACATTAGTTTGCTGACAAAGATCCATAGAGTCAAAACTATGGTTTTTCTGGTAGTCATGTATGGATGTGAGAGTTGGACCATAAAGAAGGCTGAGGGCCAAAGAATTGATCCTTTTGAACTGTGGTGTTGGAGAAGACTCTTGAGAATCCCTTGGACACCAAGCAGATCATACCAGTCAATCCTAAAGGAAATCCACCCTGAATATTCATTGGAAGGACTGATGCTGAAACGAAGCTCCAGTACTTCGGTCATCTGATGTGAAGAGCTGACTCATTAGAAAAGACCCTGATGCTGCAAAAGATTGAAGGCAGGAGGAAGAGGAGACGACAGAGAATGAGACGATTGGATGGCATCACTGACTTGATGGATATGAGTTTGAGCAAACTCTGGAAGATGGTGAAGGACAGGGAAGCCTGGCATGCTGCAGTCCATGGGGTCACAAAAAGTTGGACACAACTGAGTGACTGAGCAACACAACACAATGTTAATTCCTTGGCAATAATTATTGCACTATGATTATGCAGGATGCCACCTTCAGGAGAGCTGTGTGAAGGATATCTGGGAACTGTCAGCATTAGTATGTTAAATCTTCTGCAAGTACAAAATTATTTCATAATTAAAAATTTACCAAATATAAATAAAAAAAGAAAGTCAAAAAAAGCGACAGTATGCTGGAGCATCTTTACATGAATTACTTATTTGGTACAACATGATNTCAGGAGAGCTGTGTGAAGGATATCTGGGAACTGTCAGCATTAGTATGTTAAATCTTCTGCAAGTACAAAATTATTTCATAATTAAAAATTTACCAAATATAAATAAAAAAAGAAAGTCAAAAAAAGCGACAGTATGCTGGAGCATCTTTACATGAATTACTTATTTGGTACAACATGATTTCTCTTCCAGTGGTTTCTGCTTCTTCAGGTGTATTTTTTGATGATGTCCATTTTATTCTCTCTATAAGTAGATATGATATAATTTGAAATCAACATTTGCAATTAAGATTATAGTTTAATATTAATCTGAAATACCTGAATTGCATGGATTCTATCTGTACCTAAAAGCCAGAATTTTAGCATCAAGTAAAAGATGCGTGCTCCTTAGAAGAAAAGTTATGACCAACCTAGACAACATATTAAAAAGCAGAGACATTACTTTGTTAACAAAGGTCCATTTAGTCAGAGCTATGGTTTTATCAGTAGT
>SJYA01002835.1:496570-565557 GCA_006410615.1 Neotragus moschatus | reverse complement strand
AATCCCAAAGAAAGGCAATGCCAAAGAACATTCAAACTAATGCACAATTACACTCATCTCACACGCTAGCAAAGTAATGCTCAAAATCCTCCAAGCTGGGCTTCAACAATACGTGAACTGTGAACTTCCAGATGTTCAAGCTGGTTTTAGAAAAGGCAGAGGAACCAGAGATCAAATTGCCAACATGTGCTGGATCATCAAAAAATCAAGAGAGTTCCAGAAAAACATCTACTTCTGCTTTATTGACTACGCCAAAGCTTTTGACTGTGTGGATCACAACAAACTGTGGAAAATTCTTCAAGAGATGGGAATACTAGACCACCTTACTTGCCTCCTGAGAAATCTGTATGCTAGTCAAGAAGAAACATTTATAACTAACAAGGAACAACAGGCTGGTTCCACATCGGGTAAGGAGTACGTCAAGGCTGTATACGGTCAGCACACTTATTTAACTCATTATGCAGAGTACATCATGAGAAACGCCAGGCTGGATGAAGCACAAGCTGGAATCAAGATTGCCGGGAGAAATATCAATAAGCTCAGATATGAAGACGACACCATCCCTATGGCAGAAAGCGAACAACTAATAGAGCCTCTTGATGAAAGTGAAAGAGGAACATTAAAAAGCTGGCTTAAAACTCAACAGTCAGAAAACTAAGATCATGGCATCCGGTCCCATCATTTCATGGCAAATAGATGGGGAAATAATGGAAACAGTGAGATACTTTATTTTCTTGGGCTCCGGAATCATTGCAGATGGTGACTGCCACCATGAAATTAAAAAATGCATACTCCTTGGAAGAAAAGCTATGACAAACTTAGACAGCATATTAAAAAATCAGAGACATTACTAGTCAAAGTTATAGTTTCTCCAGTAATCATGTATGGATGTGAGAGTTGGACTGTAAAGAAGGTTGAGCATTGAATAATTGATGTTTTTGAACTGTGGTGTTGAAGAAGACTCTTAAGAGTCCCTTGGAGGGCAAAGAGATCAAAACAGTCAATCCTAAAGGAAATCAATCCTAAAGGAAATCAACCCTGAATATACGTTGGAAGGACTGATGCTGAAGCTGAAGCTCCAATACTTTGGCCAACTGATGTGAAGAGCCGACTCATTGAAAAAGACCCTGATGCTGGGCAAGACTGAAGGCAGGAGGAGAAAGGGACAACAGAGGATGAGATGGTTGGATGGCATCACTGACTTGATGGATATGAGTTTGAGCAAGCTCTGGGAGATGGCAAAGGACTGGGAAGCCCGTCATGCTGCAGTCCATGGGGTTGCAAAATGTCAGACATGACTGAGTACAGAACAAGAACACATCTACATGCCTCTGTGTGTGTGTGTGTGTGTGTGTGTGTGTGTGTGTCTTTGATCAGAGAGGACATTTGCCCAACATGGGAAAAAAATCTTGTCACAACCTGATTCTCTACAGAAGTAAAAAGAATAGGCTCTCCCCATTCCAAAACATAGCATCCTATCTTTGCATCCTCCCTGAAACACGTTTCTCCCATGAGTAGAGAGGCAGCCTTGACTTTGAGGTGCCTCTCTCTCCTCCTGACTCAGACACATTCCAACCCACCACCCTGGTTTTACCAACAGGATGTGACTGTCAGCTCCGGTGTGCAGCACAGTGAAGTGACATCTTAAAAGGGCCCCTCCTTGTCACTTTCCCCATTCTCTGACAAACACAAAATGCCTGTCAAACACTATCTTACACACATGGCTTCAAGGATAGGAAATAATAAATAAATATGAAAGACTAGCTAGAAAAGGCAAAGAGATGCCAACTGAGAAAAGCATGGTGATAAGCTTTCTTTTTCTTCCTAATTCTCAGCTTTATCCATGAGTTTCCTGATCAGTTTCTACATAGTAAAGATGGTAATGCACAGAGCTTGTAAGCTTTGGCATTTTCACCAGGAGAAATTGTGCTGCAAACTGGGAGAAAGAAGAGAAAAAAATATTTTCTGGGCCCTTGTTACACAGGAAACACTAGGCAAAACATTTAGAAAATTGTTTTATTTACTCTTGGGGACCAACTTGTTGAAGAGGCAGGCTTATCATCACTTCACAGAGAAGCAAACTTTAGCTCAGAGTGGTTGGATGACTTGCCAAATGTCACACAAATTGGAGGAGTGGGGAGGTAACTTAGATCTGATTCCAAAGCTTATGCTCAATTTCCTGGACCACAAACCATTTTTAGGCAGCCTTGAGGACACTGAAAAAGGGCTCCTGAGGATGCCACGAGCGTTGGGTCAGCCAATCCACGTGGAGATATTTGCATAGTATCCAGGTACTTAGTGAGAATATCAGCTTTAAGATGTGAAAAGAGCCATTTCATGCACAACCAAATCTCATTCATGTCCTCCAAAAACAACTCATGACTAGCTACAGGAAGATATCTAAGACCGGATCGCTATAAGCGCCAGCACCATTATGGAATTTTCACAGGCAAACTTCTAAGGCAGTTCATGGTGAAAGGTCAGCATACAATACTTCCACTTTACTTCTCTTCAGTTTAACTTGCCTATAACTGAGCAGTGGAGAAGGAAACGGCACCCTGCTCCAGTACTCTTGCCTGGAAAATCCCATGGACGGAGGAGTCTGGTAGGCTGTAGTTCATGGGGTCGCAAAGAGTCAGACATGACTGAGTGACTTCATTTTCACTTTTCACTTTCATGCATTGGAGAAGGACATGGCAACCCACTCCAGTGTTCTTGCCTAGAGAATCTCAGGGACAGGAAAGCCTGGTGGGTTGCTGTCTTATGGGGTCGCACAGAGTTGGACATGACTGAAGCAACTTAGCAGCAGCAGCATAACTCTGCAGAGACCCACAGAGAGAATGGATTCTACAGAGGACTTCCCCCAGAAATGATGGAGTTGATTAGAAAGCTCAGGTTGCCTGTAGTTCTTTACTTTTGATTTATTTGGAACTACAAGGTTTTCTGCCTGAAGTAACCATTTAATATATTTGGGGGGTGGGGGAAAAGAATAAGCGTGCAGGATACTGTATTCAGTTTTTGCTGTTCCCACCACCACATCCGGATTCTATTATTTTCTGGAAGTTCTTTAACAAAAACTCTTCTTCACTCCTGACTGTGCTGCAAGCTTAGATGAGCCCAAACAATGAAGAGTTAGACTCCAAGCACAGGCTTCCACCTTGAGCGCGTTAACAGAGGAGGGGCTGTGCTTTGCTCTGTGGTTCCTCCAGCCATCCCTCTTGCCAGGTGCTGAAATGATGCCATGACGGTCTCCGAGTCATGCCGATTTTACTCCTTGATACCAAGAAAGCATAAGCACTTCTCAGAGTCCTTCCTGGCTGGGTAGGAAGACAGAAATTGCTTTTTATCAAAATGGAAAAGATTTTTTCATGGGAAGCAGCAAAAGCAGCCTGAAAGCAGGGCAGATACTCTTATCTCAGAAAAGGTCTTTTCAGGATGGCAGACAGAAAGGCAGGCTTTCCCCCCTCTCCTGAGATCAGCCTGACCCACGGAGCCAGCTCTGTCCAGCTCATGTTAAGGGTTACAAGCAGTGGTAAAACCCCAAGGCCACTCTTGCCGGTCTGAGGACAGTGCCTTTCCTGCCTGACAGTTCTCAAACCCATGGCTTGGGTGCTCAGGGTCCTGTTTTATTTTTTTTCCTAGACCATAAGAGAAACACACCCACCATTAAGCCTCTTCATTTTTATCATGGATGGAGATTCTGGGAGTGGGATTCACTTTCTGAACACCTACTATGTGCCAAGCTAGGCACATCCTGTGCCTTATCTCAGATAAACATCACAGCAGACCTTTAAGAGGCATTACTATGTTCAAAGGTGGAAGATGACAAAGAATTGGTTTGGGAGAGTCACTTAAAAATGTCAAAGGTCATACTACTACTAAGAAGAATACTATAAAAATCTAGAATATGACCCTCACTTTACCTTTTACTTCTGAGTCTTCCCATGCTGCCAAGCTGCTTTCCTACACCTTTCTTTCACTAGAGAGCCTGGTTTAAAATGTCATCCCTTGGATAAATAAAATGTGTGTGTGTATACATATATGTACACACGCAACGGGGTACTTATTCAGCCATAAAGAAGAATGACATTCTGGTACTTCTACAACATAGAACCTTGAAAATACCATCCTTAGTCAAATAAGTCAGACATACAAAGGACACGTGTTTCCACTTTTATGGGGTATCTAGAGTAGATTCATAGGTAAAGAAAATACTATATAAGTTACCAGCTGGTGGGAGTAGGGAAGGTTTTGGATTTAAAAAATAAAGTTTTGGCAATGGATAATGATGATGGTTGCATGACAGTGCAAATATACTCAGTGCTACTGAATTGAAATGATTAAGATGGTAAATTTTACATTACGCATACTTTACTACCATAAAAATAGCAGTATTTCCTACTTTTCTCTTTGATAGTATACATCTGCCCTTTTCCCAAAGCTCTGTCTTAGAATTACTTCTTATTAGTAATAAAGAGACAAAAGGTTATCAACTTTAGGCGCATCAACTCTAACCCATTTATGTGTGCAAGCATGCTCGGCCACGCCAGAATCCACAACCCCATGGACTGTAGCCCACCAGGCTCTGCTGTCCATGGAATTTCCCAGGCAGGAATGCTGGAGCGGGCTGCCATTTCCTCCTTTAGGGGCTCTCCCTGACCCAGGGATTAAACCTACATCTCCTGCATTGGCGGGCAGATTTTTTTTTTTTTTTTTTTTTTTAACCACTGTGCCACCTGGGAAGCCCTAACCCATTAATAGTCGCTGCCAAGAATGTTATACTAAGGAGGATCCTGAAGATGCTTCCAAGTACAAAAGGGGATAGATATCAGGATTGATTTTTAAAGTCTCCTTGCTAAGACACACAAAAATGTCAGATAAAATACAATAAAATATTTTAATTGCTCTTGGGAACATGAATTAGGAGACTTAGACTAAGTGTCTAAGATTTCAGGCAGAGAGGTTTGGGTACAGAGAGAAGAGGATGGAGAAGTAGAAGCTGACCTTCCTAGGGAACTGGAACCAAGTAAACAAGAAAATTTTGGGAGCTAGAAAGTAGAAAACAGCAGAGGTTGTCTGTAACCATGAAGTTCATGAGTGAAGCTTGCCTAGAGTGTACTCGCTACCTTTCACTTTTCCTGGCACTGCAAGAATCCATGAAGCCTTGTAATGAATCTCTCTTCCCTTCCTAACACTTTACTATTTATTCCTTAAATCAAAAATAGTCTAACTTCAATGGGGCCTCAGTAGGTAGTAGTCATATAATGTGTCATCTGCAGAGAGCAGTTTCAATTCACAGGCATTTTACTATACTCTGTGAGCTTTCTGTGCTGTGACAGAAAAGATGCTCAGATGTATGGAGAAAAAATGGGTAGCTGTCCAATTTCTTATTACTGGTAGGAACATGGCCATAGGAAAGTGGTACTCCTAACCCTGGGGAATCTCTAAAATTTGTCTGAAGCATAAATAAACATGAAGAACATACTGGAAATCATCATTAGCATTTGAGAAATGTTTGGTAAATTCCATCCCCATGTTACATGACAAATTATTTCCTGGAAAGAAAGAAATGCTTCAACTCAAAAATCAACTTGCTAGCTATCTAAAAATCAACTTAAAATGAGTTTAGATCACGGAATCAATACTTAGGGACTAACCAAGGATCACTAAATCCTATGTTATTGATTACCTGGACTATCTTTTTAAATGTGCATCACATAACATAGTCTCCATTCCTAAAAAGATTTCCAAAATCCTACCAACATGTGGTCTATGTAATGATCAATCTTTTGCACTAACTGCTTTAAATAGCATAAATATTGGAGTGCATATTAACTGTTCTTGGTCAACTATTTCATATAGTTTGTCCTATAAAGTGCTGTAGCAACTTTGAATGTTACATGAAAATTGCTGCAGATTGGGGGGGGGAAGTAGCTTATTGGGAGAAAAATGATATTTTGAATTATAAGGAATCAATGCATGGTTGTCTCAGACATTTTCAGATTAAAAAAAATGTACAACCAGTTTTTGCCCACAGTGTAATACAAAAATCAATTCCTCTGCTCTTTATTTTTGTTTTCCTTTTTGTTTAAGCTGGGGAATACTTGTTGTCTTTAATCATAAAGAAGAATCTTGTTTTGATTTTTCTCTATCAGTTACTTCTTGGAAAAACACATTGTGGCAATCCTCTTCAGAATCTCAGATACAAAAATGTTTTCCATTTTTCAAACTGTAGTGCAGGTGGGGTGAATTTGCAAAGGAGCTGAAATCTGGATATATGGAAGCTCCTATCTCTATGTCCTGATAGCTCAGCTGGTGAAGAATTGGCCTGCAATGCAGAAGACTCTGCTTCAATTCCTGGATCAGGAAGATCCCTGGCGTAGGGATAGGCTACCCACTCCAGTATTTTTGGGCTTCCCTGGTGGCTCAGATGGTAAAGAATCTGCCTACAATGCCAGAGACCTGGGTTTGATCCCTGAGTAGGCAAGATCCCCTGGAGGAGGGCATAGCAACCCATTCCAGTATTCCTGCCTGGAGAATCCCCATGGATAGAAAGCCTGGTGGGTTACAGTACATGCAGTTGCAAAGAGTTGGACATGACTGAGTGACTAAGCACAGCACACATATCTGTATCCAGGGAAGGGCTTTTTCACTCTGGTGGAAATCAAGCAGGGGCTATCAGCTAGTACACACAACGTGTAAGCTGTAGCTGCCATGCACCACTCAGGTCGACAATTCCATCTAAATCTGTCCCTTCAAGAATGCAAATGTCAGTTTAAAAAACATTCCCAACCTAAAAGTTTAGAGTTATGTTTTATTTGTTGGGAATTGTTAGGACTTCAAGCCCAGGAGACAGCATATCAAATGACCCTGAGAGATCTTCTTGGAGGAAGCAGTGGAAGAAGTCAGGTTATAGGAAATTTGCCACAAAAAGGACAAGTAGGCTTGAATCTTAAAAGTATTTTTGTGAATTAAAGAAAATCAGACATCTCAAGTTAAGGAACTTAGTACTTTCCTATGTATGGAAAGATGCAAGAGTCTGGGCTCACTGAAATCATTCCTCTCATCTGCATCTCAGCTATCTGGGGCCAGTATCCTGTGATTTTTCACATCCTGAGTTCTTCAGTGCTTACGATAGGGAGTGGCTGCACCCTGGTACTCCTCTCTGAGTACCCGGATGGCTGGAATCACTGATGACTGTAACATCCTCATTTATTGACATGGCTACAAATATTCCATTTCTCACAAAGAAATGGAGGGATAAAGAGCACCAGAGTCAGACATTCTACCACAAGAGCCCAGTGGATTTCTTCTTTTTCATCTAAGAAATTTCAATGGTTTCAGAACAGATCCAGAGATGCAATTCAGTGAAAGCACTGGCTCAAAATCACAGGGAGAGTCTGGGGTAAGAGAGGCAATGTCATGATCCTGGGCTATCCTCTCCAACTCTAAGTCCACATCACATATTTCCTTAAAAACCTTTTTGAAAGCCCTGCAAGCTTCAATTCTGGTTTGGGTTTCAAACCAGAGTTAGTTTGTGAAGATGGAGATCTGACTAAGCGAGCTCTCCTTTTTTATGCTCTCTCCTGAACTGAGGGTTTTTTTTCACGTTCCAAAATAAAATGCAAACCGAGAGCATTCTGTATTTTTGCATTTCGATTCCCTGTTTTGTCAGTGAGTAATTATAGCAAATAAAATATTGCAGCTGAATGTAAATTGTTAGGCAACCAGATCACACCAGGATATTTTTCTTCCACAAGTTTTACATCATAGCGTGTTAAATATTAAAATATTGCAAGTCAAGTAAACAGAGAGGGTTCTTTGCTCAAAGCATTAATTTTAAACAAACATTTCACTGTTATTCAGATCAGATGCTAGGAAACAAATGAGGTTTTCTTTCAAACAAGATGAATATATCTTCTGGAGGGAAAGCAGGCAGGAGAATCTCATAGGCATAAGGGTATTTATGACACCAGAGATGAATGTCAACCACAAGAATAGGAGAGAATTCATGTGTAGGTGAGGAAGAGAGAGACTAACAAGAGGTAATTTGGAAAGGAGCAAGAAATGAGAAAGATTGATTTCTCCTTAGAAGGAAAAAAAAGAAATGAAGATANATCTCATAGGCATAAGGGTATTTATGACACCAGAGATGAATGTCAACCACAAGAATAGGAGAGAATTCACGTGTAGGTGAGGAAGAGAGAGACTAACAAGAGGTAATTTGGAAAGGAGCAAGAAATGAGAAAGATTGATTTCTCCTTAGAAGGAAAAAAAAGAAATGAAGATAAGTTTCACATCAGAACATAGGAATCTGAGTCAAAGTCAGGCAGGCAGGGAAGAAATCAAACATTTTCTAATAGAGTGAATTTCGGCATCTGTAGGTTGTTATCAGGAAGGCAAAAGGAAGAAGAATTTTCAGCTCTCTGAAAGACTGTCAATCAATAAAATACCAATCAATAAATTCTGGCGCAGTACCTAATGTGTTCAACCTAACGAGAAAATGAGACATAGTCTTCTCCTGAGACACTTGAGCAAGGGGTTAAGAAGCAGTGGGAATGTGTGTGCACTCCACACTGTGAATCAACAGAACATGTTACTCGGAAGGAACCCAACGACATGGACCGGGAGGATAAGTTAGACTTGTGGTCTTACCAGTCCCATTTTCTGAGCACCTCCTACTTTCTAAGCCCTGAACTTGATGCCTGAGGTTTATGACTTCCAGTGTGTAAACCAATCCATTAAGAACCACCCCCTGTAGCTTACTCAAGAGAATTAGGTTCAAAAGTTAAGTTGCTTATGTTACGCGGAGAGTGAAGACTAGGGCGTGGATTTAACACAGGTTTCCCTTTCTGCAAAAGTCAAGTTCTTTCTTGAAATGCTAGATTTAACCTGAGAACATCTTCCTCTATAATCCTTATAGCCACATAGCTACCAAGTAAAACAGAAACAAACAGAAAAGCAGCATGGCAAGGGTTTTTTGTAACCGAACGCTCTCAGTATGGCTAAAGGAATGAGCTAGTAATGATACAGGGGTTCTTTTCCTGCTTTGACTTTCTTTTCCTTTGGGAAAACATGTCATATTTGCTTGAAAGGCAAGGCTTTTAAACCACCTGAGACTGGAGGATGGAAGGCAAGGATGCTGGTGGTCATCAAGGCTTCACGGAGGAAGCCAAACTTTGCCAAAGAGGAGCTAGGAAGGGGTGACAGGGAAATGAGTTGACCTCTGATTTCTTCAAGTTTGCCACTAAGCTTGAAAAAAGGACTGGCGAGATGATCACAACGGATAAATGTATATAATTTGCACCTCATGTTGAGCGGAGCAAAATACCGTACAACACGCAGACAGAGGAATCAAAGAAATTTACAGAAGGTGTGGAGCAAATAAACTCTTACGGACTACGAAATTGCTAGTTTGCGTCAACTATGCTTATATCTCTATGAGGCAAGGAGGCCCCCACTGACATGTGGAATATAGGATCAATTCTCTGGCAATAAGGTAATTTTGTGGACAATTATTAGATGAGATTGAATATAAGCAAAAAATACATATATAACGATCCCACATTTGAAGAAAGTGATATAATCCAGATACATCACCATACGTCATGAGATTTCTTTCATTAGGAAAATAGCCCAGATAAATTCATGTTAGCTGAGGAGAGCCAGAACACGACCCTTGTATTCACTGTACTTCACAAGCCTCCCTTCTTTTCTGAAAAGTGCTATAAGCAAAAGCCCAGAGAGATGGCTAAATCAANATGAGATTTCTTTCATTAGGAAAATAGCCCAGATAAATTCATGTTAGCTGAGGAGAGCCAGAACACGACCCTTGTATTCACTGTACTTCACAAGCCTCCCTTCTTTTCTGAAAAGTGCTATAAGCAAAAGCCCAGAGAGATGGCTAAATCAACCCCAACAGGCATAACATTCTAAATTTTTCAGAAAGCGACTGAAAGGCAAGTAAATGAAGTTGGGGGAATATGATGAGTAAGAGATACTTCGCCTACTTGGTTTTTAAAGGGGAGATTTGGTGTAACCTTTCTTGGATGTTGGACATTTAGCTGTTTATTATCAGAATGGTGAATTCGCATTCTCTTTACCCTAGTGCTTTCATGGTTAAGAATTTTCCCTATAAATAGGCTTAAAAAAATAAGCAGAAAGTGTGCAAGAATTTTCCTTGCAACACTGCATATAAAAACAAAAAGTTGGAAGGAATCCATATGCCATCAGTTGGGTTTAATAAGATATTCTGGCTTATCAATATAAAACAATAGGTATAGGATGATGAGAGAGAGCAAGGTGTGAAGAACGGATATAATATCATGCCACCTCAATAACGTTTTAAAGGGTNGTACTTCACAAGCCTCCCTTCTTTTCTGAAAAGTGCTATAAGCAAAAGCCCAGAGAGATGGCTAAATCAAACCCAACAGGCATAACATTCTTAATTTTTCAGAAAGCTACTGAAAGGCAAGTAAATGAAGTTGGGGGAATATGATGAGCAAGAGATACTTCGCCTACTTGGTTTTTAAAGGGGAGATTTGGTGTGACCTTTCTTGGATGTTGGACATTTAGATGTTTCTTATCAGAAAGGCGAATTTGCATTCTCTTTACCCTAGTGCTTTCATGGTTAAGAATTTTCCCTATAAATAGGCTTAAAAAAATACGCAGAAAGTGTGCAAGAATTTTCCTTGTAACACTGCATATAAAAACAAAAAGTTGGAAGGAATCCATATGCCATCATATGGGTTTAATAAGATATTATTATTATTGGGTTTAATAAGATATTCTGGCTTATCAATATAAAACAATAGGTATAGTATGATGAGAGAGAGCAAGGTGTGAAGAACGGATATAATATCATGCCACCTCAATAACGTTTTAAAGGGTNGAGGTGTGAGGAGGACTGAGGAAGAGCATGCATGTTAAGTACTTAAAGTACCTGGGACACAGTGCCCCTTGATAAATGTGCTATGTTTGTTATGAGAAAGTATAAAAGTATCGGAGGGCCTCCTTGGCGGCTCAGTGGTGAAGAGTTCGCCTGGCAGGAGGCACAGGTTCGCTCCCTGACCTGGGAAGCTCCCACGTGCCTCGGAGCAGCTTTCCCAAAACAAAGAACAGACACCATTCTTGCCGTCTTTCTCTCTTTTTTCCCTGACATAAATTTGATCAACATGTCCAGGAAACAGGGCCGTCATCTTGAAAAATGATAGGGAAAAAAGAAAAGAACTGACATGCCTTATGTCTGGAGGACTTCTTGTCACACAAGAAAATATCCCCCTGTTTAGGACACTGGTGGGCAGATTTTCTGTTACGTGCAGCTGAACTCATTCCTAAATGACAAAGCTTCTTTTCCCATGGATGTTGACATGCTCTGGGCCCAGGGCTTGGCAGGTATTAGTTCCCAGTCTGAGATCAGTACCCAGGTGTCTGGGAAATCCCTAGGTGTGAGAGTTCTATTTCTCTCTCCTTTTTCCTAATTCAAACCGGAGTTGATTTTCAGCTTATTTTTGAAGCTCAACTCTCATCTTGTTCTCATTTTTATCTTGATCCTCAGAATGAACTTCCCAGTGACGTTCCAGAGTTTCCCACTCTCACACTGACCCAGTACACTTCAGAGAATTAGATTTTCCTGCGGCTGAGTTGTTGTTTCACTTGAATATTAATGTTCAACTAACTAGAGCACTTGGTCAGTAACTCCACGCATACATTGCCTGCTCAGGTCCACAGCGTGTGTTTGAAACATGGGAATAATGAGATGGGGATTTACACTCTTTTAAACCTCTTCATCTCCCTGCCTCTCAAAATGCCTACATAATTTGGTCGCAGAATCCTGCTATCTTGTAGTGTCAACTAACGATTTGTTAGAAGTCCAATTTTACTGCTTGATCAAATGATAAGCCAGGGGGCACTGAGAAAGCATTTTATAATTTTTTCCCTAGTCATTCTTAGTATCTGTCTCAGTGGTAGGCACTTCAAACATTCTCATTGAATACTATAAAATAGATGCCACCCTCCTCTACCAATAAGCACAGCTTAAGAAAAGACCCAGGCCTCCATGGTGGCTCAGTTGGTAAAGAATCCGCCTGCAACGCAGGAGACCCAGGTTTGATCACTGGGTCGAGAAGATCCCCTGGAGAAGGAAAAGGCAACCCACTCCAGTATTTGTGCCTAGGAAAGTTCCTGGACAAAAAAATCTGGCAGATTACAGTCCATGGAGTTGCAAGAGTCATACATGACTTGACTAAACCACCACCACCACCAAGAAAAGACCCATGGCTAAAAGTGCCCAACTCTGGCATCAAACTGTTCATGACTTTGAGTCTCTAATCATCTGATCAGGTAATTGAGTTCTAAGGTTTAACAGTAAAGATAGATTTATATGAGGGAAATTACCTTACACAAGGGTACTTATAGGTACATTTTGCTTTGCAGATATGCAAGTATATACTAAGGCTTAGCATACGGCAGCTACATAACAGCCTCCCTATAAATATGAGCTGAATGAATGAATAAGCAGACTCATGCACATGGCAGGAATACTCAGCATGGATGAGTGTTCTTTTTCTCTAAAGACAGATAATCTTAACTAAAATAGTTAGGCAGTCAAAACTCCATACTCTGACTTAAGCCGGCAAAGTAAAAGAAACCTCTTTCCTCTTTGCTTTCTTCCTTACATGATGTAAAATGTGAANTGAATGAATAAGCAGACTCATGCACATGGCAGGAATACTCAGCATGGATGAGTGTTCTTTTTCTCTAAAGATAGATAATCTTAACTAAAATAGTTGGGCAGTCAAAACTCCATACTCTGACTTAAGCCGGCAAAGTAAAAGAAACCTCTTTCCTCTTTGCTTTCTTCCTTACATGATGTAAAATGTGAAGGACTTGCTGGTCACATTTGTCAAGAGAGCCCACAGGTACTGTCTGGCTCATCACGACTTATCAATTGCCTTTGTTGTTTGGTGGATATTGATCTGGGAAGACCTTGTATCTTGCAAAAATCACTTGTACAGCAACTCTTCACTTTTTATTTTTACTCCACATGAAGGCTCCTGTAAGGCTCCTGTGTTGTGGGCTTCTACCCAACAGGCCTCTTCCAACATTAAACACCAGGTTAGAGCTTGTTATCTAGACAAATGTATCAGTTAAACCAGCACAGTCATGCCAACATGCTCACAGTGGCAACAAGTTCAGGCCCACACTCTGAGAGGCATTTGTTGGTGCAGAAAAGGAGCTGAGGAGTCACCAGTTTAGTTATGTTTCATTCATTTGTTCATTCAACAAAACATTTACAACAGGTTACGCTTAAAATGTTGCCTGCTTTCATGAAAGGGACGTCTGTCTTTGCTAATTTTTCTCAACAGCACAGTTTAACGGATCCCTGTCTCTTCATCCAAAGTACCCAACGGTGAACTGCAGATCCTGAGATCAGGGGAATAACAGCAGTGACACCACGGAGAACTCTGGACATCAAGGTGGCCCCATGTGGTTGTGTGGGTTGTGCACTACTCAAGTGCAGGGCACTACTGCCCTAATTATTCTGTGAAGAACTGGGGAGCGATGGGAACCCCACGTGCATGCTGGGGCAGCATACCCTCGGGTCAACAGTGTTCCCTGGTGTAAAGGGCACAAACTATTCAATCCTCCGAACTGTTTCATTCTTCAGGTTAGAAACCAACTGTTTATTGCGTACATGAACTACATGATTCCACAGTATATTTATATTTCACAACTAAATTTTCAAATGAGGGCCCTCCCTGGTGGTCTAGTGGTTCAGATTCCATGTTCCCGATGCAGGGGGCCCAGGTTTGATCCCTGGTCAGTGAACTAGATCCTACATGCTGCAAGTAAGAGTCCACGTGACTCAAAAAGGACCCAGCACAGACAAATTAAAAAAAAATAAATTCTTTTTTCAAATGAGGAGGTGCCAACTAAAACTGCCTCATAGGAACCAATCTACTCTATACCTGATTTTTAGGAAAAAGAGACCAAAAAGCTCAGGAAAACAACTGAATAACAGAAATGCTATTCTTAAAAAAAATTCACAAGCCCTAAGAATCTATGCCACATGAATACATTAATGTGCATGAAATATATGTACAAGGATGTTGATGCAAACACTAAGTAAATTACTAAAACAGAGGTGTCACTAAATAAGTGATGGTGCTTTCATACAGGAAATCCTATGACGTCACTGAAATGAATGTGTAGCTTTAGAAATTCTCTCCCAAGGACACGGGTCCAAAACTTACTCTTTGGGCAAAAATGGAAACAGAACAGTACGTACGAATAGTGTGATCCTGTCAGGATATTTCTTAAATTCTGTATGTTGTACATGAAAAGTTGTTAAGGAACAGAATAGAGTCTAGAAGGATACAGGATGCGGGGCAGTCTTCTGACAGTGGTAACTTCTGGGGAGAGACAGATAAATAGAGGAATTTTATGGCCTGTATTACAGAATTTGAAATACATCTCTCTCTCTCTCTTTTTTTTTTTTTTTTGGTAATGCGAAGTATTTATATGTCCATTGCATTAGGGAAAAAAAATAGTCCTAAACAGCAGCAAACTACAGCCAGGGTAGTTTATGTATAGTTTAATCTCAACAATTAAAATTCAGGACAAAGCAACATGTTGTTTCAAGGTAACATGCGTCTCGTTAACTGTCCACTTCAATTACCCCTCCCAACAGCGGTGTGTGCGGAGCACATGCACTGGTCAAACATGCTCCAGGCACTGGAGGTCCAAGAAAAAAACAGGCCAGAGCTTTTGGAGCCTGCCCTTTGGGAGCTTTAATCCAAGCCAGTGAAAGAGGCATACGTCCTGGAGAGAGATTTTCAGATTAACTATTATTTTCCTATTAAATAATTAACCACAACATCCTGGGCCCCGTGACTGAGGAAGAGGTATGCTGTGATTCTGCTCAAGTTCCTTCTCAGAGACGTTCTCTGCCGCACAGCTCATTCTTTGCCCATCAAATATTCATCGCCTTACCCATCAATCAACCTAGGTTCCCTCAAACAGAATCCATAAAATAATAACGCTTTACACTCGTAGAGGGCTTTCTACCTTTCCAAACACTTTCACATACACGACATCCGAGGAGAGGGATGGTTATGATGCGGGAGCAAGGAAACATAAATTTATGATATAAAAAGCTTCTTCTGCCTGGCACAAGTTTCTCTCTGCTCTCTACTCACCCAACCTGTCCTTGTCCTCCAGTNATAGGGGAAAAAAATAAAGCATTCAAAAGTAACAGTCGTGTCCGACTCTTTGCAATCCCATAGGCTATAGACTACCAGGCTCCTCTGTCCATGGGATTTTCCAGGCAATAGTCCTGGAGTGGATTGCCATTTCCTTCTCCAAGGGATCTTCCCAACCCAGGGATAGAACTCGGGTATCCCTCATTGTAGACAGATGCTTTACTGTCTGAGCCGCCAGGGAAGTCCATTATTGAAAACAATGACTACTAAAGATTACTAAAACTATTTGATTGCTATTGCATGCAGAAGAGAGGAGCCTATATAGGGCTTAAGAGTGATAGAACCACTGGGAACTTGTAGTTGTTAATATACAAGCTGAAAGACAGACATAGATGGAGGGTGTAAACACACATGCATTTATTTCATAGCTGTATACACAGGCTAAGAAGCAATGATACCCTAGTAGCAATAATCACACTTGACATCCAGATCCTGATTTCTAACTATCACTCTCCAGTAGAAAGAACCAGGGTTCCCTGGAGAAATGACTGATTTCAGTGATGGGACAGGAAATGAACTACAAGAGCCTGAAATATCTTGTGGTGACAGAAAGCAAGAAATGGCTGGAAAAAAAAGTTACAGAGGGGCAGCAAATGGAGATACATAAGCCAGCATCTAAGGGCCCCCCTGGCTAAACCTGGGACAATTTGAGCACAACAAAATGACCATAACTAAGTATAACCCATAGGATAAAACTAAATCTATGAGTCAATACTAACATAAATAAATAAATAAATAAAAAGATGAGAAAGGAAAGTTTTTTCCTCAGAGTAGAATCCTAACTAATACATACAATTGCAATGATTAATTAGAAAATAACGATATGTCAGTCATCACAATAATTGTTGCAGGTAAGAAGCATCAGTGAATTCTACAATGAATGGACAAGACTACAACAAAAAAGATATTTAAGTTGTCAAAAACATATATGCCAAATATATATGTCAAACATATATGAGTAAGTAAGTAAGATACTCGTTGCAAAGGGAAAATTAATGACTTTGTAGTGGAGAAAGTGGAAGACACTCCATTAACCAATGATCAGTGTTAACAAGTGTCACCAAGAATGTGACAGATAGATACAACAGGTCTCCTGATGTAATGCATTAAGAAAGATAAAATATTACTTGTGTGGTGTTCCTGCCAAAAATGCAAAATTTGACTCTGATCATGAAGAAGCATCATGCCAAACAAGTCCAACTTAAGGAACAGATCCAAAAATGTCAAGGTCACAAAAGACTAAGAGTCTGGGGAATTGTTTGAGATTAAAGAATGCTAAGACACCTGATGACTATATGCAAAGTATGGTCCTGGAAGGGATCATGGACCAGGAAAAAAAAAAGGCATTGGCAAAATCTTAATAAGATTTATATTATCAGAAAGTGTATCAGTGTTAATTTCCTGGCTTGATTAGGGTCTCTGTTCTTCTAAGAGAATGATCTTTTTAGAAATTACACATTAAAGAAGCAAGGGATGTCATCTGTAACTTGCTTTCAAAGGTTTCACGAACAACAGTTTGCATACAGAGAGAGGATATGATGAAGCTAAGTGCAGTCAAGAATTACCATCTAAGAATCCGAAGTAAGAGCACAGAGGAATTCTTATCATCCTCCCAACTTTTTTGGAAATCTAAAATTGTTTCAAAATTAAAAGGTAGGAAAGAGAGCCGACACCCATACTAGAGTTCACATATCAGCTCTGCCACTTAAAAGGACCTGTGTGCATCTGTGCTCAGTCTTGGCTACCCTATGGACTGTAGCCGCCAGGTTCCTCTGCCTAAGTGATTCTCCAGGCAAGAATACTAGAGGGGGTTGTCATTTCCTCCTCCAGGGGATCCTCCCAATCCAGGGATCAAACCCTCCTCTTCTGCCATGGCAGGTGGATTCTTTACCACTGAGACACCTGGGAAGCCCAGTTAAAAGTACACTTGAACAAATTACTTTTGTAATTAAGTAATCACTTGGCCTCACTTGGGCTAAAGGAGCTTTAGTCTCTCCTCTGTTCAGTGGAGTTAACATGACTTCATCAGATTTCTGTGAGGACAAACCAGACCCTGCAAAGATCACAGCACTAAGATCTGGCTGCTGCTGCTGCTGCTAAGTCGCTTCAGTCGTGTCCGACTCTGTGCGACCCCAGAGACGGCAGCCCACCAGGCTCCCCCGTCCCTGGGATTCTCCAGGCAAGAACACTGGAGTGGGTTGCCATTTCCTTCTCCAATGCATGAAAGTGAAAAGTGAAAGTGAAATCGCTCAGTTGTGTCTGACTGTTCACAACCCCATGGACTGCAGCCCACCAGGCTCCTCCATCCATGGGGTTTTCCAGGCAAGAGTACTGGAGTGGGGTGCCACTGCCTTCTCCGAAGACTTGGCTGAGGAAGCCTTTAACAAGTATGGCTACTGTTGTTTTTGAGAACCTAAAAATAGAGCAACATGACTAGGGGGCACTACTATTTTAAAAGCAATCTGGTAAGCACATGAGGCCATGTGAGCTCTGGAGACACAATGCTGTTATGTAAGGAACAGGAACACAGGTGCCTCACACCTGCTTTTAAATGCCACCTCCCCCTTATTTTTAATGTTTCTACACAATTGAAGACAACATTACTCTTTCCAGAGTGGGAGGCTGAAGACAACTGTGGGTGGGGGCTTCTTTAGAAGAGGGATTGAGTGTTTACTTTTAAAGCAGTCTCAGAACATTCAAAAATAGGGATTCCCTTTGCCAAGCCTCCTGGGGCTCCCACTCCCCCAACAGCTGCTCTCTCTCCTGGCCTTTTCTGCTTTTTGCCCCTTCTTCACCTCCTTCTCCTTCCTGTTTGCTTCTAATCACTCATTTGGCACCTCCTCCAGAAAAAAAAAAAAAAAAAAAACCTATCTTCTCCCCTCTTATTTTTTGCTTTTGTCTTGAAAAAGAATAATTCCAAATGAACAAAAAAGATGCGTGGGAAGGAGATGATTTGTGAGCTCTTAGCTATTCCACCAACTGCCAAGTTTCAAGTTCTTCCTGCAGCTCACACTAACCTCTTGAGCAACCAGAAATCAACCAGAAACTGCAGTTCCTCACTAAAGCCTAGATGATTCTAAGCATAAAGCAGAACATGAATAAGGGGCAGGGCACGCATTCTGATTATTCATGAGCTCTGAAAAATGTCCAAGAATGTCTGATGGCTTTATGTTAACTATTAAAAACTTGTGCTCTTCTTAGGTGGCTCAGCCATAAAGAATCCATCTGTCAGTGCAGGAGATGTGGGTTGGGAAGATCCCCTGGAGAAGGAAATGGCAACCCACTCCAGTATTCTTGCCTGGGAGACCCCGTGGACAGGGGAGCCTGGTGGAACTACATTCCCTGGGGCTGCAAAAGAGTCGAGCATGACTTAGTGACTGCAACAACAACTAACAAATTAAAAAGTGTATACCAAAAATGTACTAATTATAGATTTTTCCATTTTAATGTGTTTTCAACACTGAAACCTCCCATTTACTGTCATTATTTTAATGGTGGAGAATGTCTAGAACTCAATCGGGGTTAATCTACAAATGTAGAATCTTGAAAAGGTGGGGGAAATTTTTCTAGCTTATTTCAGTGTGATTTCCCATTATGTGTATCCACCAAAAAAAAATTTTTTTTTCTTTAATTTACAACGGTCTAGAGGGCTTAAGTAACTAACAAGGTACATAAATCTCAGAAACCACTTCCTCAATTTTGGAAACCTGAAAACAATAGAAAAGTCCAGTATTTTGCTTGACAATGCACCGGATTACAGACTGTGTTTGGGAGTCAAGGACCATCTGTTTGGAGGGGAGTAAGCTGCCACATACACGTTCAAATCTGATTAAAAAAAAAAACAAAAACACTTATCAAATCAAGTCTCTAAATAGAATCCATTTCTAGATGGGATGAATTTGTTTCAGGTAGATAAAATGTCACGAGGGCCTTATTAACCAAATGCTGTGCTACTTTGGGATACGATGAACAAGACAGGCCAGGCCTCATGGAGCTGCCAGTCTGTCACAGCCTATCTGGATTCACAGAATTCCTGAGAAGGCTGAAATAGATGAGGATTAGCAACCCTGATTGGAGATCCCTTAGAAGAAGCGAAGTGGGCAGAAGAAAGTGACACAATGACTCTGGAGAGCCCGGGAGGGCGTTACCCAGGGCGTGATTTACTTGATGGTAGAATTGGTCCAGAATTGAATCCAGTGATTTTCTTAGATGCAAACATTTATGACAGTGACAGGAAAGGAAGAGAGGGAGAGAGAGAGAGGGAAAGAGAAATGTATTTGTGAACTTGGCAGGACAGAGCGAGAACTCCAGGAGTAAAGGCGAAGGCCCGAGTTCCAGTTTCCTTCCTGGGGGTCTGTGTGTGCATGTGTGCATGGTACCTGACATTGAATGTGAGCGAGACATGGAGACCAGGTAAAAGAAAGCAAAGGAGAGAGAAGAAAGTCAGGGGTTAGGGTATAAGTAGATAAATGCAAGAGGGAGCCAGTGCTTCTCCACGTTTGGTCCAGGAATTGCTCCCAGCAGAACACCTGAGTGGTTGATTTAAAATGCAGATTCCCAGGCTCACAACCAAGCCTACTGAAGCTGAACCTCTGGGTCTCAGATCCTCGGATTGGCATTTTATACCAGATTCTGGGTCATTCTGGGTATTAAAATTTAAGACCCAGTCCTCTGACAAAGCCCAGGTTCTCTTATTTTACTGTCAAGTTGGCCAGGCCTTCAGTTAATGGATGCCTTCAAAGCCTCGTCACCCCTCCAGGAAACCTGGAACCTTCCCTGGGTCACATCTCCTTCTATCGCACTGAGAAAGCCAGAGTGATCTTGAAGTCAACTCAAGTTCACCCAGGCTAGCACTCCCCTCTGGTAACAAGGGCCTGTTCAAGAAACATCTGGCTGAGCATTTATACTTCTTGAGAATACACTGGATTGCAAGGAGATCCAACCAGTCCATTCTGAAGGAAATCAGCCCTGGGATTTCTTTGGAAGGAATGATGCTGAAGCTGAAACTCCAGTACTCTGGCCACCTCATGCGAAGAGCTGACTCATTGGAAAAGACTCTGATGCTGGGAGGGATTGGGGGCAGGAGGAGAAGGGGACGACCGAGGATGAGATGGCTGGATGGCATCACTGACTGGATGGGCGTGAGTCTGAGTGAACTCCGGGAGTTGGTGATGGACAGGGAGGCCTGGCGTGCTGTGATTCATGGGGTCGCAAAGAGTCGGACACGACTGAGCTACTGAACTGAAACTGAACTGAGATGCCAGCATATCATATCCAAATAGTAACTTTGGATGAATTCCAACCAGGAAATCCAAGACTGTGTACTTCACACAGTGAGCTACTCACTGAGTGATGGTAATAAACATGGGTAATTACTTAATCATGCCCTGGTTTAGTAACTTGGTGAGAATAAACAGAAAGGCCCTTTTTATTAATAAACAAATAGATGTGAGGAGTATATGTCTGTGTGAGCACTTGAGAATTGTAAACAGAATATTAAGTAGTGAAACTTCACTGACAATAACGTGCACAGACAAGGTAGCTTCTCTCTCTCCTTTCCAGTTACCTGGGTCACTTGTCAAAACTTGCCAAAAGAAAGAGGAAACTCGACTGTTGACAAATACGAAGTGATTTTAGTGTTTCCACTAAGTCTACTGCATTATCCTTCATACTGGATCCTGGCCAGGCTATCAAGATAGAGATAGCCCTCACCAAAGGTAAGCCAACATTTTTGTTTGTTTTAAGCCATGGAGTAAATATTTTAGGTTTTGCAGGGCAGATAGTCTCTGCGGCAATATCGCAACTCTGCCAGTAAAGCATAAAAGTTGCCACAGACAATATGTAGGCAAATGAGTGTGTCTGGGTTCCAATAAAATTTTATTTAAAAAGACAAATGGTGGGCCAGATTCAGCCTGCAGGCTATATTTAGCTGAGCCTAGCTGAATTCATCCTCAGGCAAAAGCTAGGCAGCTACTAATAAGGGCGAGGCCATGCTCCACTGTACTGGTTATTAAGCTACTGTCTCTCCCCATCCAATTCACCCTTTGCTACTCTCATCTGTGATAAATACATTGACAAGAAAGATGCCTATCATATGTTAAGTGGGAGAAAAAAAAATCAAAATGTTGATAGAAATACCATTTGTTAAACAAGAAACAAAATATCATTGTGTGTTTGTATCTATGTGTACTATGCTATGCAATAATTATCTATTTTTAGGGAGAAAAATACCAAAAGTCTCAGAGGAGCAACTTCTGGAATGAGGGATCGGGATGACAAGACCATGCTTTCACTCTCCTCTCTTTGGTTAACTTTTGTTAACCTATTTCTACTCCTTCCCATTTAGGCTTTATATCGGATGCTGTTGTCAAGCAATCATTCACTCACTTATTCCACATATGTCTGGAGTAACCACTGTGTGTGAAACACTAGACTAGTGGGGAGTTTCATGAAGGTTAGCTTTTAGCTGGGCCAACAGACATCAATCAGTTATACAAGAAAGCTAACATGCCAGCTGAGACCAGTGATACAAAGGAGACTCGGTATCATTCACTCCTTTACTAAACTATCTGTTGAAAACCATAGCCCATTAGTGTGGGAGTGTAAAGTCTGTGACAGTGAACACAGAAAGATGATACAGAGGAAGGGATAGGAGTAAACATTCCGGAGTTTATACTCGGCACACAGGAGTATTGTGCCTGGCACACCATCTACTTACAATATTTTTGAAATCACTATGAATATGAAAATATGATTGCTATTTTAAAAAGATTTAAATTGAAATTCCAAGATACAAAGCAAATAGAAGTCTTCCTTGGCATACTTCCTGCATTGATATTGCCTGTTCTTTTAACGGTTTCAGAATTCGAGACGGTAGAGATGTCCTAATCTTACTGTTACTTCAGTCGCCTCTTGTCAGCACTCTCCCGAATGAGAGACCCAAGAGAGGGGCCACACCTTCTCTGTGTTGGGGCACCATCTTTTAGGTTACACGCCCAGGGCCTTCTCTGCAAAAGGCTTTCCCTTTCCAAAGGGCTGGGATCCCCACAGCCATGTTTGTGTCATCATGAGAATGAACGTGGACATCTGATCCCAGCTGGGCCAGAGTCCCTTCACATGGCTATTTAGAATAGGGACAACAGAGAGTGGCCTGGATTTTATAACGTGCCAGCTCAAGAGATGCGGGCCTCCCTGTGTGGAGTGAACACAAGCAGACCAACGACCTCGGAAAGAAAAGACTGGTGTGGACAGAAGATGACCTAGGGCAGATCATTTTACCCAGGTTTCCATCTTTGAAGAGTGAGGTTCTTCCAAAGGCCCTGCAGCATCTTTCACTTGGGTTCCAAAAGACACGATTCTATACTTAGAGTAAACCCTCGTTTGTCACATAAGCGGTTAAAAACCAAAAGAGCAATTACTTTCTTGATGGTGAGCATTTTTAACTCACAGTATTGGGAAGCCAAAACAAATCCTGAGGTTCTTTTCTCTCCAGAATGTTTTTTTCCCAGAAAGTTTCCATCAGTCTGATAAAAGTTGGATGTCAGGTGGTGTCATTTCAGAACCTCATATATTCTTTAAAAGCCAGAAACATAGCAATAGGGGAGACACTACTTCAAAACTCTTTAAAGGGTCTCTCCTCTGACTTTCCATGGTTCTCTTAGCAATCCTGCCAGTTACTGGCTGTGTGACCTTGAATAAGCTCCTTACCCTCTTTGAATTTTAGTTGCCTCTTTTGTATGTAGACAATACTACCAAATTTACAAAGGTACCGGGAAGGTAAGTGAAAAACCATTAGCAAAGTGCCTCATAGGTGGTAAGCTTTCAGGTAAAGGTGGCTCTTGATATGAAGTTTTACATTTCAGATACCATCTTAGAAAGATCTCAGGGTACAGTGGCAAGGACACTTGACACTTGAATGCTCATCAGGGAACCTGCATTCCTGCTCTCACTAACTACTGGCCACGAGGGTTACTTCTTCCCCCAAAGTGTATAATTTCTTATGTAAAGTGCTGTCCCCTCCATCTGAAAGCCATCCCACGTTACCATGTCATAGAAACCCTAATTGCATTTTACAAGTATCTCAGTCCTGACTTCTTTGGAAATGCCTTCCTGCTTTCCACAGTCAGAGGCGAACTCTCCTTCCTTTATATAAACAAACACTGTGTATGAGCCTCTTTTACCAAAATTACCAAAATGCCCTAATTTAGAGAGGCAACAGTGTTCCCTTCCCTTCTGTTTACTTTGCTTAAAGACAATGCATCCTCCAAAGTCATGTAAGAACTGAAAGCTTATCTATCCCCCACTATAGATGTCCAACAAATGACCCTAATTGGACGATGAAGTTGATCATTAGGTTTAGGCGTACAATTCACTATTTCTCTCCCACATCAGAAAAGTGCCTGGCACATGACAAGTAGACTGGATATTTGTTGAATGAGTACATTCACACTCAGACTTGATCAAGAAGGAGGACAGAGGTAATATTTTCAAGGAATTGAGTTTC
Source organism: Neotragus moschatus (assembly GCA_006410615.1). NCBI lineage: Eukaryota > Metazoa > Chordata > Mammalia > Artiodactyla > Bovidae > Neotragus > Neotragus moschatus. The sequence goes on along the minus strand of SJYA01002835.1, from coordinate 541,791 downwards.
CATGCCAATGCAGTTTGTCCAAATGTGGGTTTGAGGCTGCAAAGAAGCTGGGGACTTATAAAAACAAGTGGCTGCATGCATGATGACAGGCCACCACGAACTATCACTCATGAGATGGAGTCCATCACGTGGGGAGGACAGATGACAGCTGGCTACCTAATTCCAAATGTTTCCACCAAAGGTGACTTTGGATATGGGGAATTATTTCAAGCTACCTTCACATAAAGAGCTATCATCAGTGGTCCAAATAAACACAAGTAATTAATCTTTGTCAACTTCACAGTACACGTACTTTCTTTAGAGCACTTCTCAAAGCTTATAGTAATTTCTTTTTAATCTGTTCACTATTTCTTCTTTTTTTCTGGTGAGGGCTTGGGGAGGAGGGTGGTGGTGGATTGTGTCCCCAGCACATAACAAACTCTATGTAGGAAGAAACTCTGACTCTTTGGTCCAGTTCTGCATGTCCACTGTCTGTCAGAGAGTAGGTCAGGCTCAATAAATGTTGAATGAACGCATGTGCAGATGGCACCCTGAATGGGGGGCAGAGTGGAAGATGAAAGGATGGAAGCCAGGAAGCCAGCCAGAAGGGCCTTCTGGGAAACAGATCCCAGTAATGCAAGCAAGTCTCAAGGACAACAAAAGCTCAGTCTCATTACCTTACAGGAGAAGTAAAAATTCACTCACCTACCAATGACAGGAAAACAACAAAAATATGTTTACTAAAACAGGTGAGATAGCAACGGAAAAAAGCAATTCTAATAGCAGTCAGCAATTAGGTAGCACATGTTGTGTGCCGGGTGCTATTCTCAATGCTTTATATACATAAACTCTTAACTCTTAATTCAGAGGCAAAGTTATATCAATCAGGGGAATCTGCCCATGGCCATGCATGGCCAATATAACTAACACACACACACCGACTGGTCCATGATCACCTGGCAGCATTTGACTATAAAAGCAAATTTAACCCCTCACTGAGTGTCTAGCCAACAAGACTACCTAGTTTTCAGGCCTGGAAATCTGAAGAATCAATCTGCAATTTGTTTCCCGCAAAAATGTCATTGCCTCCTTCATACCTCTCACTGGAGAAATTACTTTTCAGACCCTTCTACGGCTTGGGAATGTTAAGCAAGCCCTAATGAGTTCAAAAGTTGGTAACGACACTGCTAATTTGGTGGCTTGTCTGGCAGCCAGTCAGGCTCCCTTCTTCACTGGAAAAAACAGGATTATCAACTGCACTAGAAGAACTGTCTCCCCATGATTGATGGGAAGACAAAGTAATCACCTTTGAAGTGCCACAACATATAATACCTTTGCAGTGTTCGCTTTCTTCTTCTGACACCATGAGTAATTGAAGGGAAGGGAGCTTCTTAGAATGACCAATGAAGTGAAGATGACAACCTTCTCTCTGCCATCTACCAAGAAACTGACACGCTGAGGTCTTAGACAGTAGAGAGCTGATATGATGTGCAGTGTCTCTGATGGGCTCCTCTGATGCTTGGCTCAGTGTGTACCTGAACCAGTCAGACTGCATAGGCTTTGGGTAAAACACAGATCTGAAGGGACAAGAGTTACTGCTTCTTAGAGGTCAAAGGCCTGTGGACCTATTGTGAGAACAGCAGCTTGAGGGTCAAGGTAAAGTCCTCAGGGTACAAGTGAATGAAATCAATGAGCTAAGCAAGATGGAACAGGTAAGACATGCTGCACGCTACTTCAAAATGTTATCTCAGCATACTCACACACTCAGCTATTGTGGCTGGCCAGCCACTGTATGCAGACGGACAATCAGAAGACCATTAAGTTCTTGGCCTCAGCTCACTGACAAAGAACTAGATGGTTTTCCCCTTGGAAAATGTACTATCCTAAAGCAGTTTAATTACTAACTGTATTTTCACAAATACAAATAATTCAGCTGAAATAGAGCTGACTTTCAGAAACCTTAAGAAGCTGGAATGATCAGGCCAGTGAGAATTTTTGTTCTCATAAGCTTACTCTTTCTGAATTCTGCTAAGGCTTGTCTAGACAGTCCGACCTGCAGTAAAAAATAATGCTTGGAGGATAGATTTATAGGAAGGAAGAGTCTTTGTTTGTTGACAAGAAAGTAAAAAAAGAAAAAAAAAAAAAAACTTTCTGGTTTTATAGCCAAAATGTCACCTAAAATACCCCTGACCATGTCCTAGATCCTACTGGATGTAGAACAGATAGCTGACACTGGTTGGCAGCATGGGGTGGTCAGGGGCTGGGGAGGGATGGGACGGCTCCATGTCATTTGGCTAGAAAAGTCCTTCTGAGNAAAAAAAACTTTCTGGTTTTATAGCCAAAATGTCACCTAAAATACCCCTGACCAGGTCCTAGATCCTACTGGATGTAGAACAGATAGCTGACACTGGTTGGCAGCATGGGGTGGTCAGGGGTTGGGGAGGGATGGGACGGCTCCATGTCATTTGGCTAGAAAAGTCCTTCTGAGGCATCCCCTGTATAGAAGAGAATTAGGTTAATTTAGGATATACTATGATTCCCCCAGAGCTTCCCAAGTGGCTCTGTGGTAAAGAATCTGTCTGCCAATGCAGGAGACGTAAGTCCAGTCTCTGGATTGGAAAGATCCCCTGGAGAAGGAAACGGCAAACCACCCCTGTATTCTTGCCTANTTATTTTGACTCTAAAAACTTGCAACGTTACATTAAAAAGAGGAAAAGGGGGGGAAAGGTAATGATATTCGTGGCAAAGGGATGAATTTTCAGAGAAAAGAATGCTACATCAAACCAGAAGATGCCCACCCAAGGACATGGACACAATTCAGAAGAGATGCGAATCCCTAATCCTGTCTTCCAGAGGGTGCATGTGGTGCCTGCCCCATCCTCCAGTCTCTCATTTTTAGGAATAAGTCTAAAAGACATAATGTTGATGCAAGGCAGAAAACACCCAGCACTCAGGCAATGAAGAACCTGGAAGGCAAAATCCTGCCCCACCTTTAGAGTACCTGTATATGATTAATTGAAATAAAAATTTTAAAATACATTTCGACTTGGAGCCCTTTAGAAATGTAAAACTTCCTACTGAAAATTTCTGTATATATAAAGAAATGAAACAGTTTGGGAATATAGGGCTCTCCTATATGGGTGTCTCATGTGTGCGTGCTCAGCAGTATCGCCTGCCAGGCTCTTCTGTCCATGGAGTTTTCTAGGCAAAAATACTGGAGTAGGTTGCCATTTCCTTCTCTGGGGTATCTTCCCAACCCAGGGATCGAACTCACATTTCCTATATTGTCAGGCAGATTCTTTACCACTGAGCCACCTGGGAAGCTAAATATAACTAAGAAACATGAGTGATAATTCACACTGGTTCTATAGTATGTGAATAAATTCCTTTTTAAAAGCGTGGTATTTTACCTGCTTTTGAAAATAAACCTGGCCAGTATTTTCCTAGGAAAGGACTTATTTGATTAGACAAATTTTGACCTTTAAAAGTCTTAAAACTTTTCCTCCCCACAACGGATGAATCAATCTACACATTCAGAGCATATAACACAGATAGAACTTCACAGTAAATTATCTTGTAGAAGATAGGTTTTCTTATAGATAAAAATGNGACCTTTAAAAGTCTTAAAACTTTTCCTCCCCACAACGGATGAATCAATCTACACATTCAGAGCATATAACACAGATAGAACTTCACAGTAAATTATCTTGTAGAAGATAGGTTTTCTTATAGATAAAAATGCAGATATACAACTCATACTTTTATCAGAATAACCTACCAAGAAGGAGATTAAAAGACTTTAGGAATGCAAATAATTTTTCAATATAATCTTTTGTAAATATCAGAAAGGTCTTCTTCCATGTGGACACTCTCAGTTTGCTTTGAAAAAGCAATATTTATTTGATGAGATACATCAATTTTAATGATTTAATTAAAACACACAAACACACTATTCTGGGAAAGCTTTGAAAGGGTAGTTAGAGTACCTAAAAGGTCTTATAAAATGTCTCCAAAGTTTCATCTTCAGGTATGCATTAGTTTGATTACTTGGACAGATTGGTCAATTTCACATTAATTCAGTGTTATGGATTTGGAGACTGGTTTTGCTTGACTTTTACCATATGCATCATCCCAGTAAAATTACTTGCATGCTCAGTCACTCAGTCATGTCTGACTCTGCCACCCCACGGACTGTAAAAGCTAATTCAGTGAGTACNACAGATTGGTCAATTTCACATTAATTCAGTGTTATGGATTTGGAGACTGGTTTTGCTTGACTTTTACCATATGCATCATCCCAGTAAAATTACTTGCATGCTCAGTCACTCAGTCATGTCTGACTCTGCCACCCCACGGACTGTAAAAGCTAATTCAGTGAGTACACTTGACAGTTATCTTTATAAGAAAAAGCATTATTTTTTTCCCCTTGGAGTTTTTTGAGGGAGTCCCTCTGAATTGAGGAAGAAGACCAGAGTTTTAGATACAATTTAAGATTCTGTACTTGTAGGAGTAGCTGTTAGAAGACTCCTGAAACTAGTTCAGCGATAGCTCAAAAGTTGGTTCTAGGACTTCCCTGGTGCTTCGGTAGTTANTATAAAATGTCTCCAAAGTTTCATCTTCAGGTGTGCATTAGTTTGATTACTTGGACAGACTGGTCAATTTCACATTAATTCAGTGTTATGGATTTGGAGACTGGTTTTGCTTGACTTTTACCATATGCATCATCCCAGTAAAATTACTTGCATGCTCAGTCGCTCAGTCATGTCTGACTCTGCCACCCCACGGACTGTAAAAGCTAATTCAGTGAGTACGCTTGACAGTTATTTTTATAAGAAAAAGCATTATTTTTTCCCCTTGGAGTTTTTTGAGGGAGTCCCTCTGAATCGAGGAAGAAGACCAGAGTTTTAGATACAATTTAAGATTCTGTACTTGTAGGAGTAGCTGTTAGAGGACTCCTGAAACTAGTTCAGCGATAGCTCAAAAGTTGGTTCTAGGACTTCCCTGGTGCTTCGGTAGTTAAGAATCCACCTGCCAATGCAAGGAACACGGGTCCAATCCCTNGACCAGAGTTTTAGATACAATTTAAGATTCTGTACTTGTAGGAGTAGCTGTTAGAAGACTCCTGAAACTAGTTCAGCGATAGCTCAAAAGTTGGTTCTAGGACTTCCCTGGTGCTTCGGTAGTTAAGAATCCACCTGCCAATGCAAGGAACACGGGTCCAATCCCTCGTCCAAGAAGATTCGACATGCCAATGAAGCCTGTGCTCCCCAAATACTGGGCCCTTGCACTCTATAGCTGAGCTCCACACAGGAGAGGCCGCTGTAATGAGAAGCGCACACACTGCCTCGAGAGAGTGGTCCCTGCTCGCTGCAACTAGAGAAAGTCTGTGAGCAGCAACAAAGCCCCAGCCAGTTCAGCCAAAAATAATAAATACATAGATACTTTAAAAAGAAACTGGTCTCAGTCAGTTAAGCCAAAAACACAGGTAAGTCATTTCTGTGTATTTGCTTTGTTTTTATCCAAGAGCTTATCCAGTACTCACCCCACCCTATTTTGCTGTAATTTTCCTGTGTGGACTCTTGGTTGGATACCCAGTGCCTGTTTCCCATTACCAGCCATATCCTTCCCACTTTCCTGCCCAAACCTGTATAGCACAGAGGCCTCCTGGCCTGACTGATTTTGCTAAAATGTGTTGTCATTTTCATTTCCTAGCTATCAAACCCACCTTAGCTTCTTCTCTTTCTAAGTATCGGCTGTTGCATGCTAAGTCACGTCAGTCACGTCTGACTCTGTGAACCTGTGGACTGTAGCCCACCAGGCTCCTCTGTCCGTGGGATTCTCCAGGCAAGGATACTGGAGTGGGTTGCCATGCCCTCCTCCAGGGGATCTTCCTGACCCAGGGATTGAACCTGAGCCTCTTAGGTCTCCTGCACTGGCAGACGCGTTCTTAACCACTAGCACCACCTTAGCCACTTGGATTCCTGAGCTTTCACTGTCCACCTAGCAATTCGCCACTCCCTAGAGACAGCCCAAGCCAGTCCGCACAGCGTCAGAGGGCCCCTTGGAACTGGAAGAGCCGCACGCGCTGTTACTCCTGCTCTAGACGCATAAGAGAGAGCAAGGGGAGGGAGCGAGGGAGAAAATGACAACAGGGAAAGGCTTTGCAGCAGGATGTTTCTTCCGCCACACCTCAGGTCTGAAAATGGGGCTGATTTTTTAAGTTCAGCAGAAGAGCCCAAGAAGAAATACTGGTTCTTCTGTTAACATCACTCACACAAGGAATTTGTCAGCAAAGTCTGTATTTGAACTTGCCAAGTCACTTCAGGCATCTCAGAGGGTATTAAGCTCCATAAAACTCACTTCCAAAAGTGAAATAATTCTCCATTTGACACTATAAGTAAGCCTTAGGGAGCGGAAAAAAGAGATGAAACTATCTCTGGCTTATTCCTAAAGAGAGAATAAATAGGAGATATTTCTTGGGCAAAATAACTGGAAAGACAACAACCCTTAGGGTTCCTAGTGCAAAGGCCTCCAAGTCCCAGCAGGTCTAGCAAAGCAGAACAGAGAAGGGGCTGAGCACAGCCAAGTGGTTAATGGTTTTCTTCAATGCTGCAGAAAATGGCTTGTGTGTAAATAAGTATCTTATAGTATTAAGACTTAGCAAGATGAGAAGGTGAAAATGGAACTCAAGGGACCCAGAAACCCTGTTCTCAGCTAGCCTGCTTCTGTCTGCAGAAATCTGACCTTTCTATAGGTGAAGCTTTTTTTTTTCTCCTTACAGTCAGTAGCTGAAGCTGAAGCTCTCTGTTGGTTGCTAACTCCCTGGAGCCAGCAGAAGTAAACCAGTGACATGTTTACAGTAGCCCTCTCCCTTTCTTTAAATAAGACAATAATTGCCCGAAGTGGCATTTTAAGCTGACTGTTCTGACAGATGCTTTTTGAAAAACTGCAGGGAAATGTTAAAGGACTTCTGTTTTTGAGGCTTGGATTGTAAATTCAATGATTCACACAATTGAAATAGGCCAAAGCTGGTCCAATGTCAGGGCTGTGTAGAAAACACAAGAACTATGTTCCAAGGACAATTTCCTTGACCTTTCAGTCCTCAGGGTCCTCTCCTGTGAATTGAAGGGGTTGGGCCACCTCTCAAGAATGATGAGATGGGTCTGTGATCAGAAAGATTTGGAAAGTGTTGGGTTAAACATCAGGGCTTTTCTAAACATTTGATACACAAGCATGCAGTGTGAATCTCTCAGCAGGCAAGAGAGGCAGAGTAAGTTATGACCTACCAACTCATCTGATGATTATTTGATCATTTGCAAAGTTCTTTCCTGGAACATGAAGAGGAACTCAACGATCACCGTAGCCCTTTCTTGCTTTAAATAAATTTACACTACTTTCTCATTAGTACAAAAAGACTCAGAGAAGTGATTAAGAGAGGTAAGAGTGTCTTCTTAAAAGAATCCCAAGATTACTAGACAGACAGCACTGACAGTTATTTAGTGACATAAAGAAGGCACACTTCAGAGCCAAGCAAACAAGAGTCAAAGCCCGGTTCTGCCTCTTGCTAGCTGCGTTCCTGGATAAGCCCTTAACCTCTCTGAGTCTGTTTCCGATCTGTAAAATAGAGATACTGATGTGACTTCCTAAGATTGTTTAAAATAAAATTTTTAAGATAGCAGGTGCCCTGTCTCATATAGTGTTCATAGTGTTATTAACTTTCAGTTATTTATTCATTTATTTTAATCATCACTGAGGTTGACACCTGTTCATTATCACCTGTGTAAGGAAAGGAGCTGGCCACAAAAGTCATTCAAAATATGTCCCCCACCCTCACTTTAGGAATTAATGATTAGCTTTAAAATTTGCTGAACATTGCATGTATAACTTTATTTAGCCCACATCTTAAGTTCCATATACATCAAAAGCATACCCTACCTAATCCCTGCTAAGCTTTCTCTACTCTACCTGCCCCATGGGACAGTTACCAAAGCCTTGGAGAGTCCTCCATAAGGTAGCTCTCAAAATGATGTGCACCTGAAATAACGACCACATCCACACTGCCAGAGGTAAGCTAGGCTATGTATCACTTACACTAGAGAGCAGCCTGCTATGCCAAAAAAAAAAAGTATAAATTGTTTCTCTACCAAAGAATGCCACTGAATATTGATTTTTTCCAGTCTTCTAAATAGTCTGTGTTTAGAATTTAGACCAGGGTCACAAGAATTCACTTACAAATGCATGTAAATAAAGTTAAAGGCTCAGCTGAAATCTAGAATAAGCAGAAGCAAAGAGAACAGTTAAAGTTAAAAATAGCCTTCTGATAAGATAAACATATGCTCTTTAACCAATGGTGCAGTTAAAGCTCAGTAATAAAAGGTGATGGTGGCATCCCTCTAAAACTGAGAATGTGTGATAGACTTCTGAGCTTGTGGAGAGATGTTTCCACCCCAAGCAGAGGATACTGCTTCCAGCAATGGGTCAACTGGGCTATCTTGCCTTTAATGGACATTCGGGAAATATCTTTCATTCATATCACATTTTGCACTAATAAAACATCCGAACTGCTGTGCCTGGCTGTCCTTTAATTACTCTGAAATTCAGTATTTTTGTCTTAAAACAACTACAACAACAACATCAACTCACAAACAGGCTGAAATGTTGACAAGCTGCCGGCCGATGCAGGAGAGATAAAGAGACACGGGTTTGATCCTTGGTTTGGGAAGATCCCCTGGAGGAGGGTGTGGCAACCCACTCTAGTCTTCCTGCCTGGGAAATCCCATGGACAGAGGAGACTGGAGGGCTACAGTCCACCGGGTTGCAAAGAGGAGGACATGACCAGTGCAACTTGGCATGCACACACACTGCCTCCTGGCTAGTTCCTGAACTACCAATTCGTGTCTACAAACCTTACTTTTCTGTTCAGGATTTTGACTTGAAGAGCTGATGCCTTCCAGGCCTTCTACCCAGATGGCTAAAAGGTCTCAATTCAAACACCACCCTATTCTGGGCCTGAAGCAACATTGCCCAAGATCCTCCCAGGTTTTTATCCTCTCATCTCTAATACCTACATCTCTAGAAGTTACTTTTAGCTGCAAGAAAAAGAAGACCCCAAGTAAAATGACTTGNCCTTCTACCCAGATGGCTAAAAGGTCTCAATTCAAACACCACCCTATTCTGGGCCTGAAGCAACATTGCCCAAGATCCTCCCAGGTTTTTATCCTCTCATCTCTAATACCTACATCTCTAGAAGTTACTTTTAGCTGCAAGAAAAAGAAGACCCCAAGTAAAATGACTTGAACAATACAGAAATTCATTGTCTTAGTAATACAGGATATGATAAGTAGCTGCTTTCCTGATAGCTCAGGTGGAAAAGAATCCTCCTGCAAGGCAGGAGACCCGGATTTGATTCCTGGGTTGGAAAGATTTGCTGGAGAAAGGATAGGCTACCCACTCCAGAATTCTGGCCTGGAGAATTCCATGGACTGTATAGTCCACGGGGTCACAAAGAGTCAGACCCCTGACACGACTGAGCGACTTTCACTTCCCTACCTACAATGAAGTTACTAGCATGGGTCAGTTCTTTCTCTTTGCTCTCTTTGTCAATTCTTTCTCAAATCAATCCCACCGACCACAGGGAAGTTACAAGGAGAAGCTTTCTCTGAGGCGATCTCAGAGCCACGATGTGATCAAGAACCTGCCACCATCTTACTGGTGTCTGGACATGCAGTGAAGTGGAAAAGCCATATTTGCAGCTATGGTTCAGAGCTCAAGAAGCCAGATCAGAGCTCTGCCAACACTGCTTCTGCCACCTCCATCATTGCTTAAGCCTCACAAAGCTGGAGGATGGACAAAGGAATATGACTGCAAGGAATCCCCGCATTTTCAGCCACGCTCGCCAGTCAAAATAGCAAAAGGAGGGCTAAAAATGGTCTCCACCTCACTTGTATCAGTCAGATGTCCCGTGAATATACTGAACTGGAGGAACCCTTTCTGGACCTAGAACCTGACTATGAGGGAATCTGAGAAACATTGATTACAGATTCCCAACCAGTCTAACTTGACTGAGCAGAGAATGGAAACTGGGTAAACTCATCTAGAATAGACACAAAAACCAGCATCCTGGAGTCCCAGGTAGAAGCACAGCAGAAGTCAGCAGCTGTCAAGCCTGCCTGAGCCTTTGTGGCCCAGCAGCAGAGAAAGAACAGGCCCCTCGCCGGTAACCGTATACACGGCTTTCCTGTTCATCTTATTTTGCCAACTTGGGCTGCTTACCGACTCATGGCAAGGCTATGGGGCTTACCGGCTTGGGTGGGACATTGGTGGAGAGTCAACCACAGTGTCCTCTACAGCTCTTTGCTTGAAAAAGAGAAGTGAAAGTAGCTCAGTTGTGTTAACTCTTTGCGACCCCATGGACAGAGTAACCTGCAAGCCTTGCCAAATTCTCCAGGAAAGAATACTGGAGTGGGTAGCCGTTCCCTTCTCCAGGGGATCTTTCCAACCCAGGGATTTAACCCAGGTATCCAGCATTGCAGGCAGATTCTTTACCATCTCAGCCACCAGGGAAGCCCTCTGCTTACCCCTCATCTAATAAAGGAGACCTTTCCTGACCAGTCTGTCTAAAGTAGCCTCTCCTACCCACTGAATGCTGGGTCCTCTTACCCTGTGGCCACATCTTCACATTACTTACGATGCTCTGCAATGATCTTTCTCATTTAATTCTCGGCATATATATCATCTTCTTTCCTTACCAGGAAGTAGCTCTATGAAGGTAAAGAGCCCGTCTCTCCTTTTACTTCTGTAACTACATGACTTATAACTATGTGAGATATATATGAGCCATTCAATAAACTGTTGGGTATAAAAATAAAGACACTATAACTCATATATTATATAAACATCATTACTACAACTCTTAAATCCTTCTTAGTTAGATCAGTTTAGCAGCTAAGTTAAAAAAGGATGAAAAAATAAGAGTTTTTAAATTTGTATGTGACCCGTACAACTAACCTAGCCAGTGGGGCTTAAGCTGCTGGGATTTGTTGCTTTGTCCTATAGCATTTCAGCCACTGCACCCTGCTCTCAGCACTGCATAGACCAGGATCATTGACCCTGCTGAGCTCCAATGATACACGAGGATTAGAAGCACTACTGAACTGAATACTTAAAAATGGTTAAAATGGTAAGTACTATGTTATGTATATTTAACCACAATGAAAACTTTTAAGAATTAAAAAAGAAAAACAAACACATTATAAGCCAAGCACAACAGTTTGTATAAATTACTTAATCTTCATGATTACAAAAGGTGTTAGGAGAACACTCTTATTTTTAAAATGTGGACACAGAAAAAAAGATAAATTAAGTCGATCACGGTTACATCTATTTGGGGGCAAGACTGGGACCAGAATTTAAAATCTTGAAAGATCGTGCTCTTAAGTACCATAAAGACACATAAAGAAAAACAGTGTCACGTCCTCAAATGGTATGTGTGTGTATGTGTGTTCTGGGTTGGGTCTGACTCTTTTAAGCCCCTTTGGCCTATAGCTTGCCATGCTCTTCTGTCCGTGGGATTCCCCAGGCACGAGTAATGGAGTGGGTAGCCATTCCCTTTTCCAGGGATCTTCCCAACCCAGAGGGCGAACCTATGTCTCCTGTGTCTCCTACATTGGCAGCTGGACTCTTTACCACTGAGCTACCTAGGAAGCTCCAAATGGTCTATTACCCTTTTATTTATTTATTTTATTTCTATTAAGACAAAATGTCCCTCTGTTTTTACAGATAGGCCCTTAAGTACATACACTGGTATGTACAAATGCTGCTCCTAAATTAAGTGAGAACATTAGAAAGCTTCCACTCATGAGATAAACCTACTTTTGAGGGGAAAAGAAAATTCTTTAAAATAATCAGTGAAACTATGATAGTTGGAAGCTTATTGATCTAAGGATATTTAGGTCAATGGACAGAAGAGAAAGGCCAGAAAGAGACCATATGGACTGTAGCCCGCCAGGCTCCTCTGTCCATGGGACTCTCCAGGCAAGAATACTGGAGAGGGTTGTAATGCCCTCCTCCAGGGGATCTTCCAGACCCAGGGATCAAACCTGTGTCTCTTATGTCTCCTGCATTAGGCAGGTTCTTTACCACCAGCGCCACCTGGGAAGACTCTAGTGCTTATATAAGTCATAGTACAAATCTCAGAGAAGCAAAGACTACAACAAACAATGGCAGAGATATTGGTGGACTATTTATAGGAAAGAAGTTACATCTCTTTCTCCTGTCAAATGCTAAAATAAATCACACATCTACTAATGAAATAAAAGCAGCAAACGGAGCCATTAGATAAGAAGGAAAAAGTACGACTTATTTATCTGGATCAGAATGAATTTTTTAACTATAATGATGCTAAAATGACAATGGGAAACAATGATACATATCACAACCGAAAATTAAAACCTTCAGCGCCCCAAAACCGTTACAGACAAAATGAAGTGAGAAAAGTATGGGAAAAATGTATTTGAAAAATGTATTCTAGACTAACAACTAATATCTTTGGATAAAGAGCTATTACAAAGCGATAAGATACAAACACTTCATTAGAAAACTAGATTAAAACCATGAAGAAATAAATATAAATGGATAAGTACAATATGAAAAATACGTTCAACTTCACTATGTTCAATTAAGCATAGTTTTAAACAATGAAATAGCATTTTTATTAGGAAAAAGGCAAAAAACAATTTCCAGTAAAAATACTCAGATCCATGGAAGCTACAAGGAAACAGGACAAGTATACACTACTATTAAGGGCAAATTGGCATATAGTATCAAAAGATTTATCCACAGCCTTCAAAATTTTATGCCAATGTAATTATCAGAGATCAAGACAAAGATTATTTGTAAGACATATGCTACAGTTTTATGTATAACAATAACCAAATTACTAAAAACAGGGACAGTTAATTAAATTCGGATATGCAATGGCTAATATTAAAAAAGTATTACAAAATCAGGCTTTCAAAGAATACTTAATAATGTGGAAATAAGTTGACATAGCTAAGTGTTAAAAAAGTAAAACGTGCAAATATATGTGACTGCATGTATATGCAAACTTTATAAATATACAAAAGACCCCCCAAATGCATATTTGCAGTTAGTTATAGAACAGTGGGCCACCTGATGTGAAGAGCTGACTCATTAGAAAAGACCCTGATGCTGGGAAAGATTGAAGGTAGGAGGAGAAGGGGACAACAGAGGGCAAGATGGTTGCATGGCATCACTGACTCAATCAATGGATGTGAGTTTTAGCAAGCTCCGGGAGATGGTGGAAGGATAAGGAAGCCTGGAGTGCAATAGTCCGCGGGGTCACAAAGAATCAGACACGACTGAGCAACTGAACAACAATAACAGAACGATGGGAGGAAATTCACCTGATTGTTAAGAACGGTGATGTCTGAGAAGCAGAATTAATGTGGACTTGTTTCCTCTTTTTATTTTTTCTGTATTTTTCAAAGATTCCTTAATAAGTAGAACCATATTTAGAAGATCATAGTTTCTGTGATATCATAAATACTCTCTCTATATATTAAATCTGTTAACCTTTATTGTAGATCATTATCTATGCTAGGAGACTGTGACAGAGAAAAAGCAACAGAGAAATAACTCCTGAAATGAAATTTTCTGGGAAAAGAGGCACATGTGNGACTTGTTTCCTTTTTTTATTTTTTCTGTATTTTTCAAAGATTCCTTAATAAGTAGAACCATATTTAGAAGATCATAGTTTCTGTGATATCATAAATACTCTCTCTATATATTAAATCTGTTAACCTTTATTGTAGATCATTATCTATGCTAGGAGACTGTGACAGAGAAAAAGCAACAGAGAAATAACTCCTGAAATGAAATTTTCTGGGAAAAGAGGCACATGTGGTATAATGTTTTCACTGTAAGTAAAGTAGAAGTGGAAGCATAAAGGCATGGGAACCGATATTGTAGCTGAAAGCCAGGAAGGCTTCTCAGAGGAGGTGACATATAAGCTTGCTATGAAAAAGGCTGGAGCCCCATCTGGTGGAGCTGGGAAATAGGGCTTTCTCAGCAGTAAGCATCACTCGCTACAGCCAAGCTTCAGTGCCTCCCTTTCCTTGCTTCTTTCTCAGCCTCCTTCAGCCGCTGTTGACTTAGAAGTGAGACAACCTACCTTTCAGAGTCCACCTCTGATTATTCCCACTATCAGAGGAAAGAAAGAGTCCCTTCATTCATTATAATCTAATGTGAAATCAGGCTCCTAAAATAACTCTTCTTGGTATTTGTGATTATATACTTAGTCTACCTAGTCTTTCGTGGTGAAATAAATGGTGTACGCAGTCTTAGAGTAATTTCACATACCAGGCAAGCAGGTAGGAATGTTCAGCCAAGAGGACAGGGCAAGCAAAATCACACCATATGGCTAATGACTAAGTCTCTATTTATTACTTAATCAATTGTTTGCTGTTTAGGTAATTTTGAAATACTCCATCTTATTTGGCAATCAAAAAATTAAGGGATACAACTAAATTCACCCTCCACCTCATTAAAAAAAAAAGTTACTTACTGCCAGCAATCTCTTACTAGGACAAAATATACAACTGAAACGTGTTAATGAAAATATGCACAAAACAATGCATGGGTTAAAAGAAATGAAGATTTAAATACAGGAAATAATCTTTGTTAAATATGTCTTCTAGGGAGATCCACTGTGTCCCAATCCTTAAATGAGAAAGTCAGCAAAAAAGATGAACTGAACCCCAGATGTTAATTGCACAGGCTTACTGGATTAGAACCAGAGATAATTAATTGCTCAATTTTAATATGCATTGGACTAAATGGATGATAAGATTTCCAGTAGTTGGTTTTGAAGTCCAGAATGGAAAGATTATTTCTTTACAGGTCTGGGAGCCCTAGGGGCCAAAGACATTTAAAATGTCTGTATTTAGTGAATAAAAATCTAGGTAAATAGCAGAAGAGGTTAGGGAATAGGGTAAATTTCTAGAAAACGAGTAAAGAGATTCAAGTTCAAACTGCATTTTCCCATTTGAAATGTAGAATATAATTTTGTATGAGAAAGGTTTTAACATTTCTAAGTTTTTATTGCAGCTTCAATGCTTAGCATTCCTGTCCTATACTGTCAACATTAAATCCAGAGAGAGTCAAACCCATTACTTCCTACCTGGAAAAAGAAAAGGACACTGCTTATCATCTATATAATTAGATTTTTTTTTATGTTCTTAAGATTTCAGGAGCATGCTATGGCTAATTGGGAAAATTGTGAATTATGTCTAAGTTGGTTTTTTTTTTCATTAAACTTGTACCAAAGCAAATGATGAAAAAACAATTTGCCAGTGTTGCATATCCAGACAATGCTCAGAGAATCCACAGAAGCTGATCCCATTAAAATGTGGGATATAGGGTGAATGATAAAGTTGGGAAGAGGCAGCATTGCAGAAACCAGCAGTAACTCAAACAACAAAGTCCCCGACCTCTACACCACATTCAGGCTGTTCTAACAGAAGGAAAGACCACCAACTGTAGGATCACTATCCTGATCCCCTAGAATCCATGGAAGGCTGTCCAGGCACCTCAGATACCAACTCGGTTCATGCATCAGAATCACCTGTAGAGCTTTATCAGGAAGATGAGATTCCAGGCTCCATTCCCCAAAAGTCCTGATTTAAGAGGTGAAGGTAAGACCCAAGATATTCTTTTATATTTTGAATAAACTTCCCAGTGAATATGGATGAATAGCTCGGTTTGATCATTTCTTCAGATTTTTCCCACTCTTTAAAATTCAACTACAGGTAACACTTGATGATCTGACATTCTAGTTTTAATTATGGGATGTGCTAAGGGGTGAGTGACATGATAGAGGTATAATAACATCAAGGGTTTCCTATAGTGCTTTTTATCAATGTACTTCAGAATCTTTGTTGCACTTCCCATCCAGTAGAGGTAAAATGATTTTCCCAAAGTTGCAGAGAGTTAGTATACAAAAGTGGTAAAACTTCTAGTACTAGAAACTGGTAAAAATTCTAATATTAGAAAGTATGTACCAGCTATGATTACTTGATTGTCCAATATACTAAAAATTAGTAAATGCTAATAACTGAAGGGCGATTGCCCTATTTCCTAAATTTTAAGATGCTTATTTTTACANGTAGAGGTAAAATGATTTTCCCAAAGTTGCAGAGAGTTAGTATACAAAAGTGGTAAAACTTCTAGTACTAGAAACTGGTAAAAATTCTAATATTAGAAAGTATGTACCAGCTATGATTACTTGATTGTCCAATATACTAAAAATTAGTAAATGCTAATAACTGAAGGGCGATTGCCCTATTTCCTAAATTTTAAGATGCTTATTTTTACATTGTTGACATAGTAAATGGAGATGCATCTTATAATTGACTTAGGTGTTTAATATGTTAGCAGTTCTTTTTTTTCCAAAACATTATGCGATCAGTGGTGTTCTTACAACCAATAACATTTCAAAATTAAGGAAGTGTGATGTATATGTGCTATGCAAATGTATTATTTCTCTGAAGCAAGGTTTTACANAAAGTCAGCCACTGCTTCCACTGTTTCCCCATCTATTTGCCATGAAGTGATGGGACCAGATGCCATGATCTTAGTTTTCTGAATGTTGAGCTTTAAGCCAACTTTTTCACTCTCCTCTTTCACTTTCATTAAGAGGGTCTTTAGTTCCTCTTCACTTTCTGCCATAAGGATGGTGTTATCTTTGGAAACAAGAAAAAGAAGGAAATCCTCCAAGGCATTGTACTCAGAAAGGCAAAAGAGGAGAGAAAACTGGCCACAGGAGCTACAAGGTCAAATGCTTTCAGAAGAGATGGGGAGATTCCTAAGATGGCACCCACTGGTGATGTCTTTTCCTTGCCAGGAATACCTGCAAACAAATGAATTCTGCACCCAGGACTGTGTTGATCAACGGTCACATCTTCAAAATGCCTCCAGAGATCAAGCAAATAGCATCCATGTAAGACCACAGGTGAGAGGATGCTTGAATAGCAAGTATCTATTTAATGGGGAAAAAACTGTGCAGACCAAATGCTAAGCCCAGATTCTGTCCCCACAGCTCAGAGCTAACAAATCAATTCAACGCAAATACTTGTGAAACATCTGCAGTGGGGTTTTAATCAGAAACCTTTACTTGAATAGTTGCAACCTTCACCCTCTCCAAGCCTCATCACAGAGAGAAGAGCACAAGCATTTCAGTGTTTCTAAAGAGGGGAGGTTTTCGTAAGAAGTAACCCAACTCCAATTTCTTGGTACTGGGAAAGGAGAACCAACCAGCCCACACCTGGCAGAGCTTCTCATCTTGGGCATTGGTGNGAATAGTTGCAACCTTCACCCTCTCCAAGCCTCATCACAGAGAGAAGAGCACAAGCATTTCAGTGTTTCTAAAGAGGGGAGGTTTTCGTAAGAAGTAACCCAACTCCAATTTCTTGGTACTGGGAAAGGAGAACCAACCAGCCCACACCTGGCAGAGCTTCTCATCTTGGGCATTGGTGGTGGGCAGCAGACTCCACAGCAAGAGCCTTCAAAGCCCCAAAAGATGCTGCAGAGAAACAAGCAAATTGTACAAACCTGCTTGACACGCTGTGTGATTAAGGCTGAGCCACTATCAGGTCTGTTCTTACAGCAGGTTTTCTTTTAGAGCATCCTCACACATCCCCAGTGCCAGACAAGCGCGGAAATTATGTTCCCATACCACTTACACAATGCTTCCCAGGTATTCCCAAGTATTCGCCTTCCCATGCAGGAGAGGCAGGAGACCCAGGTTCAGTCCCTGGGTTGGGAAAATTCCCTGGAGGAGGAAATGGCAACCCACTCCAGTGTTCTTGCCTGAAAAGCTCCACAGAGAGAAGAGCCTGGCAGGCTACAGTCCCATGGGGTCACAGAGTCGAGCACAACTGAGTGATGGAACACACACAACTCACACATGACCTTGAACGTCTAATACTGGCGACTGTAACATGCAGTTGTGGAGATCACACAGTGCTGACTGATGAGATGCGCTTGGGGCTGATATTCAACTGGGCTCCTCTCATTAGGCCACGCCCCTCAGTGCGGGGCTGTGTCCCTAGAAGGGGTGTGCACTTTTTTCCCACAAATATGTTCTGTGGTCTAGTAACAGTATTGATTTTTTTAAAAAAAGAAGAAAAGGTAAAACTCAATAGCATGTTGCAAGTAAAACCCAGTGACTAAGATGTATCATATCACTTCTAGTTTAATATGTTATCTGGTCTAATTAGAAAAAACTATTCACTAGGCACTTTAAAAAATACAGTCTCCTTTTGGCATTAGCAAGGATAACTCCAGGGAGCTATATTATTCAAACAATTTTCTATTTCAAAATACACAGGTAGTGAGAAGTAACAAATTATTACATTTCCACTAAATGCACAGACACAACAAAGTTAATTAAGAAAACACTGAAGCAGCTTTTCCCGAATGGTACTCTGCTTCCCCAGGGAGGAAGGATTTCCTTGCAAGGAATTCCCCCACCTGATGGTAGAGCCCCGTTGTAAGGGTAAGTGATGATATATTAGCCTTTTAACCACTGAACTCACTTCTCCTTTCCTTTCACAATGAGAAGTGAAGGTGATGAGGGGCAGAAGTCCCCTTGGAACACAAAAGGCATTTTTTCAAGAGCTTCTAAAATCCCATTTCAGTGATACAGCTCCAGTGATACAGTATCTTCATGGGTAAACAAAAGTTAAAAAGAAGAATAATAATTACAGTGTGAGTTAGACTGGAAAAACCACCTACCATCTGTGATTCCCACTCTGGCAGGGAGCTGATTAAGTAGCCAGCTGTCAATCACTCTTGCCTCAGCAATCCTGTGACTAAGATGTGGGCTGGTGTCCTGATGAATGAATTTAATGCCCTTAAATGAAGCTAAATCAGGGTACTGATATTAATGGGGCCAAAGGCAGGAGTGGGTCAAAGGAGTACCAGATAAAAATCTAAATATTATCTCTGGCAGGCAAGGTCTCCTCACAGTTGAAAATACCTGAAAATATTTCCAGGAAATCTGAGGCCTTTGGATCCATATGTAAAAGGAAGAAACTGGAGACTAGACTCACAAAGTCAGTATCAATGCAAACAAGCCGATTACACTGAGTCAACAACTTCACCTGTAAAGTGGGGACAGGAAAGAGCTACCTAATGGTGTGCTATCCAGATAAAGTTATGTAACATACATAAATATTTTAACAACGCCTGTACCTAAGAGACCTTGATTAATATCAATGGAAATAAAAGAATGGCTACCTGTTTATTTTATCTTTCGACCCACTGAGCCAGTCAAACATTTTCTTAACTATCACCACCTCCGCCTAGGTATGGACTACCTGTGAGTAGGGCTTTCCTGTGTGTAGCTTGATGCTCCCAACAACTCTGTGAGGCAGCAGTGATCATACCTATTTTAAAGGTGGTAAGACTGACACTCAGTTCACACTCTCAGAGGCTTAGCATAAAAGTCTTTCACTGTAGCGGCCTGTTCCTGCTTACTCATCCCACACCGGAACACAGGTTTTTGGCTCTACAAAAAACGTCACTCTTCAGCGGATTACAGGAAGTCAGAATTTACGGTTATCCAATCCAGAGACCCGTACTAACGAAAAGTTAATTGCTTTTAAGTATTTGTGAACCACATAAGTGAGTGACTAAAGCCAAAGAAAGACACTTTGGCATTAGCTGGCCATGGCTGAGAAAGGGTGAGCCATGTGGAATCCAAGAAACAAACAATCAAAAAAGGGAGGAAAAAAAGACCCCTTCTTTCCTGCTCTAAGAAGATGAGGGAAAACATTTTTCTTGATTTCAACAATATTTCTCATCGAGAGAAAATTTCTCATCTAACAGACAAACTGCAAGTTCAAACTAGTTAACCCTTTGCCCCAAGATGCCCTTCCCTCAGTAACGTGCCTACGTGTCTTTGCTCAGCGCAGTCTCATGAAAAACTGTAAGAGTCAGGTTCTACAATCTCCACGTTTTGGATAGAGACTGAGGCTCAGAGGAGGTGAGTGGTTTTATCAGTCAGAGTCGAGCTGCTCCAAAAAGATAAAACAAGCTGATGCGACACATCAAAGTCACTGGGAGGGGCGGAAGTGTGGGCTCCAGGAAGACACGCAGAGTGACTCATGAGCCGCGCTGCCGCTTCTGCCACCATTAGGAAGACAGAAAGTCAGGAAGCCACTGACATAGCCATTGATATGAGAAACATACCGCCAGGACCATGAACAGGGTTCAGAAAGCTGCCATCATCAACATCCCTAAATTTATAAGAAAACCATACCAGCCAAGAAATAGGCTCCCCACGCTTTGCTTTTCAATGACCCTGAAGTTAGAGACTGGATGCTGAAACACTGCTGCCGAAAAGCCCAATGTGTCTGCCAATGTTCTAGCCAGCAGAGACTGGAGAGCAGAAAAAGACAGCCTCATCATAAAACTCAATATCAAAACCCATATAATCCAATTAAAAAAAATAGAAAAGGACCTGAACAGACATTTTTCCAGAGAAGACATGCAAATGGCCAAACAGGTACATGAACACGTGTATTAACAGGTGTTCAACATCACTAATAATCAAGGAAACATAATAAAAAATCACAGTGATGTATCAACCTACACCTAACATACATACATTACTACGCACAAAACCAACAAGGACCTACTGCATAGCACAGGAACTGTACTTAATACTTTATAATAACTGATAAAGGAAAATAATTTGAAAAAATAGGTATGTATGTACGTATAACAATCACTTTGCTGTATACCCGACACTAACGCAATATTGCAAATCAACTGTATCTCAATTAAAAACAACAAAAAAAGCATCAAAATGGAAAAAGAAAACAACCTAAACTTAACTCTAACCAAAAAAAAAAAAAACAAAGAAAAGAGATAAACGCTCACCAAGATGTGGAGAAAAGCCAACACTTGTACACTGTTGTTGATAATATAAACTGGCATAGCACTATGAAAAACTGTACGGAGGTTTCTCAAGAAATTAAAAACAGAACTACCAGATGATCCAGTAACATTATTTCTGGATAGCCATCCCAAGGAAACAAAATTATTTCCTCAAATAGATAGCTGTACTCCCATAATCACTGAAGCATTATTCACAGTACTCAAGGTATGGAAACAATCGAAATGGCTGAGTCGATGAATATATGGTATATGTATAAAACAGAAAGCTATCAAGCTCTGAAAAATAAGAAACACTGTCATTTGCAACAACATGGATGGACCTGGAGAGTCTGTATGTATACAGTTACTCAGTTGTGCCCAACTCTCTGCAACCCCGTGGACTGTGTAGCCCACCAGGCTCCTCTGTCCATGGAATTCTCCAGGCAAGAATACTGGCGTGGGTTGACATTTCCTTTTCCAGGGGATCTTCCCAACCCTGGGACTGAACATGTGTCTTTACAATGGTAAAAGCAGGTCTTTACCACTTGAACCATCAGGAAAGCTCAAATACTAAATGACACCAGACAGAGAAAGACAAATACTGCATAGTTTCACTTACATGTAAAATCTTAAAAAAAAAAAAAAAAAAAAAGAGTTGCCAGGAACTAGGGTGTGAAGCAGAATAGAGAGGTTTAGAAAAGTACAAACTTTCAGTGAGAGATGGGTAAGGTGTGAGGACCTAGTATGTGACATGGTGGCTACAGTTAACTACAATTATAGTTGCATAATTCACATTTTCTGAGAGAGTAGAACCTAAAGGTTTTGACCCGCCCCCCTCCGCCCCAAAAAAAGGAAGGGAGGGAGGGAGAAAAAGTTCTGCGACTCAATTCTGCCTTTGAAAACTCAAATTCTTCTAACTGGCAGAAAAGGGATGGTATCCAGAAGCCTAGCTGTAGGGGAGCGTGGCGAATGTAGCTGTTCAGTAGAGGAAGGCACAAGACCAGAGGTGAGAAAGGCTCCTCGAAGCCCAGTCACCATGCCTACTGCAGAAGGCAGGCCATCCAATAGGCGGCTCAGAATGAAGGGGTGTGAGAATGAAAAAAGCAGGCAAGACTGAGTGTATGGCTAAATGGATGGAGACAGGACAGATGAGGGGTTAGCTGAAGAGCCATAAAGGTTTTAGGACAACTAAAGTCGGGGGTCCCTTTGGGAACTTTGCAAGGCATGAAGCAGAAGAGGCATACGAAGGGCCGGATGATGCAGCCACTCACCTCAGCTAGGAAGCACCCTCAGCCTAGGCGAGACATCCCTCCTGAGTGTCCAAGAAACCTGAACAGTCCTAAGCTTTTGCAGTTATCCCATGGAACTGCAGCTACTCACTATCTTGTCTTCTGCACTAACTCCCTTGAAAATGAGGACCAGAGGTCAAGGGCAGGGAGGAGCTACGTCATTTTTGTTTCTCCAGAACATGAAAGAGTCCATGGCACATAACAAATGTTCAGCAAGTGTTTGTTGTCTAGAATGACATCCCGGTTAAAGTTCTTTCCAGAATGCATATCCCATTGGCTAAAATATAATTAATCATCCACTTAGAAAAAAGAAAATGTTTCCCTTAGTTTCAATGCCTTTCATTATTAAAAAAAAAAAAATCAGTTAATAACAGATTATAGATTGGTAACACAATTAAGAATATATCCCTGTCCCTGTAGTTTATTTTTGTGTGATTATATATTGTAGTGAAAGTGAAAGGCACTCAGTCGTGTCCCACTTTTTGCAACCCCATCAACAATACAGTCCATGGAATTCTCCAGGCCAGAATACTGGAGTGGGTAGCCTTTTCCTTTTCCAGGGGATCTTCCCAACCCAGGGGTTGGAACCAGGTCTCTTGCATTGTGGGCAGATTCTTTACCAGCTGAGCCACAAGGGAAGCCCAAGAATACTGGGGTGGGTAGCCTATTCTTTCTCCGGTGGATCTTCCTGATCCAGGAATTGAACCAGGGTCTCCTGCATTGCAGGCAGATTCTTTACCAACTGAGCTATCAGGGAAGTGACTAGTATTTCTGTTAACTGAGCAAACATTCCTGCATTCTGCTAACAGCACTTCTATTTTCCTGTAGGAAAGCACAGCTACTTCCCGCACAGGAAGGAATTAATCTGAGGGGCTTGACCACAGCTCTGAGGTTTCGGGTGGGCACATGATCTGGATGAATAAATGAGAGTCTTATGTGAGATCCTAGCAATGAGGTAGTGAGTAAAGATTGTTTTCTGCTGAGATCGACGCTACTGGTAAGATGGTAGCCTCGGACTGCCAAGGGCCACCATAACAAATAAGGTATCCAACCAATAAACTAGCCTACATAGTACCATCAGAGTCCCAAAATAGAGAGAGAGAAATTCTTTTTAATCAGAGGATAATTGTTTTACAATATTGTATTGGTTTCTGCTGTATAATGATGTGAATGAACTATAATTATACATATATCCCCTTCCTCTTGAGCCTCTCTCCTAAGCCCCCACCCACAACCCCTCCAGCCCTCTAGGTCATCAAAGAGCACCAGCTTGCGCTCTCTGTGTTATATAGCTGCTTCCTGCTAGAAATCTGTTTTACCCATGGGAGTGTGTGTGTGAGTGTGAGTGTGTGTGTGTGTGTCAACTAACAGTGGGTACCTGGATCTAGGGTGTCAAAGCTACCACAGGTCAACAGGTTCCATTTAGGAGGTTAAAAAGTCACATATTTTTAAAAAATCAGTTAGTAACAGATTATAGATTGGTAACACAATTAAGAATATATCCTGTAGTTTATTTTTGTGTGTTTATATATTGTAGTGAAAGTGAAGTCACTCAGTCATGTCCCACTTTTTGCAACCCCATGGACAATACAGTCCATGGAATTGGACATGTGTACAATACAGTCCACATATGGTAACTGTCTTTTCCCACCAAAAAGAACTCACACTTTTTTCACTTACCATAGTTATATTATTGGTTGAAGCGATGACTAAAGCAGTAGAAGAATGGAACCCAGTTTGGCAGACATCAATCTGTCAGGGATCTACCTAGCCGTCATTCCAACGACACACAGTCATCATGTGGCTGGTCTTAAGGGAATTAAGGGAAAGCCACAGGAAGCCCTTTACCTGTCTCTATGCACAGATCACTGATTAACAGAAAACAATCATTACTAAAATGGCTTCAGAGATGTTCAGGGTTGTGCAAACTACACATGATTTGAACAAAAAGTGATCACTTCAAGTGTCTCCCCAAAATGTTACTTGTAGAGTAATTAGTGACAGTGAAACAGACAGCAGGATGTCCATTTAAAAATCATTCAGACTTCCCCCAAAATGTAGCCGAATGTGCTACTAAAAGATCAAAGCAAGAAAGCCCCGTCACTAAATTTATATAAATACAAGATCAGCCATTAAAACACAGGAAGAGCCGCTGCCATCTAAAACGGCCTTTGCTTGTCATTCACACACATATAAAATTCCTAAAAATCTGTCAGTGTAGCAGTTTCTAAGTGATATGTCAACAAATGCATTCACTGAGAACAGTTATCCTGCCTAGAGCCAACGTTTTTATAAAAACATCCTAAAGAGTCAACTGTTAAATCAATAAAATGAATGTTCTGAACAGGTGTTTGGAATTGTGCTGATTTATCCATATTTTCCAGTTTAATTTCCACATTTACCACCAAACTTCTGCAGGAAAACATAAAATGTACCCGGAAGTATTATGCTCATCATAAATACGAGGACAGTTGTGCTAAACCTATCTGTGCTGGTAAGGGGGATTCGTAAATCATTTTCATCTGCTTCAATTCTTAAAGTTTTCTGTTCAGCCCACGGTGATTGGAATGCCAAATGTCATACAGTTTAAATGGCATTTCTAAGCCTTTTGCAGCTGATGTTTTCATTAGGTATATTTATAAGACACACAAAGGAAAAAAAAAAAAACAGAAGATAAAGAAGGAATGAAATCTGACTCAAGGACTCAGGAAAGAAGAAATGAGCTACTATCCATTTTTTTAAATCTTTTTCTTTAGCACATCTGTCTAAAGCAATGTAACAGTGGTCAAGAATGTGAGATCAAAAGCCAGCCTTCACCACCTCAAATCATAGCTGTGGCGTTTACCACCTGCCAGACCCTGAAAAAGTTGTATAAACTGTGCTTGCTTTGAAAAGAACAATGCCAGGACATAGTTCATGAAATTGTTGAGGGAATGGATTCTGGCATTGCGCAAAAAACATTTTGCATGGAGTTAGAAGAGGAAAGAAGTGTTCAATAAATGCCAGCTATTATAATGCTATGTTATTTGCAGCCTTGCCTACTGGGTAATGAATAGTGGCAGGGAATTGTTTCAAGTTTTATTTATATAGTTATATTTCTTTCTGCACAAGAAATGATGTAAGACATCCTTAAAAATGTATAAGAGACAATAAAATAGTCCAATATAAGAATCATATTTAGTTAACTATGGTTAATGACAAAGCTTAATGATAAAAATAGAGGTAATGAGACAAACAGTAAGAATCATAGAGATATGGCTATTACAATCAACCAGAAACTTGTCTTAAGCTTTCTTTACATATTCACAATATTTATATAGATTCATATCAATATTCTGTAGACAGATACGTATCGGCCTCAGATTTCTCGTACACAGCTCCTAAAGCCCTTCTAAATTCCTAAGTAATAGAACACTAAAGCATCTTTTGTTTCATCTTTGTCCAGAGTCCCTGACCCAGGGCTTCTGAAATGTTGGAATTCAGTGGTGACAGGAGTATCTTCTGTTCAAATGGGGTAACTGTGGGTGGGCTCTTGGATGGACACTGGTCACGAGAAGGACCAAGCCAGGATTAGAAGCTTGGAATTTTGACTCCTCACTCCCAGCCCCTTCTCTTGAGAAGGGACAAGTGCTGAAAATGGAGTTAATGATTGATGATGCCTCCTTGAGGAAGCCTCTAGAAAAATCCCCATAGAATGGGGTCTGGAGAGTTTCCAGATTGTCAGCCTTCCCTGCACCTGGAGGAGGATGCACCCCAACTCCGCGGAGGCAGAAGCTCCTGCGCTTAGGGGTCTCCCGGGCCTTGCCTTTGTCTCCCTTCCTCTAGCTGTTCTTCTGTATTCTTCACCATATCCTTTAACAAACCGGTAAATAAAGGTAAATGTTTCCTCGAGCTGTGTGAGCCACTCCAGTAAATTACTGGAATCCAAAGTGGGGCAAGGTCGTGGAAATGGCTGGTTTTCGCCAAGTCAGGCAAAAATTGTGGGCAACCTACTACTTGTGAGTGGGCAGGGTCATGGGATCCAAGGTTATCTCCACTTAGTGCCAGAACTGAGTTAAATTGTAGGACACTCAGCTGGTGTCCCAGAGGATTGCTTGGTGGGGGAAATTTCTACATATTTTGGTGACTAGAAGTGTCAGAAGTGTTATGGCTATGATATGACAGTGAGGAGTAGAAGAGACACAAACGAAGGATGACTGGATGTTTCTAATATATTAGTTCAAGAAAGAAAACTGGGTCTGCAGCACAAATGTAGCACCCATGAAACTAAAATACACTAAATGCCTGGGAAGAATATAGCGAGTCTGTGAGAGGCAGCAAACTAATGCCAACAAATGTAAGATATTTCTGGGGGCACACAATTAATAATCATGATAATCACGCTATTGACCATAGTTCTTTACCCATCTTTGCATCACATCTGTAACACAGTCTCTAGGTCTACATAGAGTCCTTGTACTTTGAACTTGGTTCTAAGATTTTCTTTGGCCTTAACATATGGGTGGAAATGATAGCATGTCCTAACTAATTTCCACTTTTCGGCCTTAAAATGTCTCATACCTCTGCCCGCCCTAATGAATCTCTGCCAAAGCATGAGACATAAATGAAAGGGCTAGGCGGGTGGCTAGTCTAAGGAAGACGAAAGACAGGTAGCAGAATCAGACCACGCGGCATGGAGAAGAGTCACCGCCAAGCCCAGGCTAGATCATCCAAACCAGAAATAATTCACACAGACACAACGGATGAAAACTGATTGCTGTTTTATATCTCTGAGTTTTGGGGTGATTTTTTTATGCAACAGCGGCAAACTATAATACAACAACCAGATGATGACAGTTCTTTAGGCAGTATATGCATTGGTAACTATAAGCCAAAAACAGGTATGAATTACCACGGCCCCGATAAAAAGCGGCATAAAGCATAATAGTACATATCTTCATAGCTTTCATGTGTTAACTCACTAACTTCATTATCATGAGTTCTGACACCATAATAATTAACACAAATAAAATAAAATTTCTGTGTCTCATTCACCATACTGTGTTAGTAGTTCAACTGTGTCCAACTCTATGCGACCCCATGGAGTATAGCTTGCCAGGCTCCTCTGTCCATGGGATTCTCCAGGTGAGAATACTAAAGTGGGTTGCCATTACCTTCTCCAGGGTATCTTCTGGACCCAGAGATTAAACCTGGGTCTCCTGCACTGCAGGCTGATTCTTTACTATCTGAGCCACCAGGGAAGCCCGCTTTCACACACTAACTTCACTATTATATTTCTGACACCATGATAATTAACATAAATAAAATTTCTGCGTATTGTTCGCCATATTAGATGAACAATGCCCAGGTAATCATCACAACTGAATGATAGATTTGAGGCAACTAGCCTCTAAATTCATAAACAAAATTCACTGGAGGGTGGGATACGATGGGAGAGTAGGTTATACCTTTAAGAGCTTGGGCAACAGCTTCCACAGAAACACAGGGCATGACAGGTGACCAGGTGCCCGGAGCTCAGCAGAGATGCCATGTGTATGAAGACACTGGTCAGAGAAATCAAAATCTCCAAATGTGTGACTTATTTAAAAGTCACAAGGACATATGTTTCAAATGGTCATGTTGATCTAGGACGAGGTGTATCTCACATGGCCAAGTCTACCCGGAGTGCACAGAAAAGAAGTAGTCGGGATTTATTTATTCAACCCCACTAGTTTTATTAAACTAGTTCTGTTTTCTCATGAGAAAGGCTGGTACCTGTAATAAGAATAGCTAATACCTATTTGTCAGCATGTATGTGCAATACAATGTGCTAAGCTCTAGGCATAATTTATTCATTCAATTCAGGTAAAAGCCATGATAACCCAAGATGGCAAGTACTTGTATCCCCTTCTTTACCCCACTGCCCTTTTCTTTCACAGTTTTTACAAACAGGTACTATGAAGTGACTTCTTATGCTTATGCAGACACTTCTCATATAAGAGGATGTACACGGAAAATCAGGACGGATATACTTGATTCATATTTGCTTTACATACATCTTGAACATTTTCTGGGTTGATTTACATTTTTATTCTTTTTTTTGAACCTAAAGCTTTCCTAATTTCAACTGGTCTATAAAAATATTTTGCCAAACAGAAAGCACTTTGTAAACAGAAAGAAATGTGATAGATTGTGAATACTGCCCAATTGTTTTACAGAGAAAAGATCAATTCCAATGACATTATTTTAGAATACCCCCACTGATCCAGATTGACTCAAAGAACCGTGGTCCAATCCCTCAATATGACCCTTTTTCTCACTCTGACACACAGAGGATTCTATGGCTATGTTCTTATTGTCAGATGGACAACCTACATTGTTTGTCTCCTCTGAATTATCTTCTACTGAAAATAACACACAAATGTCAGTGGTAGAAAAAACTGCATTGGTGAACATGTAAGGTCTTTTTTGTTTGTTCTGTATACTTTTAAACTTTGTTTCTTCTTTTGGCAACTAAACAGATGACAGATTTTGCAACTGTATGATATGTAAATTATGTACGCGTTTCCCCGCTTGGGCTTGCATAGTATCTAATGATTTGCAAACAGTGGCATGTAGGACACATGATAATTGCTGCTGCTGCTAAGCCGCTTCAGTCGTGTCCGACTCCGTGCGACCCCATAGACAGCAGCCCACCAGGCTCCCCCGTCCCTGGGATTCTCCAGGCAAGAACACTGGAGTGGGTTGCCATTTCCTTCTCCAGTGCATGAAAGTGAGAAGTCCAAGGGAAGTCGCTCAGTCATGTCCGACTAGTAGCTACCCCATGGACTGCAGCCTACCAAGCTCCTCCATCCATGGGATTTTCCAGGCAAGAGTACTGGAGTGGGGTGTTATTGCTAATATCCAGCATAAATCATTAGAAATTAAATTCAAACCCAATTAACACTGTATGTAAGCGTTTCTTACTTATTATGCATCAAAATTAACTCATATGACTAAAAGGAGACCTGTGGGACTGTTTAAAGGAACTATATCCCTGAAAAATCCTATAGTTCTTTGAGATGTGCACTCTGCTCCATAATAGTCAGCAATTAGCAGACACTGAAGCAAGCAGAGTTCACATATGCGAAGTGACAGAAGGGATGGGCCTACTAGACAGAGAAGCTTGATTCAACTGATTATTAACGGCCCAATGTGCAACTTGTTCACCACACTCACACTGGTCAACTTTATTTCAGACACAAAGCAATAGTCACTATTGTCTCAAAAGTCCCTGCAGCCCAGGTACTTCTCTCAAAGATTATTAATCTCACACTGTAACCATTGACTCACAAAGCAAATATTTGTTCCTTCCCTTTGCCATTTAAAGGCTCCCCAAAGACAGTGAATCTATCAGATTGTTACAATAACTCATCAAAACATTTGAGAAATTTCACAGTACTTCTTTTGCATATTTTATAACACCCAATAGAAGTATGCAGCTCTTTTTAAAAAAAAGTATGCAGCTTTTTAATCAAAAGCTGCATTAGTTCTTTCATCTGATCAATATAAAAGAAAGATATTTATCATAACAGCAAAAATAAAGAACCTGGTCAGACTATAACTTGGCTGACCACATATTACATGTGATAGTAAATCAACTCAAACTAACTTACGTAAAATAATGGTATGGAGATAGGGATTTAATTAGCTCACATGACAAGGGGTCATGTGGTTTTATTGAAGGTGGGCCCAGGCAGTGGTGGTTGAGAAATGTTTAACCATATCTCCTTCCTTCCTACCTAGGGAAGCTGATTTGTGACATCTGCCAATTTCATGCTACCAACATGTCTTCAAACAGCTCACAAAATTCCTGAAAATTTAACAAAAGGCCCACGTGGGCTGGTATGAGTTAGCTCCAGGACATCATTCTCAAATGATATCACTATCAAACGGTACTCAAATGGCATCATCACCAGCCCCACTTTCCCTCCCCTTTTTGCTTCACTCCCTCTGATTTTATTCCCAGGTTGATACAAGGTAGCAAGGATGACAGCAGGGGCATGCAGTCAGATGGGCTCTAAACAACCTGGCTTCTGATCTGATCTCTTAGACTCAAACACAATGGCCAGGGAATAAAATATTCTCATCACTGAGCTCTGGAGCCAAAGAGAATGAGATCAGCTACCTTTGAATCATATGTATTAAGCAGGATTCATCTGCAATGAGCAAAGGTTAGTCCTAAGAAACTGTGCAGATGACTACTTCGAAGACCATCAAGAGGTCTAAGATTAAATCTACAGCAACATTTATTCCATTTCCGGATATGTAAAACAATTCTCCACCAGGTGTGCACTTTGGATGGAAATTTGAGGCAACAGTTTAAGATTCAAGAAGATGAGACGTGTCTTAAAGAAAAATATGCTCTTGCAATATAAAGAAGCTGTCTTCAGTCATGGATAGATTCAAAATGTGAAGATATATAATTGCTGCATAAATTTATTAATAGAAGCACTAATGCCATAAATCATACACCTCTATTTGGACACACAAGCTTTTATTTTCCTTTCAAATGAGGAAGGAAAAATAAAGGAGTGGAACTGGTAATATTGCTTGCAACTAAATTGGATTTTCCTCCAGAGAAAGCTGTTCGGAAAAAGCTACTCGCAAAAGCAGAGTAGTACTCACAAGAAGGTATTAATGAGCCCAACCAGGAGGAAAAAGCCTCCAACAATACAAACAAACATTTGCAAAACCTCTTTCAGTACTGGAAGCTAAAGGAATGATTTGAAGTTTCTATCTGTACAGAAACAATCTCACTGGCCAGTCAAGTAAAGCTGGTTGAATTTTATGAGTAACTCTTACAGCTACAAGTCTTACCAGTGATTCAAGAGACAAGAACGCAGCAGCTCTGGGTTTAGAAGGAAACTAGCATATCCTGCCCTCACACTGTGAGGCCAGATAGGGCCAAAATGTAGATTGCATGGAGTGTTTATGCTCCTGCCGTGACTGCTGTGCGTGTCATACCGTAGAGGTTCAGTCAAATCCAAGACAAGAGGGATCAAGTGAACGACGGCAGGAAAGTTAGCAGAGAAAACTTAGGCTTTATCCCCCAAGAATAAAGGAATTGTGTTAGGCCACCTTTCCACTGTTTCTCTGTACCACTAAGTCGGCTACCAGAATATGCCTGCTATAGCTTAACGTGCCGCAGGAGGGATTCTGCAGTTACAAAATGACATCCAGAATGCTCACTATTAAACAAATCCAGGCCTATTTATGCACTTTTTTCAGGTCTATCACCATGGTGCCAGAGTGCTTAGCCAGCCCATTATTAGGACAGTGGAAAATCGGGCTGGAAGGCTCTGCATAGCACAATTGTCACCAAGTGTTCTCACTGATGGAGAGGCTTCCTTGTAGGAATGTAATACTAAAACCATTCCTTCTGTGTGGTATACAGATTAATGCATCCAGCCAGAGGGACACATGGCACTTGCTGGGTTATATTCACAAAAAAGAAAAGAAAATTTTACCTTCAGTGACAAGGAAGGACACACTGGAAATAATGCTAAATGCTGGTTCTCTCATCAATATAGTAATAGTATTTGGTTGGCCAAAAAGTTCATCTGGGTTTTTCTGTACAATCTTACCAAAAACCTGGAACCAACTTTTTGGCCAATCCAGTATTATAAGACCTTGTGTATTAATAAACCCAAGGTTCCCCTACTGTGCATGCTATATGGATAAATACATGGCATACAAGAAAAGAGGTATTTTAAATGGAATATTTTCATCAGATCAGGGATGANACAATCTTACCAAAAACCTGGAACCAACTTTTTGGCCAATCCAGTATTATAAGACCTTGTGTATTAATAAACCCAAGGTTCCCCTACTGTGCATGCTATATGGATAAATACATGGCATACAAGAAAAGAGGTATTTTAAATGGAATATTTTCATCAGATCAGGGATGAAGAAACTGCTTCAAGATGAGAAAAATAAACATCTTCTAGCATTACCTGGTGAGAAAAACATATGGTACACAGGACAGAAGAGGAGAAGCTGCAACATGATCCATTTTTATCCTCTTAAATTACACCTGACCTTTCTGTTAAAAGTTTACCTTTGTACCCTTTGCTAATACTGTATATAGTCTCAGCAGCACATTTTACTTAAAACCACACATATTAGGTGGAAAAACGTGTTGAGGGAGATTTACCAGGCTGTTTTCATGGGCAAAATAATCAGACTTGGCATCTGAAATGTTTGGCAGGTCATAGTACGTTGGCTCCAAAGAACACATATCTGTCAGAATCCCCAGCAAGAAAAGATAACTGAAATCAGGGGTTACCTCTTGCAGAATTAAAACCTTAAGATTCTTTCAGAGCCTGACCATATAACTCTTGCTCAGAAGAGGAATATAGGCTATTAAAATTTTTTTTTTCTCAAATGCTTTTCTTGAATATGGGCTGTTCCAGGGGCTTCCTGGGCAGCACTAGTGGTAAAGAACTGGCCTGTCAAGGCAGGAAATGCAAGAGACGTGGTTCAAACCCTGGGTTGGAAACATTCCCTCAAGAAGGAAATGGTAACCCACTCCAATATTCTTGCTTAGAGAATGCCACGGACAAAAGAGCCCCAGCAGGCTACAGTTCATGGGGTCACGAAGAGTCAGAAACAACTGAAGTGACTTAGCATGCACGCAAGGGCTGTGTGAATAAAGGAAGAATTTCTCACTTACAAATAAATTTAGCCTTCAGTTCAGCCGCTCGGTCATGTCTGACTCTTTGCGGCCCCATGAATCGCAGCACGCCAGGCCTCCCTGTCCATTACCAACTCCCGGAGTTCACTCAGACTCACGTCCATCGAGTCAGTGATGCCATCCAGCCTGAACAAAGTGTAATCATGCCTCTCATTTTCATTCTGCCACCTCTTCTTCCCTGCTGTGAACATTAGCTCCTGTTTTTTGACCTTGGACATGTAACAGCAATCCCTAGTGCGAGTTTTCTTCTACCACCTAGAAGAGGCGCCCCCCACTGCGGTAATGTTTTTATTGTAGTTGTTGAATACAGGGTAAAATATTCCCTTTGGACACAAAAACCTTCTTCAAAACTAGCTCCTTCTAACAACCTGCCTCGTAGGATCTTAAAGGTCTGAAACACCCTGCGTGAGAACTTAAATACAGTTAAGTTCTTGTTTCTTTGTCTTCCACGGCATTTCTCCACTCATTTTCTGGCAACTGTGTAACAGGATTTAGAAAAGAGAATTACAAAAACAGGCGCCATCAATGTCTGCTTCCAAGAGGGAAATCTGCATGTGGATCACAATAGACCACAGGAAAGAGGGGATTTACTGAATATACTCCAACATGGTTTTTCAGGATCAACACTGATGGGCTCTGTCGAAAACAAAATGTGTTTCTTCTCCTATGCTGTTCTGAGAACTATCAAAGTTTTACTTCCTTTGTTCCTTATAAGGACATGACAAATAAAAAGAACTTGTGGTATTTCAAGCAAAATATCTCTGTCACTCAAACGAGGGGTCCAGAGTTCCATGGTGTCTAAAGAATAGCTCACAGCAGGCAGGTAGCCTGAGGACGCTACAGTACTATCAAAGGGCAGTGAACACCTTGCTCCCCACAGTCCTTCCCCTCTTCCTCCAGCAGCAAACCTGGCATCAACTGCAAACTGAATATACTCTAAGTCTGTAAGTGGGGCTCCATTCTTAGGGATCAAGAATGAGTTTGATTATTAAAAATAATTTTAATACTAATTTAAAACAGTGGGCAGGTATGCTCAGTTGCTAGTGACTTGAAGAAAGTCTGTAGATGCCATCTTGACATCGACAGCCATAATGCGATCACTAGTGAGTCCAAAGTGTAAAGGCCTTCAGCAGGGAGTGGGGCCTTGCAGGAATGCAGCACTGTCATTGGTCTCTCTTTAGGGATAAAATATATTGAAGTCAATTTCTGTTGCCCCTACACTAACTAGAATAAGGCAACAGTTTAAATCCCTGGGACAAAATCCACAACTCTCTAGCTCAGAATTTCATCGAGCTTTGGTCACTTGCTGGTACAAATATAATGCTTAGCTTAATAATAATAATAATAATAATAATAAGTCAGCATGAACTTATATTTACTTCACAGTAGACTTAAAGGCTTTCAATGAGTCATAATGGGATAATATGGCAATATTGTATTTTGTCAGGTATACAGCTGGATGAATCTGCACTGGCACCTTTTCAACGTTTTAGCAGAACATAGTATCTAAAGAACGCTGACGCAACAGGTGGGACATGGGAGTCATCAGAGCTTTGTAATCCTGTCCATCCTTACCCATTTAGTCCGACTTAAGAACAAACTGTTCCTACCTGACTAAAACTTAGGTTCTGAAGCCAGCATATAAACCATATAATCATGTGATATGCCTTGATCATATTTGCATTCCTAGGTTATATAATAAGGCACAAGATCCCCAAAATATATCAAGATTCTGATCAGTT
This sequence comes from Neotragus moschatus, assembly GCA_006410615.1. Taxonomy (NCBI): domain Eukaryota; kingdom Metazoa; phylum Chordata; class Mammalia; order Artiodactyla; family Bovidae; genus Neotragus; species Neotragus moschatus. The sequence continues at coordinate 507,103 of SJYA01002835.1, read as the reverse complement.
CTCACTGTCGCCACCAGTATCACCACACCCACCATCACCTCTTTTCTGAGTTATTCCCAAAGACTGTAGCCAATCTTTTTTCTTTCAAACTTATTCCCATACTCTGTTCTCCACAGAACACCATACAATTCTTTTTTTTTTTAAATAAAACAAGTCAGATCACAACACCATTTATCACTCCCCACTTTCTTCCCATTGCAAACTCCTTATCAGAGCCTATAAGGTTCTCTTGACTTAATCTGGCCAGGCCTAGCCATCCCACCTCAATTCTTATCGATATCACAGAGCTCTAGCTCCACTGGGCTTTCTTCCTCTTCCTTCAATATCCCAAATCTCTTTCATATCTGAAGGCCTGCATACCACTGAACTCTTTTCCCCTCGATCTAGCCAGGGCCTTTCCCTGGCTTCATTCACTTCAAATATCGTATCTTCGAAATCACGTTATTACACTCTATTACAACACTATTAACCCTCTATCGAAAATAGTGTGCATGTGAGCTCAGCTGCAAATTCAGGTCTGCCTCTTTGAGACCCCGTGGACTGTAGCCCATCAGGCTCCTCTGTCCATGGCATTTCCCAGACAAGAATACTGGAGTGGGTTGCCATTTCCTTCTCCAGGGGATCTTCCCAATCCAGGGACCGAACCCACGTCTCCTGCACTGCAGGCAGAGTCTTTACCACTGAGCCCCCTGGGAAGCCCATCAAAAATAGCATTCTTACCAACACTCACTATTCCCTTGTCTTAGTTTTTTCATCCACAAGTATCACTGTCTGCAACCACATTAATTTCTTACTGACTTGTTGATTATTTTCTCCACTAAGATGTAATCTCTATGGGCAGAAGGATTTTTGTTTGTCTTATTTGCTGCTGAACCATAATACAAAGAAAGGAGCCTGGCACATACAAGTTACTCTATAAATACTTGGCGAATGAATGACTGAATCAGTGAATAAGTAAATTCTTCCATAAAATGATCCAAAGGTAAACCAATGTTCAGATACTACTAGACCTATTTATGTGATGAAAGACGCAGGTATCCTTCATACAGCTTAGTCAACATCAGAAGTTCTCAGTGAAAGACAATCGTATTTCATATTTGAAAGTTTGTAGGCAAGGTGATTTTATTTTGAGACTGTGTAATAGGAAATATTATGCTTACTCCTTGGAAGGAAAGTTATGACCAACCTAGATAGCATATTAAAAAGCAGAGATATTACTTTGCTAACAAAGGTCCATCTAGTCAAGGCTATGGTTTTTCCAGTAGTCATGTATGGATGTGAGAATTGGACTGTGAAGAAAGCTGAGCACCAAAGAATTGATGCTTTTGAACTGTGATGTTGGAGAAGACTCTTGAGAGTCCCTTGGACTGCAAGCAGATCCAACCAGTGCATCCTAAAGAAGACCAGTCCTGGGTGTTCACTGGAAGGACTGATGCTGAGGCTGAAACTCCAATACTTTCATTGGAAAAGACCCTGATGCTGGGAGGGACTGGGGGCAGGAAGAGACGGGTACGACAGAAGATGAGATGGCCGGATGGCATCACTGACTCGATGCACATGAGTTTGGGTGAGCTCCAGGAGTTAGTGATGGACAGGGAGGCCTGGCATGCTGTGATTCATGGGGTCACAAAGAGTCGGACAGGACTGAGCGACTGAACTGAACTGAAGAGAAAATAGCATCCCTTAATATGTAGTACACACACATATACACACACAACTGGTTTCTAATATCTTAAATAATTGACTACATTCTTATGTAAAAAATGCTTTGCGATATTAGTAATGTGATAGTTCACCCAGAGAGAAAAACATATTGAGCTTTCTCCAAGACAGAAAGGAGATCATAGCCACTTCCAGAGAGTCAAAAGATCAGGGCATGTCTTTGTAAGACATGTATGGATTTTTCTGCCCACAGGCAGTTTTCAAACAATACACAAATAGAGAAAAAACCAACACACTCCCAATCAAGAGAAAAACCGAGAGGTTTCAAGAATTGCTCTGAACCCAAATGCAACACAGGGAAGGAAGACTGAAAAGCTACAAAGGTAGTTATCTTAAAATCCTGCCACAGCTCCCCACCTACGTGGTCTTTTACACGTTGCTTTGCCTTCGATCTGTACCGCATGGGCTTTCTGTACCCCACCAGGAGGGGATGAGAATACCCAGTAAGTTTCACCCTTGCCTATGATGAGGCATCATGTTTTTTTTAAGGTTATTTTTTAAAAAATAGAAACTAACATAGAAAAATAGAAACTAGAAATATAATATTCCAAGTCAACGATACTGTGATTTAAATATTTAAAAAATCATTTCCAAAAGGATAGTTTAAAACACTGCATCTCATTGCTTTAATGTGGATATCTTTAAGTTGCTTAAACATAATTTCAGTATCACTTACACTTTCAAGTTAAAAAAACAAAAGTGTGGGGGGTGCGTGATAACTGAAAGCTCCGTAGGAAAGCTAGATGGAATCTTCAATGTCTGGCATAATGAAAAATTAAGAGCTGCTACTTCTGTTTGGCCAAGAGTCAATCCAGGTTGCCCCTGGGAAGTTCTTTTTTACTGCTATTCTTAAGCCTGAGCTAACATGAATAATAGCAATACCTTGCATCTGCCTTACAATTTACAAACTGCATTCATTTACGTTCCTCAATTATCTTTACAAAAATTCTGTACAATGTACAAGACAGATGTCTCTGTTCTCCAGATGACATTCAAGAAACTGAGATTCCCTCAGTCTCTCAGTTATTAAGTAAGAAAGACTGCACTAGAACCTGTGTTGCCAATGGCCTGCTGAAAGCTCTCTCTCCACCATGCCATATTTCTATATTTCACACAAAGTGAAAGCACAGTAAGTTCCACACACAATTCACTTTCTTAAAAAAAGGCAAAAAAAAAAAAAAAAAAAAAAAATCCCAGTTTTCCCAATGCTAATCCTCTTCCCCCAACCTTCACGGACTCTCAACTCCAACTAAAATTACCTTCCTGTAAATTCAAGGCTACACCCAGCTGGGTATGTTTGGTTTCTATGAGCTTTAACAAAAGTGACAATTATAACATTGAAATTCTATTTTGAGGTTTATTATGAATGTTGGTTTCAACAAAGTTCTTAATTAAGAAGTGTTAGAAAACACAACTCTCACTCAATTGTCAGGAGACACAATACCAAGGGACTCTTTCTGTTCCTTGTTTTCCCCAGTCTCAGGGACACCAATCTAAAGCGAATTAAATTCAGTGATCTCCTAAGGCCAAGCTTCTACAAACACAAACGCCAAGGGAACAGAATGACTTGAGGATAAATTTTAGGTCCAGCATTTTATCATTCTGCCCTAGACCCCAGAGTTAACCTGCACAGAAAGATTACGTAGCTTAAACAGTAATTCACCCTCCCCAGGTTCTTCTAGCCTAAGTCAGGATCCAGTGATCCAGCCAACACCTGTTTACTGTCTGTCTGCATTGAGCGAGGTACTGGGGGATACAATGAACAAAACAGATGCTGTTCCTGTTCTCTAGAGATGCCATACTAGAGAGAAAACAAACAACAGGCAGATAAACAAACACAGTTATAAGTGGTCAAACGTGCTTTAAAGGAAATAGCCAGGAGTGCTAAAGGAACNTGAACAGTAATTCATCCTCCCCAGGTTCTTCTAGCCTAAGTCAGGATCCAGTGGTCCAGCCAACACCTGTTTACTGTCTGTCTGCATTGAGCGAGGTACTGGGGGGTACAATGAACAAAACAGATGCTGTTCCTGTTCTTAGAGATGCCATACTAGAGAGAAAACAAACAACAGACAGATAAACAAACACAGTTATAAGTGGTCAAACGTGCTTTAAAGGAAATAGCCAGGAGTGCTAAAGGAACCTAATGATGGGAACTTCTTTGGTTATGGTGTCCAAGCCATGGCTCCCTGGGGAGGTGAGTCACGGACAGAACCGCCTCAAAAAGCATCCCTTCCTCGACCCATACTCCCCTCACTCTATACTCCTTCCCTTAGCAGTTGACGAATGAACAGGGAAAAGACCAAAGAGACCATGGTGGGATGGTACCAGGGTTACCAAAAGGTCCTGCTATAGAGATCTGTCATAAAGGGCTATTCCAGTCTAAAATAAAATCAACACAGAAGAACCAGGAACTCCAACTGGTGAAAAATTGCCTCTCTATATTCCATCAAGGAATCGTTTCTCTGAGATGACAAGAGGTATATTGCCAATAAATCCACAATTCTGTTTCCAATTAATGCAAACTTATAATATTCTAAGCTGTTATTAGATTTCAATTAATAACCTGTGATGCCTCATTAACGCAAATATGCTCCCAGTGGTGCTAAACCTCCATTAAGCGAAATGGGTCCAATGACATGACTGTTTCATCCGATAATGGAACTATGATTAAAAGGCACAATTCATCATCTTCAACTATGAAATGATCTCTATGACAGTTTACTTATTCCTATATGAAACATTTGCTTCTTCCACAAAGTCAATTCATATTTAAACTACTCAGTGGCAAAGAAAAAAGGAGAAACATCACCCTGAAATATCTCTAATAGTGGCACAGAATCCCAGAAACAAGTCAGGTTCTTCAAGAATAAGAAAGGTCATAGAGCTGGCACCATACTCCATTTCATGTAATATGCTGTGTAAAAGTATAAAGCGTAGGGTGCAAATCTCAGTCCTCCAGCTGAGTGACGGTGCTTTGTAGTTCTGTCTGCGTCCTTTTCCATTCCTCAAACTCTGAATCCCTCCACATGCAGCTTCAAGCTGGTCACAGATCCTGAGTCAAATGTGGCAAAAGCAGGACACTTTCCCAACCCCCACCTCCTCCACCACTCCACAGGGGAAGTCAGACACAAAACAAAACTGCCTGCAACAGATTCTGTTATTCCTTCCCACCCAGCATCCTTTCCCAAGTCGGACAATAACATTTGGTTTTGCCTTTGCAGAACTGTTCCTCTCTTATTCCTGTGTGGTCCTAGTTAGATGGTCAAATACAACTCTCTTCTCGCGCAAGCAGAGAGGAGAGTCATGAATCAGCCTGGCCCATCAAAATTCCCCAACACTCAGCAGAGTGACTGACCCAGGTGTGGGCATCTGAACCCCACACAGTCTCTTGGGTCCTTCTTTGGATTCCTTCACCATGACTCGTAACATGGATCATTGTCACTCCATGTTTTAGCTTTGGTCTGTTGTTTGTGAGTTTTGTGGAATCCCAGAAATAGAAGGTAAGCAATTTAATAGAGGTACCTGTCCTATCCCAGCAAACACCTTGGTAAAGCCCATCCCCTATTATTCTTCCTCTGTGTTACTTATGGCCAAGAGACATCAAGTGTGCAAAAGCCATATATTTCTCCCTCTGAAGTAAGTAAAATCCTTAAGAATTCGTTGAGATCTCTTTTTAATTGTTGCTTAGTAACCATCACAAGATTAGAACTATTTTCTAGCTTAAGAAAATAACATTATAAAAAAGAACGTTTCGATATTTAAAATTAACAAACTGTCTTAAAATGGAGTTGTTTAAAAACTCAGTTATTACAGTAGTCTGACATCAGATACACAATCCTAAAAATTAAAAATAACACAAAAGCTTTAGGGATTCTTACAAAATTGTCAGTCCCATCACTTTTCAATATTTTGTACAATACTGCACACTTTATGACTCTTTCCCCTAGGTAATGAAAGTAATATTGGGCCTTAATTAATGTCCATTAAAATCCTAGAAAAACTACACTTCTTTGATACGTAGTTACGTATCAGATATGTAAGACACGAGCATTAGATATGGCACCGTGATTAAAATGTACTTGTGTATTTCAATAGCTACCCCTTAGTAAGAAATAAATATTGATGTATAAAGTGTACACGGTACAGAAATGGTATCAGTGCATATCCCAGCAATGACTGATGGGGCGCAACTGATGAGCCGCTGGAGCACGGCACTGAGGGTCCTAAGGTGGCCTGGGTACTGGGTTGAAAGGAACACAGTGAGTGATTAGTCAGGCCTGCCAAGGATGTAGGATTCAAAGTGGTCGCAGGCACACCAAGCGTCTTTTTAATCCTGTGCAGCATGGGAAAGTCCAGCTTTTCCGCCAGAAGCTGCTTGACCTTTGTGAAGTCCCGATTCTCCGGGTCTTGGTGTACTCATCTTTAAAATGAGGGTTTTGATTAGATGACCTCTGAGGTCCCTTTCAGTTTGAACAGTCTGTGATATTCTCAGGAAAGAATAATAATAGCCCTTGTATGAGAAGCCAGAGCAGTATGGTATGTGGCCAACTATAGAGGCAGGCAGCAGAGAGAGACTGCATGTGAGAGCTCGGAAGAAAGGGGAGAAGGAAGGAGGCAAACCCGCAATAAACTGTCCCTTGTAACCCTGGCGTGGAGAGTAAGGCCCAAAGAGCAAAATATTGTCCCATGAATAAATAGTGCATCCTCTTTCCACTTAAATATTTTCAAAAGTTATTCATAGAATTATTTTGCAAAAGGAACTAATGTCCATGATTAAATTTTTTTTTTTCCTTTACATACAACATTTCAGATATGTGTGTACCTCACAGAAGGGAATACGTAAGAGCATTAGGCAGGAGGCTCTCAGCTACAGAATCTAGCAAGTCACTAACTCCCCAAACAGGAAGTGCAGGGAGCAGGCAGCCTCAGTGACTTGTCATGTCACTGGTGGCCTCTGACCTTTTGAGCTCTCTGCTCTATAGATCTGGAGAAGGCTTTGTCCTAAGGCGAGCTCCCCACATGGTGATAAGATGCCTGCCAGGACTAACTGGTGCCCTGTGTTGCCTATTCAATTCCTAAAGCAGACTAGCTTTTCATCCTTAGAAATCCTAGCCAGCTTATCCTTGCTGCCCCATGGCAGCAAGGTTCAGAGCAGCTCATCTTTGACTCAGCATCTGGTGTGATTCATGGAAATACTCTAGGAAGGGAGGAAGGAGGAGAGGGAATGGTGGTGCTGGGTGGGTGTGGGGGCGGAGGGGAACACAGGGCCCCAGACCTCTGAGCACTGGTCTGACACAGCCCAGCCTCAGTGTGAGAAGCTGGTCTGGCTTGCACAGCCAGGCCATACCGCCCTCCTGCTGGACACAAGCAACCTCACAGAACACCAGCAACTCAAGAAAGGTCACTCTGAGATCAAGTTAAGTTAGATAAGACCCCTTGACAATTTTGTCTGAGCACAGACAGAAACAAGGTTACTGTACGATTCACAAAATACTGAACATTGCCCTCCCTTGGCTAATATGAGTGAAAGCTGCTTCCTTATGAGATAGCTTCAGCCTCACTCTAGTCTTCCCTCCCCATAGAGAGGATTTACTGAGATACCCAATAATAGAATTGCCCCAAACTTAATGAAAGCATGTGACCCAAAATGAACCTCATCCCCACAGACATTCCCTAAATCACCCAAATAAAGCTTAAATCCTTTCTAACACACTCTTACTTAGACACCCCATGGCTCCCCATGGTGTATGTTCTCTCTCTTACAATCAATAATAAACCCAACTTGTTCCACTCCAGGTGTGTTCCTGGTAGTCTTTAGCTGGAGGATATCAGTACTGGTTTAAGAAAGTCTTCCAAAAAAAAAAAAAATTTTTTTTTAATCTGAAGAAGCTCTTCAGATACTTTTTTTCCCCCTAATCATCCTCAACCTATAAAATATTAAAACCACAGATACACTGACTCTCTATTTATTGAATATACATCTGTGCTGTATACATACAAGGAGGCCAATCTTGTCAACACATGCATGCACACATTCACGAACCAATTTTCACAGAGTTTAGATAAAATTACGTGGGGGTAGCATGGATGTTAAAAGGTCTGTCACAAAATGTTTAAAAAGCACAATCCCTCTCAGCAACATACCTCTCTAACACAGTAGTAACAGTTAACATTTCTATGTGCTTTTAGTGAAAGCAATAAATACCAATCACTGGTCTATGTATCTATTAATTTCTACATGGAGTACCCTTTTCGCCCATCCAAAAACTTCTCTGATTGGTTCTATAATTATCCCCATTTTGAAGCTGAGAGAACTGAGCCACAAAGCAACCGAGCATTTATTATGCCCAAGTCACAGGTTCAACAGTGGAGACCACTGCAAGACGGTATTTCAGACTCCAGGGGACATGCTCTTAGGCTTCAGGATACACTGCCCCTCACTCAGCAACACGTCCATAAACACTTGCTAAATGCTATGAACAAACATACGAGCCAATATGCAGTGCGATTTTCCTGACAGTACTTCCAAACACTCATGAATAAGGCAGTGAAAACTTGAGAACATGGGGTAAGAGCTCGAGGTCAGATTGCTGTGATACAGAAAAAAGCATCTTAGTGGAANACTCAGCAACACGTCCATAAACACTTGCTAAATGCTATGAACAAACATACGAGCCAATATGCAGTGCGATTTTCCTGACAGTACTTCCAAACACTCATGAATAAGGCAGTGAAAACTTGAGAACATGGGGTAAGAGCTCGAGGTCAGATTGCTGTGATACAGAAAAAAGCATCTTAGTGGAAATCTTTCAGGGGAATTTTTCCCATTGCACTGCAAATGTTTTGGAAAACGAATCCCATCCTGCGTGTGTGTTTGCNATGTAGGCACACGGTGGACACGGTCACCCTTAAGTCGGCACGAGTGGAGGATGCGTCTCTGCTGAGAATGGATCAAGGCCACACTGACGACAACAGCAAGAAGAATCTCAGCCTGATGCTGGAAAGAACTTCCAACAGCAAAGGTGCAACACAGCACAGCACTCAGGAAGAAACCATATTAGGGAAGCAGGGGGAGCCCTTCTGAAATGTTAAGAGTCCAGCTCTGTGAAGAGATAGAGGGATGGCAAGAACGACCTCTTAAAGGTCATTCCAACCATATTTCTATAGGAAAGAAAAGCTTTTGTGAAGGCACTGGGCTTTAGATTTCCAGTAGAGGAAAGACCATTTTGTAATTATTTTTCAAAACTATTTTGGTTGTCTTCTAGTAACATCTAAGGCAGGTGTTTTCATTTCACTTTTGAAATCAATCTTATATTTTCCACAGTCACCTCTCTAAATCCCCTGGAATTTAAAGGATGGAACTTGGACCAAACACCAGAAATAGTTGTCAGCTACTAATATTCACATTTGCTCATTCATTCCTGGATTCATTTATTTAACCAATTAGAGCTTGCATTCAAAACTCAGTTTCCCTGCTGCTGCTAAGTTGCTTCAGTCATGTCCGACTCTGTGCGATCCCATAGACTGCAGCCCACCAGGCTCCCTCGTCCCTGGGATTCTCCAGGCAAGAACACTGGAGTGGGTTGACATTTCCTTCTCCAAGGCATGAAAGTGAAAAGTGAAAGTCAAGTTGCTCAGTCATATCTGACTCCTAGCGACCCCATGGACTGTAGCCTACCAGGCTCCTCCGCCCATGGGATTTTCCAGGCAAGAGTACTGGAGTGGGGTGCCATCGCCTTCTCCATTTCCCTAAGTATGTATAAAAGAGATTCATCATGATTTGCCAATAAATATGTTTAATAATCAACTAAAATTTAATCTCTGAATATTCAAAGGTTAAAATAAAAGCAAAGACAGAAAACAAGAGAGTGAGACTTGCCATGGGACTCACACTAGTGGGAACTCTGACTTTCTTTTCTCAGACAGCACTATTTGCTATAGGGCTCTGTATCTCTCAGCTGCCTTCTTAACATGAACTTTATGAGATGTGTTTCATCTTTAGCCTCCTTTTAGATGGGAAACTGTCTAGAGAAGAAATAACAGTTAATAAGAGAAGTCTGGATCAGAATCCAGAATCCAGAGCTAATTATATTTCTCTCCATTGACTGCTGAAAATACATGTCACAGGTAAACTTACTCACCAATATATTCCTAAGCTAGAATGCTCCCCTGTGGTTCCTTGGCTATTAGGAAACCAGAATTATAATTGGAATTTTCAGTGAAAGTAAATAACTAAACCACAAGATTCTATAAGGTCTCTCCTATGAGGGAAAAGACTCAGGCTCACAACAAAACTGGTCACAGTTTAACAGGGTGAAGAACGCTCTGTCCTTAATTGTGGGACACAGAACTTCAAAAAATCTACAAAAAGCCATAGGAACCTATGCAATCCTTCTGGTTTTTGATAAGATCCCTTTAGCCTGAGTCACGACTAAATATCAGGGGGGAAATTTCTGCAGAAGACAGGACAGGAGTTATCTCTCTTACTTTCCACATGGCCTCTACAAATGAGCATTATAACCCCACCTGGAAATGGAGGGTGGGCCAGGTCAAGCAACATGTCCAAACTCAGCCAGGGCATACAAAACAGAACTAGGACCTCAGCCCAGCTATAAAACGCGGTTTCTTTTCTGTGGCAACACATGTTGCTGGGTTACTTCAGAGGCTGGGGGAGGGAGGGTCTGCTTTGACCACACTCAAGTTCTTGAATTCACCTTAGGCCTCATCCCATATGACAAGCCCGCATGACCCTCTGGAGCCTTCAAGGCTGCTAGTGGCCCATAGCCTCTGCCACCACCCTCCCCCCACCCG
>SJYA01002835.1:452140-496393 GCA_006410615.1 Neotragus moschatus | reverse complement strand
CATCACATTCAATCTGATCTCTTCACGTTCAGAGTGTCTCTTTCAGTTCTTCCCAGACTCCATGCCTCTTCCTTGTTCATAGGTCCTCCTGTCTAGAACTCTTTCCCACCCATCACCACCACCCTGCTAACTCCTGCCCATGCTTCAAAGCACTGATAAGGAAGCCTCCTTGTCGCCCCGGGCCTGCTTCCCAAGCTCCAGAGCAGTTCTGAAGCCTGGGCGTTACTGCAGTGGGGCCAGGCAGCTCCTTGGGGTGGGGTCTATCCTGTCCAGTGTGGAAGGCTAGCCTGCCAGTACAAGAGACATGAGACCTGGGTTTGATCCCTAGGTCAGGAAGGTCACCCAGAGAAGAAAATGGTTGGAAACCCACTTCAGTATTCTTGCCTGGAGAACCCCATGGACCAAGGAGCCTGGTGGGCTATAGTCCATACAGCTGCAAAGAGTTGGACATGAATGAAGCAACTTAGTATTCACAGAAAGTTAGCAGTATTCACAAGATGCTAGAAGCACATACCTCTCAGTTTTAACAACCAAAGAAGTCTCCAGACATTGTCAAACGACCCTGGTAAGCCAAGTCACTTCCAGCCGAGAGCTTGCCTCACCTACAGAGCATCGACCCGCACTTGATTATGTGGTTATTTGACCCCAGTGCATCCCCATGTACTGGGTTATGTGCTAGCATGACCATTTCATGACTTGACGGTGAGTCCCACGAAGGTATGGAAAATGTTGGCATTTGTTTACCCGTATCCACCCACTGTTCAGGGTAGTACCTGGCTCAAGTGGGATTCCAAGAAAAAACAAAGACTTTTTGAATTTGTACCTAGTCGATTATCATATACTTAAGTCAAAAATTACTGGACAATTGCTGGGCTTCCCTGGTGGTTCAGTGATAAAGAATCTGCCTGCCAACGCAGGAGACATGGGTCCAATCGCTGGTGCAGAAGGATCTCACATGCTGAGGAGCAAGTAAGTCCACACGCCACACCTATCGAGCCTCTGCTCTAGACCCCAGGAGCCACAACTACTGAAGCCTGCAAGCCCAGGAGCCCTTGTTGCTCTGCAGCAAGAGAGGTCGCCCGCACAATTAGAGTGGCCCCCACTCACCACTGCTGGAGGAAAGCAGGAACAAAGATCCAGCAAAGCCAAAATAAAATAACTAAAATTAAAACAAAAACATTTTAAAATGATTGGACAATGGCTGAAGCTTTCTGGAACAGGAAAATAATGTTCACATATTTGGGCTCTGGGCAGGATGAATATTAGTCAAATGAATATCAGGAGAACTTCCTGCTGAAGGAGTGGTCTGAGGTTATTAACAGGGCTCCTGATGGCACACGAAGATTACAGAATGACATCTCACCAAAACGTCAGTGGTCTCCTGATTAAAACAAGAGCCTGTTCTGTGCCAAGTGTTCCCATGCAGCCACGGCACTGCTCAGACCGTGTATGGCACACCACACCAACCCAAAAGCACACACCACAACCTGGCATCTCTGCCTCACCATCTCTTGCCTCCCTGATGGAAGTGAGAAAATAACATAACCTCAGCTGACAGGTTTATTAAGACACAGAAGACATTACAAAAGCCCTTTGACATTATAATCTCTAACACAGTCAGGGAGAGATGCAGACTTGCCATCATTATTGAAAGTAATTGGTAAAAAAAAAAAAAAACGCAGAAAAGGAGAGCATTTCTATAAAGCTGTCAAGTTCATTATCTGGTCTACAGGTGTGTTCAGGGATCTTGACTCTGCCTCTGACGGTGTTTGCCAGCCCTGCATGCGTGATCTCCTGCCAGGAGGCTACACCCCTGCTCTGGGGTAGTTGCAGGGCACACTGCAGGCAGAATTCTGTCTTCACCAAAGTTTCTCTTTGACCAATTACACTGCCATGCTGATTTAACTCTTGAGATGCCCCTATTGCTCTGCCATGTGGACGCTTCAAACACCAATTTTCTAGGACAAATAACCCAGATAAAAACAATCCAGGAGTTTGAAATGCCACACAGGGTCACAAAGCAAAAGCAAGTTTTTTTCAGATTGAATTTAAGTGCTTAGGAAGTTTAGATTAGTGATCAGAAACCCATTTGGTGATCAGAAACCCATATATTTTCAAGAGTCAGGCAGATAACCCACGAGTTAATTAAGCCAGATGGAAGTGAGAGGGGAGTGGCGGGGACTATGAGACAAGGGAAGGCAGATGACGAGCTCAGTGTTACTAGGAAACCCTGCTGTTTCAGGCAGGCTGATGATGCTCCTGACCTGAGCCGAGGACTATCTCACGCAGAACACATGCTCGCCTAGTCTTGGCTGAGTGAATGAATTCTTGTCTGAGGGTACACCCTGTTATTTCCAGGCCCTGAGCTCCATCACCAGAGAAGGCAATGGCAACTCACTCCAGTGTTCTTGCCTGGAGAATCCCAGGGACGGGGGAGCCTGGTGGGCTGCCATCTATGGGGTCACACAGAGTTGGACACGACTGAAGCGACTTAGCAGCAGCAGCAGCAGCGCTCCATCACCAGAAGACTTTTCATGTGCCCACTGACTTACTGAGTGCCGGCAATCTCCAGTGCCTTTAGCACAACTGTTATCTGCAAAGTGCTGGACTTACTTAAGATTTAAAAAATGAAACCAAAGCGTGAGTGGGAGCCACTGAGGTGTGTAGGGGACACCATTAATGTTACTTCCAGAAATTCAAAGTGCATATAGCTCATTGTCATGAGTGATTTTATTTCTACCTGGTTATAGGTGGGCATTACTCAGAATAATATAAGAGACCATACAGTTTTGCAAAAGACTCAGTAGCTTGTCAGGTCTACAAAAATGAAGACAAAAGATATCACATGAGATTATGTTTTGCTCAGATAAGGGAAGGAAAAAAAGCACTCCTACACTCTCCTTCTCTCCTTAGAGATACTCAATTTTTCCTCACCATTTACTACTCACAAGAACTAAAATACAAATATAAATACACTCGGAAACCATAAAATGTATGTTGGAAAAAATTTCAAACAGTAAAGAATAGCATAACAAGAAAAATACAGACTCCACACTACTCGGAAGTGGCCTTGGTGCACAATTTCAGGGTGTCTATGACATAAATTGGGCTTCCCTGGTGGCATAGTGGTAAAGAATCCCCATGCCATGCAGGAGATGCACGTTCGACCCCTGGGTCAGAAAGATCCCCTGGAGAAGGAAATGGCAACCCACTCTAGTATTCTTGCCTGAGAAATCCCATGGACAGAGGAGCTAGGACACGAGTTTAGCAACAAAACGACAACAACAAATGACATAAACGGGATCAGACACGCGCAGGGCAACTGCTTTTTCTTCCACCTCTTGGGCATCTTCCTATGTCTCTAAACACATATCTACTTTGCTCTTCTTACCCACTGCTTAGTAGAAACCCACATTACAAGTATCTAAGGTCCATTTAGGGCTTCCCAGGTGGCATTGGTGGTACAGAACTCGCCTGCTAACAGACTTGGTTCAATCCCTGGGTCAGGAAGATCCCTGCAGGAGGACATATCAACCCACTCCAGTATTCTTGCCTGGAGAATTCCATGGACAGAGGAGCCTGGTGGGATACAGTCTGTGGGGTAGCAAGAGTCAGATACGGCTGAAGTGACTTAGCATGCACACATGCAAGGTCTATTTATCTCTATACTCATCATGGGAAATCTTCTATAATACAGGCTTTTTCTTACCCCTCCAGTATTATGATACTTAAATCATCAGAATCAAACAGCAGTGGCTGCCATTGTCTGTTTTTTCTCGTAAAGATTTGATTTTACTTAATTTGGGCTGATTAAAAAAAAAACAAAAACAACTTAGAAATGCCAGTGTACGAGACGATGAGAGGTATGAGGTATGAGGAGCATCCTGTAGGAGTGTAAGGAAGGAGAAGGGATTCTTGAGGAAGGGTTTGGAGGGTGAGTTACAAATCTGAAAGGTTCAGACTTCATACCAATTATTCCAAGGTACGCATTGACTACTTCACATACATCATGTAAGAATTGGAAAGCATACTCATCTCTGGCTTCTATTTCAAGTTTGCAGGGATACTTGTCTGCAGGATTAGGATTTCGTACTGTGCTAAGCAACTGCCCACGGCCTATGTCATTATTTAATCTTCATTCTTACCCTCAGAGTAAGGCAGTATTACTTGCCCCAAAGTAAATAAGAGGAAATTAAGGCTCCCAGTTACACAAAGACTGGTGAAGCAGCAAAGCTGAACCCAAGCCATCAACCTCAAGACCCTGAACTCAACAAGCATCGCATTTTAGCTCTTCAAAAGCCAGAGATGTCTGGACAGGAAAAAGAAAAAAAGAAAACTGTGAGCCTTCATGTCTTGGGTTTCTCCTTGCAATGTAAAAACAATGCAAAACATACTTTTGTTTTCCTTTTGTCTAAGTAAATTTCCATTTTATTTGGCTAGGGTTAGTGAGGATAGTGGCTTAAGGCAGTGCCTTATCAGCTTCAATTAACAACAAAGATTTTTCAAAGGTGTGAGAAGCAGAGAGGAAGAGCAGGAAGATCTGTGAAAATGATTTGTCCCCAAGAGAAGAGAGGTGACTTGTGTCAGTGTGGCCAAGAGTCCAGCACTTTACTCATGTTCCTGCGAGACCACCTGCGGCTCTTCTGGTACGTCAAATGTCAAATACACCCAGTGCCTTGCACGAGTTAGTCCTGCCTGGGGGACTCCCCTCCCACCCCAGTTTACTCACATGCAGGAGCCTTCACTTGTGCCAGAGTGCTGCTTTTCCTTTCAAAAAGAGTTCTGCTTCTCCTTCCTGCCTCCACTCCCTATCCCATAGCCTACTCAGTGGTAGTCTTAATACTAACATGAAAGCATTTAATCTGTGATGGTCACCCTTACTATAAACCCCGTATGTGTCTACAGCTCCTGGAACAGTATCAGTACAGGCTCAATAAATATTTGTTGAATGAGAAAATATGCTGTTTACTAGTCTGAAACGTCTCTTTTGGTATTCTGTTAGGCATTCTAAATCAATGCCTAAATCAAAGTGTGTGTATCTCTGTACATACAAATGAATTTATATATATAATATTACATATATATACATACATGCATGTTTACATTTTGAAATGTGTCTGTTTATCATCAATAAATACTTTTATTATTATTTTTATTATTATCACCAGCATCATCAGTAATACTCGTAATCCAACAAACATCAATGAATTGAATTAGAAGCACAGAACTCACAGGTTACTTGGACATCACAATAACTTTGAAGGAGGACAGTGGTTAATTTGCAGGTAACAATATTGCGTTATTTATAAATAAAAGGTTCGATTGTCATGGACTTCATGGAAAATCTATCTCCTGATCAAGTCCCTATGGTTAACCAGCAATTTATTTCCCATTTTGTAATCACAGGGACAGAGGCTCCAAAAATCCCTAGTCAGCACTCACTGGCATTCAATGGGGGAAGAACTGGCAATAAACACTTGAGAATCCCCTTTCAGAAGAATGAATGAAACAGAGACAGGCTTCATGCCTCCAGAGAGTCATCCTCCACCCCTTCTCTATGACCATTAGGCCGATGGAATGACTCACACACATGGAACAGCTTTCACCCTTCCTTTTCAAGTACATTGTCTACTAACAGTTTTCATGAGCACTCTGATTATGCAAGGCTCTTGTCAGTGGATCCCTGCCAATGCCAACCATCAAGCTAATGACCTGTGCTTGCCAGCTCCAAGGTGAAGGACCACTTTGGGGCATATCTCGCCAGAACTCAAAGAGGAATCGTCTCTGCAAATGATCTCAGAGTAGCAGGTATCCACTGCCTTACTGCCAGAGGTTGCCTGAGCTCAGAGTGGGGGCATTAAGGGAGGGGGAAAGAAAATCTACTAATTCATAGTGGTTTAGATCACTGGCTTTACTTTCATGGATGATAAAATAAAAAAGGAAGAGTCTTCATTTTGGAAGGTGAGACTGAGAACTTTAGCCTGCATTTCATCCATGTCATTATTTTTATGTTGGGCAATGAAATCTATCCTGTGACTTGTCAATGGCATCCCACAGTGAAGCTGAGAGGTTGTGGGTTATTTCTATAATGATTGATACTTTATGCCACAGCAGTCCAGCCCCTGCAGATTCTTCCTTTTCTCCTCTACTCTGGTGAATCCTGTTTAAAGTTGGGTGAAAGAGCTGTAAACCTCAGCAGACATCAAACCTCAACCACTGACTTGACCGTAGTAGGGTGTGTGATGCTATTCTCTGCCTAACTTCAAGCACCTTCAGGAGCACTTGAAATACAGAAGGTTCTTTGAAGATGGGCTAAAGGTGCACGGATGACCTACATTGTCACTGGCGTCTCTGCAGCCAAACACAAAAAACGCTTTGGGTCAGCACTCTTCCTCAGTTAATGGAAAGATTGCCCAAAATCATGAGGACCAGAGTCATGGAAAAATGTGCAGACAAGTCAGTCCAGGACTTTCCCTGCCCCTGTTCTTTCCATTTTACAAATCTAAATCCAAAGACCAAAGGGACTTCTAATGAAATGGAACATGCACGAAGAATCTCAAAGATCCTTGTGGGGTACTATAATACCTGTGAAAACAATGTGATTATTTGGGGCCTCCCAAATAATGTAAAAATAAACATGCATTGTGTATAGGGAAAGAAAGATGGATAAAAGCTGCAAAAGTATGTTTTCTGTTTCATAAAATTCATATACAGCATTCTTTGCTTCAGTGGATGGCAAGGCAAAGTGTAACAAAAATCTAAAAACTTTTTGGGGGAGTAATCACTTTTTAAAAACTGACAAACTATAAGCCAAATTGAGATAATCTTTCTACCTCCACAGAGAAACAGAAAAGTATTAAGTCCCTTATAACATCACTATCCATGTTCTCCCATCAAAGGTTAGGATAATCCTCAGTATATTTCAGGAGAGTAATGTCTCAAATCAATAAAGGGTCAAAGACAGTAGGGGCTCTTACACATCTTTAGGACACAAAAGCCCTCTGGGGAGGAGAAACCAGGTTGCCTCCTGATATTCAGCAGAAATACTGAAGCTGTTAGAAGAATGTGGATCCACATGGCCACTCACACTTCAGCGTAAAAATGCAGCAGAGGGAAAACAGAATCCCCAGGAGGCACAAGGAAGAATGAAAATGCTAACAGCAATAACCTATAGTATTAATCTGTAAATCTGCTTCAAGAAGCAAGAAAATAAAATGAAGTAGCACAAACGCCAGAAATTGTAATGCTGCACTGAGTAGACACGCTCCGTTTCTGATTATCCAGCATCGATTCATCTATCAGCAGTCATTCCCCTGGCGAAAATCATATTTTGTTTACTCTTAATTCATACAATTTGAGAGGGGGGCTTCCAAGCATAAGGACAAGATCAGAGAGAAACATGCCCTCCTCTGACTTCAGCCCCCCATAAGAGATGGTCTAAGAGATTGTGTTGAAGCTATTAGAAGAGAGGTTTCCTTGATGATGGTTTAACATGATAGTTGGAGGTAGACAGGGTGACAGCTAGGCCTGTAGACAGGTGACCATTTTTGTGGTCATAAAAGAAAAAACTTTCAGAGAATAAAGGTATCACACAAGAAAGTAGAGTTGAGAGGTGGTGACAGATTGCTTTTGTTTTGTTTAGTTGCTAAGACATGTGTGACACTTTTGGGACTCCATGGACTGTAGTCAGCCAGACTCCTCTGTCCATGGGATTTCCCAGGAAAGAATACTGGAGTGGGTTGCCATTTCCTTCTCCAGGGTCTTCTCAACCCAGGGATCGAACCCGCATCTCCTGCGTTCGCAGGTGGATCCTTTATTGACTGAGCACCAGGGAAGCCTAGTGGACAGAGATACCTGATGACGTTTGAGTCCCTAAGTACAACTATGAATGAAGCTCGGTGTCCCTGGCACTTGAAATGATACCTTCTCTTGCTGGTCTAGGTAACTTTTATATGTTTCTATCACTTTCAAGTGATAATCCATTTCACACGAGGTAAAATGTGGGATGTTCTTCAGAAGAACAAGCCTCAACAAAAGCACCATGTCCTGCTCATCCGTATACCCCCAACCCTTAGAACAATAACTGATAGAAGACTGTGTAACTGTTCAATGAATAGAGAGTTTTTAAAAACATCAATCTTTGTTGACTCAAGAATTATTTCCCAAGTTCACAGTTTCAAAAAAAAAAAAGGCAATGAAACATAATACATAAAACAAATTTCAACAAAGTCCCAGAAAGATTGAACACTGGACAAAAACACATTCTCCCATACATGACTCACAACAAATCATTACTTCCACAGAGTACCAATTTTTGACAGATATTAATGAATAGATAATGTACATACCAGAGAAACCCAGTAAGATAGTAGGCACTGGAGCAGCTGTGAGGAGATATCCCAAGTCCAAGAGCAAAGGAGAAGCCCCAGCAAGATGTTAGGAAGGGCGAATTCACGTTTAGAATCTAACCTCATTCCTGCCAGAGACGCTCAGAGGGCAAACAACCCTTGCGCACCCCAGGACCCAGGGACCCCACAGAGACTGAGAGAGAACTGTGTTTGAGCATCTCCTGTGGAGGTACAGGTTGGTGGTGGTCTGCCGCAGGGGCAGGGGCTCTGGGTGCAGCAGTTTGGGTACGGCATAAGCCCTCTTGGAGGAGGTCACCATTAACCCCACCATAGAGCTGCCAGAACTTACACAGGACTGGGAAATAGTCTCTTGGAGGGCACAACAGCACCTTGTGCACCAGGACCCAGGAGACAGGAGCAGTGACCCCACAGGAGACTGTCCCAGATTGCCTGCAGGTATCCTGGAGTCTCCAGCAGAGACATGGGTCGGTGGTGGCCTGCGGCAGGGTTAGGGGCACTGAGTGTAGCAGTGCGTGCATGGGGCCTTTTGAGGGAGTCATCATTATCTTCATTACCTTGCCATAGTTTGGCCCCAGGTAAATAGCAGGGAGGGAACACAGTTCCACCCATCAACAGAAAATTAAAGATTTACTGAGCCTCACCCAACAGAACAAGACTCAGTTTCCCCCTCAGTCAATCTCTCCCATTAGGAAGCTTCCATAAGCCTCTTATCCTTCTCCATCAGAGGGCAGACAGACTGAAAACCACAAGCACAGAAAACAAACCAATCTAATCACATGGACCACAGCCTTGTCTAACTCAATGAATCTAAGAGCCATGCCACGTAGGGCCACCCAAGACGGGCAGGTCACAGTGGAGAGGTCTGACAAATGCAGTCCACTGGAGAAGGGAGTGGCAAACCACTTCAGNACAAGCACAGAAAACAAACCAATCTAATCACATGGACCACAGCCTTGTCTAACTCAATGAATCTAAGAGCCATGCCAC
The DNA here is from genome assembly GCA_006410615.1 of Neotragus moschatus. Classification (NCBI taxonomy): domain Eukaryota; kingdom Metazoa; phylum Chordata; class Mammalia; order Artiodactyla; family Bovidae; genus Neotragus; species Neotragus moschatus. The sequence goes on along the minus strand of SJYA01002835.1, from coordinate 487,037 downwards.
GTAGGGCCACCCAAGACGGGCAGGTCACAGTGGAGAGGTCTGACAAATGCAGTCCACTGGAGAAGGGAGTGGCAAACCACTTCAGTATTCTTGCCTTGAGAACCCCATGGATAGTATGAAAAGGCAAAAAGATAGGACACTGAAAGATGAACTCCCCATATAGGTAGATGCCTAATATGCGGCTGGAGATCATTGGAGAAATAATTTCAGAAGGAATGAAGAGATGGAGAAAAAGCAAAAACAACATCCAGTTGTGGATGTGACTGGTGATAGAAGCAAGGTCCAATGCTGTAAAGAGCAATATNCATCCTAAAGGAGATCAGTCCTGAATATTCATTGGAAGGAATGATGCTGAAACTGAAACTCCAATACTTTAGCTACCTGATGAGAAGTACTGACTTATTTGAAAAGATCTTGATGCTGGGAAAGACTGAAGGCAGAAGGAGAAGGGGATGATAGAGGATGGGATGGTTGGATGGCATCACCGACTCGATAGACAGGAGTTTGAGTAAACTCCAGGAGTTGGTGATGGATTGGGAAGCCTGTGTGCTGCAGTCCAGGGGGTCGCAAAGAGTTGGACATGACTGAGCAACTGAACTGAAAGAACAGCAGCTACACAGACTCTGTGCTAGGATCAAGTGGCCAGTGTCTGGACACCAAGAGACAGTTGGTGTGAGATGGGAAAGAAAGGCTGGGAGTAAGACCTTCTAGGATGCTCCAGGACAGAGGTCTTATCCTGGGAGTGATAATGAGAATTCAATTTCTTTATTAAAGGAAAAAAAAAAAAAAAAGAACTGGTTACATTCAACACATTTTCTGTACAGCTAACCAACATTTCAATAGAACTGATATAGAAAGTTCCACCTCATGTTCTCTTTGCTCCACCTAAATTATCTAAGTCCCCTACATACAAAATAAGCTTCTGAGAGTGCATTTGTCTTCCTTCTGAGAGTGCAAAGTCCAATTTGTTTGCAAGTCCAACAAAGTTAGTCTAGGCACTCAACTCTGTGCTGTGCTAAGTCGCATCAGTCATGTCCAACTCTTTGGGACCCCATGAAGTGTATTCTGCTAGAGCCCTCTGTCCATGGGATTCTGCAGGAAAGAATACTGGAGTTGTTGTCTGCCCTCCTCCAGGGGATCTTCCTGACCCAGGGATCGAACCCACGTCTCTTATGTCTCCTGCACTGGCAGGTGGCTTCTTTACAACTAGCACCACCTCAGAAGCCCAAGTACCCAACTAACTTTACTATAAGAGGCTTATAATACTTTTCACGGAAATAACACATGAAAAGCAAACACAAAAAATAAAGAAAACACTTTTAGTCGTACAGTATATCACCTTGAACAATACAGTATAGCAGCTGGCATGCAGCAGCTGACACTGAGTGAACAGGGAAGAAGTTACTGGCTGGAGGAGGGAAAGAAGTAGGAGATGGTAGGCCTGAAGGATCACTGTCTATGCTTTTGGTATCACATAGAAGAATCCATCATCAAATCCAAGGTCATGATGATTTTTCCTGTTTTTTCCTCTAGTACTTTTATGGTTTTAGATGTTTTATTTAGTCATTAATCTACTTTGGATTAATTTTTATGTGGTGTGTGGTATCAAGGTCCATGCTTATAATCTCTAACCTATATAAAAGGCTGTTTCCAAGCCTGATATAAAGGTTATCTTTTGAAAATGAAAATGGAAAAAATGAAATCGGCCCCCTGTACAAGAAGTATATATCTATAAAAATGTGGAAGAAATTTCTAGTTCTCAGAAAGGATTTTAGGGTTTACATGCTGTTACCAAGGATAATATGTGGTCAACAGACAAGTTCTATTTGGCCATCAGTATGTGTAAATGTTTTACATTAGTAGCTAACACAAAATGAGAAATTTTTATGTAAGAATTCAGGCTTCTTACTCTCTTTGGAGAAATGGAAGTTCTGGCCTAGTTTGCTGTGTGCTTTGAACCCTTGAAGGAAGAAAGTCTTTTCAGTGTATCACAGACCTCAGAAAGCCTACTTAATTAATCAGTCATTCACTCAATAGGCCCTTGTCAACATTTAGGTTGTAAACTGTGCCTATGAAAAAAGTCATATGTTAGAGCCTGATCAATCTTATAGATCATGTCTGAAGAAAGCCTTACAAAGAATGAGTGAAAGTCACTGAGTCATGTCTGACTCTGTGACCCAAGGACTATACAGTCCATGGGATTCTCCAGGCCAGAATACTGGAGTGGGTAGCCGTTCCCTTCTCCAGGGGATCTTCCCAACCCAGGAATCTAATCCAGGTCTCCTGCAGTGCAGGTGATTTCTTTACCAGCTGAGCCACAAGGGAAGCCCAAGAATACTGAATTCTTTACCAGATTCTTTACCAACTGAGCTATCAGAGAAGCCCATATAAAGAGAAATCAAAAGGTAAAAACTGTTGGCCTCTAAGGGTAGGTCCATGAGACAGGTACATTTCTAAGATGAAGATGGTGGCAAAGGGACTTACCTGGTGTCCAGTGACTAAGACTCCATGCTCCCAACGCAGGGGACTCAAGTACAATCCTTGGTCAAGCAATGAGATCCCACATGCTGCTACTAAAAATCCCACGTGCCACAACTAAGACCCAGTGCATCCAAATAAATACATAAAAATAACCTAAAAAAAAAAGATGGAGGCATAATAGTTTGGTGAAACTCACCTGTAACATTACGGCACTGCCCTGTCCACCCACAGCTTGTTATGAGGTTCTCTCTGTCACTGTTCTTTGTTGGACCAATTGTTTCCCCTTCACATCTCAATGCAGATGTCACTTCCTCCAGGATGCCTTTCCAAATCCTTCACACATCCAGACTAAGGATCCCTCTCACGTCCCACTACAATACTGTTCCAAAATGGGCAACATAATTTGGATCTGGGGCCTCTTATTTAAAATTCTTAAAAATATCAAGGCAGTGACAGTGGGCATTGAGCCAAGTGGGGGACTCTTCTAAACCTGGGCAGCTACACAGGTCACAGGTCTAGGGCGTAGACCTTTACTTTTCCCCTTCATCACGGCACTCTCTTCTTTTCATTGCCATTGTTTCCTCTTGCCCTTGAATCACCCCAGTAGAAAACACAGTGCCTGGCGTGTAGTAAAGTTTAAGAAATAAAGCTTGACTGGCTGAATGAGAGGATGGGGGTGGATAATGATTAAGCCACCATCAAACCCTGAGCTATTATTCTAACATCCATTGTCAGCTGCTCCACAAATGTTCCTTCAAAGTTTATCTTCTGTAACAATGACACTATGTCAATCTATCCAGGGAACCCAATAATGGTAATGCTGCATGTTAATAAAAACCCCTGCTTTTCCCTAAAGAGCTGTTTATTAGGATGAAGTTTTAGAACCTAGATAATCAGGGCACAGTACACTGGATGTCCGCACAGTAAAACTGTGCAAAGCTAAGCTAGATATATTGCTACATTAAATATAAAACTAATGTTACCTTATCACCTAAAGAGGAAAATATGAAATTTTGCGTAGGGTGGACCTTCTGTCACCAGCTTGGAAATGATCACCTGTACTTAGCTTGTGCTATGGGGTATCTCAGGGCCTGAGATAATGCCATAATTCCACACATGAACTCTTCCTAGTTTGGTATCTTAGAAACTGAAAGATGTGGAGAGGAGGTGGGAAAAGGTAAAACTAAACAAAAAGACTAAATTAGTTTTACACAATATAATGTCTCCTTGGAAGGTCTAAATAGTAATGTTAGCAAAATTATAAAGTATAACCCAGGAAAAAAAGAGAGCAGATAGCAGACAAAACTTTAGTTTATTATATATTCCACAACGGATGAAGAAGATAGGAAATGCACAATTTTTCAGAGGTGCAACAGGGTGAAAACCTTCATCTCCTTTAACAATTAGGGTATCACTAAATGCTAAAAGGAGTTCTTCAAGATGGAACAAAAGGACATTAATTAATAAATTAATGAAATTAACAATTAATGAAAATTTATTACACACTGAAAAAGGTACGTACACAGTAAAATTCAGAATACCCCAATACAGTAGTGTGTTAACAACGTTAGTAAAAAGACTAATGAAGAAAAGTATTAAAATAACTGTATCTACAGTAATTTGTTAATGAATACACCATATAAAAAGAGGTAAACAGTGACATCAAAAACATAAAAGAGAGTGAAAGAGTAAAGTTTTGTTTGTGATTGAAAGTAAGGTCTTATCAGCATAAAATAGACTGTAACTAACTTACAGTTATATCTATAAGATGCCTTATATAAGCCTAATAATAACCTCAAAGCAAAAACCTGTAGCAGATACACAAAGTATAAAAACATACCACTACAGAAAGTCATCAATTCACAATAAAAGGCCAGTAAGGAAGGAAGAAAGGAACAGGATAATTACAAAAGAGCTAGAAATAATAAGATGGCATTAGTACAAAACCAGTCAGTAATTTAAGAAGATGGAAATCACACCAAGTCACATTAAAATGCTATGACATTGCTAACTAATAGGAGGAAAGCTGAGCAATCTAACACTATGTGGCAACTAACCAGTACCACTCTGAATAACCAACCAGCCAAAGAGAAAAGTCAAAAAATAAAAAAACTCAAAACGAAAACAGAATCACAGCACACATCAAGATCTATTGGGTGCTACAAAAGCAGTTCTTTGGGAGAAATTTATAGCAATAAATAAATATAAGAAAATAAAAAGATCTCAAATAACCTAGCATTACATCCCAGGAACTAAAAAATTTCCAACAGAGTCTGAAGTTAGGAAAAGGAAGGAAATAACAAAAATTAGAGCAGAAATAGACTGAGACCAGACAAACAATAGGGGAAAAAAGAAAAAACAGAAAACAAAACAAACAAACAAACAAAGCCCACAAATCTAAAGCTGTTTTTCAGAAAAGATAAAACAAAATTACAAATTTTTAGCTTAGACTAAGAAAAGAAAAAGCAACAGGAGACAATGAGATGTCACCTCATCCCTGTTAGAATGACTATCACAAAACAAGGACAAGAGACTATGTGTTGGCAAGGATATAGAGAAAAGAGAACCCTTGCACACTACGGTCGAGAATGTAAACTGGTGTAACCACTGTGGAAAACAGTATGGACGTTTCTAAAAAAGTTAAAAATATGACTACCACACAATGCAGCAATCCCACTTCTGGGTATATAGCAAAGGGAATAAAACCATGACCTCAAAAAGGCATGAGAGACCCTACATTAAATGCAGCGTTATTTATAATAGCCAAGATAAGGTAACCACTTAAATGTCTATCTTTGGGTGAATGGATGAAGCAGATTTGGTATGTGTAAACACTGAATTATTATTCAGCCATGAGAAAGAAGGACATCCTGCCATTTATGACAATATGGGAAAACACTGAGGAAATTATGTGAAGTGAAATAAGTCAGACACAGTAAGATACCACTTTTATGTGGAATCTAAAACAGCCAATCTCAAAGGAGTGTATAAGGGTGGTTGCCAGGAGCTTAGGGATGGGGAAAATGAGGGGATGGCGGGACAACCACCCAAAGGATAACAAATTTTCATTATAGTTAACAATATTGTATTCTATACTATGGATGTTGCTAAGAGTAAACTTTAAATGTTCTCATCACACCAAAAAAATATAGTTATTGTATGAGGCGATGGAGGTGTTCACTAACTCTACTGTAATTATTTGACAAACTGTGTATATGAAATCATCACATTGTAATTTAAACAGTGTACATGTCAATTATATCTCAACAAAGCTAAGAAAAAACAGGGAATCACCAACAAAGCAGTCACCAACTTGGAAGTCAAAGTATTAATAGGGCTCAAAGCAACTAACAATGGCATGCCTTAAAGCTGGCAGAAGCCAGTGGACTTGATGAATGTTAATTACTTGATTCAACTTAGATAAAACATGATTCAGTCTTTAGCAGAGCACTTCAACAGAACCTTCTGTGATAACAGAAACATTCTATATTTGTTCTGTCCAAAATGATAGCCACTAGACATATGTATATCTTGAGTATGAGAAATAGGGCTAATGATACTAAACAAAAAACTAATTTTACTCAATAGTTACCTATTTAGGTTTAAATTTAAATAGTACCATGTGACGAGTAGTTACTATACTGGACAGAGAAGCTTGAGAGAAAACAGTGACCTTGACAAAGCCCAGAGGATAATCTCTGTGGACTAGTCAGATATTAACAAGCAAAGAAGTGGAAATACTCTCAAGGAAAACTTAACTGCTTTTCATAAAGACAATCAAAATAGCCTTAAGAAAGTGCTGAAATGATAATTCCACAAATTGTGAGGCCTTTTAATGTATAAATAAACATCTGGTAATTGCCACATGAAAAGAGACAATTCTCTAGGCAATCAAGGTAAGGAAAATACAAGGCAAGTAAACCAGAGAGTTCATGGTGAGGCTGGTGGCTGGAGTCCCAGGGATTTGCAAAAGGCTTGAGGTGTCAGCTTTCCCTAGGATGCTGCCACCTAACAGAGATGAGTATGGTTAGATGCGAACAGGAACGTTAAGACATTTCATATATTTAGGAAGCTGGTTTAACGTAAAGAGCTGTAGTGATCTTGTGTCACTGGGCATCTAGCTGTGGACTTCTGTATCAAGTCATAAAATTGGTTCCTTGGAAATGAGAATCCCTCTTGCTTTCTGAGTCTTCAAACCGCAGGGAGAGAGGTCATGGAAAGAAAATGCGGAAGGCAAAGCAAGAGCAAGCAATCCAAGGGGGAAGGCCAGGAACAGGAAACAAATTAAAAAATAAGATATCAAGAGGCAATGAGAAGTTCATAAGGAGATGGGATGCTCCCAGGGAGAAGATGATGAAAAATCAGAAGGGAGAAAGCGTGCCCAAGCAGCTCACAAGGACCTCTGTGAACTNTCCAAGGGGGAAGGCCAGGAACAGGAAACAAATTAAAAAATAAGATATCAAGAGGCAATGAGAAGTTCATAAGGAGATGGGATGCTCCCAGGGAGAAGATGATGAAAAATCAGAAGGGAGAAAGCGTGCCCAAGCAGCTCACAAGGACCTCTGTGAACTCATGTACCAAATCACAAGTTACACACATCCCGGGAACTAGAAAGGCTACACAGAAAACTAAACACTTGGTATTAAATAAAAGGAGGGGAGAATGATACAAGAAGCCAAGACCAAAATAAAGCAAAACAAAGGCTAGGAAACTTGACCTAGAATCTGACAGCAGTGAGTTGCTTACTGCAGAAAAAATTAAAATGATTGACAAATGTGCTTGCACAATGGACTGGGACAAAACTGAGTATATTAACAGAGATACGTGTAACCCAGAGGAATCGCTTATAATCAATTTCTCCCTAACACTGTAGTTTCCAATTAAAAAACACGATGAAACAAAACCTGGAGGATAAGCTATGCTTCTAAATGCAGTCCCTTCACACAGCAGTAGATCAGAGCAGAACAGGCTTAGCAGGGCTGGGAAACAGACAAATTCCACCTCACAACACACCATAGAGGAAGGTGTTTATTGAAAGTACAGACTTTAGCACTGATGTTTTGCACCTTGAGATGAGTGATTTTTGAATCACTTCCTACGGTAATATATGACTGGGCATGCAACGATGTCAGCTGAGACATAATTATGCCAAACCTATGACAGTCTCATCTTTCACAGGTTCAGATCAAGAGCTCTCTTTTGACCAAGATTCACCCCCCCACCAGAAATGATTCCAACAAAAATAGCATTATTTCCTTTGCTGGGTCCCAGTCACACTTTGGTACAAGTTGGAGTGAGTCCAGGCAGTAAATCTGAGAGGAGACACATGATGAAAGTGCCCAAGCGTGTTTGGTTGCTAACGTACCACTCAGAGTTAACAGTATCATTCAAGACAAACAGTCTGAGTTATGGCAATGGAGATTAGATTTGGTTTCACACCAAGTTGTAGCCTTGCAGACTTAGATTTAACATAAAGTGCTCCAATGACCTACTTTACAGAACATCAAAAGGAGACATTTCTACTAAGGAAGAATTTAAGAGAATTGAGGAAGGGCAAGGGGTTAATTAGTGCCAAAGATGGCACTGAAGTTTCTGATTCCCACTTGCTTATTCAGTGTACACTTGTGGTGAAGTCCATCTTTTCACTTAATAATTGTAAACGTCCCAAAAGGGTGACCAGGAGAAAACCATCACTAGTTTAAAAAGCACAGATACATCAAGTCAAATATACCTCATCAACTCTGAGTTTTAAATACACTTAATTCACAAAGATTTTTTTTTCCCCTAAGAAGAAAACAAAAAGAAAACTCTTCTTCACCATTCTTGTCCCATAAGATGTATCTTAAAGAAAGGCTTTTGCAGATCAAATATGGTAGGGAATTTTGGATACTTAATTCTCTTTCAGGATATTTACCAAGGAAAGAGCATATTAAAAATTCTGAGAAGTTCCAAAGTAAAGAAATTAGATTTTGCTTCAACATTCTCCCAAAGTGTTTGGTCTTAAAGCCACCTTTCCTTTATTCTCTCTATAAAAGCCCAATTATTATTGTGTATCTAGAGTACCATGGGAGATTCAGGATATACTGAAGGACCACTAAGATAATTACACTGTAAGACTCTTAAGACATAGTAGGTATGCAAAGAGAGAGTTCAGTTCAGTTCAGTCGCTCAGTCGTGTCCGACTCTTTGCGACCCNTTGTCCTATTTCAATACAAATCACACTCTGTTAAGAATAATGCCCTCCAGACCAGGTTCTGACAGTCAGAAATGCTGATTTAAGAAGAGATTTGTGTTCTTAATTTAATTCATTCATTTGCATGTCTCTCCTCTAAGTATGCTATAATTCAGGTTTACTGATCAAAACTGGTAATCACTCCTTCTTTTACTGGTCCAAATTGAGCTTTTTAAATCACAACTCTACTTATTTATTTAGAGATTTTTATATTTAACGACTCTAGGATGAATGCTTATTAGATGATGATAATGAAAAGAAAGGTTATTCAAAGTGACCTCTGAAATGATCCTATATATTTTCCAAATAACGTATAGGTATTACATGGAGCTTCGCAGAATCCAAGCACATTTTCTGTAACTGATGACCTGACCTGGTCCATTTTCATCTTTTCTCAGCACCGTCTTCTGATTTCATAGCAAAATCTGCTTGGACTCAGATAGTATCAGGCAGCAATGAAGCTAAGGAGTCTGGACAATGTCACTTTTTTTTTTTTTTTTTTAAATCATTATGACCTTAAAGGAAAACAGGATTCAGTTCCTTCAAATTAAGATACTTTCAACCTGTTTATAGCTTCTTTTCTTCTTCTTGGTAAAAAGGAATACATTATATTGTAGATGCTGACAGGCTTCTATTACATTTCTGGTGGGGTGGTATTTTTTAATTGAAAGACTAAGTTCTATAAAATTAGATACGATGAGTTTAACTGGATTCGATGTATGTAAGTTTTCTTCTGAAGGATTCCTCCTTTTTTTTATTCCCCTTCCTTCAAACACAAAATCCTTAATGAGCAAAGAAAGTGTTTGACATAGACACAGAGTTTACAGTTTCATACCGTGAGGTTGCCTCACTATAGTGTTGCCCCCATTATCTTTCATATTTTAACAGAAACCTTTGTTTGTTGAAAATTTGTAAATTATATCACAATCTATATGCTATTATGATAAAAAAAAAACACTGCATCTATTTCTGTTAAAGACAAACACAAGATTTTCATCCCAAGTTCAATCTTGAACAGGGATGCAGATTTAAGAAAAAAAAGTAATAACAGACCACTTAGTGTTCTTAAGAAAGCAGAATTTCAAAATGAGATATTATCAGGCCATGTCTCACAAAGTAATTTCTTTTTATCTGCAGGGTACCCCAGTAGATGTTAAAAATAGATTACACTTCTATTCATCCAAAAGAAGGACAGTAATATGAGCGCTGTAGCTTTCTGCGTCTCAGTAAAAATCAGAAATGATCTGCAGCCCTGTGTATAAAGTTGACTCGCTTACAGAATACCAGCATTTCTCTCCTGGCCTAGCTTTTTAAAGCCAGCCTGAAGCAGCCCTTGCCTACAAAATTGCAGAGGAATTACTCTCAATTACAGGCTTCTGTCTGTTAAAAAGTAGAGTTGGTGATCAGTTTTGACCTTTTTCCTCTGACAAGACAAAGAAATGAAAGGAGAGGAAAAAATATGGCAGGTCTTCAATTTCGAGGCTGAGGATGGGAGAAAGAAGGTGGGAGAAAAGGAAAGAAAAGCCTATATTACACAACTAGATCTCAGGTTTTTTTTGTGAATCTCTTTTTGTATTATTCATCGTATTTTAAAACTTCCTTTTAAGCAAATAAACTACACGTGGTGATGTCATTTTGCTGAAAGCCCCTCTCTTAACGTTTTAATCTGCACATCATTTACCCAAACCTTGCCACAATCCATCATTCAGGTTTTTAGTTGCACACTCTGGGGTATTTTTGCTTCATGGTGAAAGTGAAAGTGTTAGTCACGCAGTGTGTCCAACAAACTCTTTGCCATCCCACGGACTGTACCGCACCAGGCTCCTCTGTCCATGGAATTCCTCATGCAAGAATACTGGAGTGGGTAGCCATTCCCTTCTCCAGGGGATCTTCCTGACCCAGGCATCTAACCTGGGTCTCCTGTGTTACAAGCAGAGCAACCAGGAAAACCAGGCTCTTTGCCATCAGAGCCACCAGGGAAGTACAGCTATGCTTCCCTCCCCAGCCCCCGACTCCTACCCCAACCCTGGCCATCTTCTTTCTTGTTAGCAGGTTATAAATGACTACAGAAAAATGACTTTTCGGAATCCCTGCTAACACAACAGCATTACTACAAGATGTGGCTTATAAACATCAGTGCCAACATTTTACCTGTGTCTGTTGCCATTACTGAATTGACTAGGTTTTGGCTAGATTGGGTTTAATTGAATGGGAAGGTTTTAGAAGTGACATGAATAGGTTTCCATTCTCTCCGACATTGACCCACGATTTTTTCCATTTTAGAAGATTACTTTGCTGAGGTCTGAAACAGTTGTTCTGATGAAAGCTAAACTGAAACAGTCTGTATTCCTGGGAGCTGGTTAAGTTCTTGATAATCTAGCACTTATGCAGCAAAACTGAAAATTTGAGATGGAAGGCATGTCTGCACTGAGCAGTCACCTCTCCAAACTTCAAAGAGGAGGGAAAAAAACAAACAAACAAAGAGCCCACTCTTGCTCCGGAATCCATCTGAGGTCAGTTAATAACAGCTCCCACTCAGATTTGAAACATGTTGCTATTAAGTCAGCTGCTTTTCAGTAGGGAAAAACTATTTTGAGAAGAATGAATGATTCTAGAACATCGTGCAGAAGCCAACCAGTCAAAATACCACAGTCCTAAACAAGGCTGCAAACAACACTTGGAAAGTCAGATTCTGATTGACTGATGACATCACAGAACCAAAATAATGTCCCATATTCTCTTCTTGCTCTGCTATTTTTGCTGCCTTTAGAACAGTCAGATCTGCTTTTCTGAGATGGGTGCGATAATGTGCTCAGAAGTGACACATGGAAGCGCCTGATGGCCAGAAAGTGGGGAGCTAGAAAGAAAGAAAACGAAAAGAAAATAGGTGAGAAAGGGTCACAGAAAACGTACACAGCACTCCAAAAGCAGGAAAAGACAGTCACAGTGAAAACACTTAGCGAGATGGGTCTTGTGTTCTGTTTTTTCTCCCAAAAGCTAAGCAAATCTCATTGAGGATTTGCTGTTTCCTGGAGGCAGGGTCTTCCCGATCCCTCCTTCCTAGCTTAAGTGAGGTGCTGTCCTACAAGGGGAAAAAGAAAGGTCGCCTCCTATGAATAGGCAGCCAGAGATGAGCTAGGGAAGAGCCCATGGACATGCACCGCAGAGCTGGCACCAACACTAGCCAGTCAAAGGGACAGGAGCATTTATGCCTACTGAGGTCATGCTTGCAGAACCCATTTTGTTAAAGGCTTCAGAAAGAAGCCTTTCTGAAGAAAGGCTTTAACTTAGAAAGAAAAAAGTTTTCTGGACCTTAGTAACCACTTGTTGGTTAGCCTGTTCCTTTGGGAGGGGCAGATTGTCACCTATTATAACACCCAAAGCCTTTCTACTAGAGTTTGCTGACCTGAAAGGAATGTACTGTAGGAACATATAGGCAATTTTCATGGCTCACATGCAAAAATATAAAGCCATAGGGATTAAAATACTATTGCACTTGCATATGAACCAAAGGAAAATTGACTCAAACACAGAGAAAAACAGTAGATGGTAAAGATGGCATTTCAAATCTGTGGGGAGAAAATAGACGGCAAATGGCATTTGGGACCAGGAGGCCACTGAAAAGAATAAATGTGATCTCTGTCTCAGATCTTATTTCAAATACATTCAAGACATATCAAAGATATAAACATTCAAAATGTTATATTTACACAAAAACATTACAAGTACTTGAAAACAAATTAAACCTTCCTCCAGTGGTGTTGCTGTTTCTTAAAAGAAGAGAGTGAAAATAAAACCTAATCACATAAAAACCGAAAGCTCGGTACAATTTTAAGCAAATAAACAGAAAACAAACCAATAACCTCCTCAGCCTACACGCAAAAGACAGACAGACAAAGCTGAGTGAGCCTGAAGGAGAGATGTGTAGTAAACTGAGCCCCATGGAAAACCCTAGAGCAAGGAGACAAACGGGGATGTACGCGTGGAACTCTGCAGACAAGATGGAGACTTGGGAACGGGACAGATGCTTTTCACAAAAGGCAGCAGAGACCATGCCTCTCTACCTACCAAATGGGTACAGAGGCGCCCAGTGACCCTGACACATACTGTGGAGGGGTGGGGCCTTGGGAATAACAATCTTGTTAGAGTGGTGCCCTTTCCATATCAAAATCCTAGACCTGCTGCTGACATGTCCTCATCTTTTCTGATCAAATTACGCTGGCTGACTTCCTATTAATGATACTTGGTTGAGAACTCTTAGGAGAGCTATCTATAGAGATGATAAAGAATGCTTTGGGGATAAAGAAGGTATTGAAGAGGAAGAGTGGATGGGAGAGGAAACAGCACACACCTTTACACACTAGGGGTAAAAGGAGAATATTCTGGGTGAAACAGAAAGCACAGAACAATTCTGAACAGGTTGAAATAAACATACAAGATGAGGTGCTTGGGTTACATTATTTTTGAACTGAAAGATCCCTGCATCTTCTTACAGGTTCTGGCAGATCTTAACCCTGAGTGGCCTCAGTGCCAGCAGGAAGCTCCTGGTGAAAAGAAGACCAGCTTGAGAAGAGATCTGACTGGCCTTGAAGCCTGGACCACATTCTCCACCCTACCTACTCAAAACATGAGGGGACCTAATTAAAGTTAAAAGCTTTTGCACAGCAAAAGAAACTACAAACAAGGTGAAAAGACAACCCTCGGAATGGGAGAAAATAAAAGCAAAGGAAACAACTGATAAAGAATTAATTTCCAAAATATACAAGCAGCTCATGCAACTCAGTACCAGAAAAGCAAACAACCCAATCAAAAAGTGGGAAAGAGACCTAGAGACATTTCTCCAAAGAAGACATACAGATGGCTAACAAACTCATAAAAAGATGTTCAACATCACTCATTATTTGAGAAATGCAAATCAAAACTACAATGAGATATCACCTCACACCAGTCAGAATGGTCATCATCAAAAAGACTACAAACAATAGATGCTAGAGGGGGTGTGGAGAAAAGGGAACACTCTTGCATTGCTGGTGGNCCAAAGAAGACATACAGATGGCTAACAAACTCATAAAAAGATGTTCAACATCACTCATTATTTGAGAAATGCAAATCAAAACTACAATGAGATATCACCTCACACCAGTCAGAATGGTCATCATCAAAAAGACTACAAACAATAGATGCTAGAGGGGGTGTGGAGAAAAGGGAACACTCTTGCATTGCTGGTGGGAATGTAAACATACAGCCAATATGGAAGACGGTATGGAGACTCCTTAAAAAGCCAGGAATAAAACCACCGTATGACCCAGCAATCCCACTGCTAGGCATATAACCTGAGGAAACCAAAACTGAAAAAGACACATGTACCCCAATGTTCACCGCAGCACTATTTACAATAGCTAGAACACGGAAGCAACCTAGATGTCCATCTGCTGATGAATGGATAAAGAAGCTGTGGTACATATACACAATGGAATATACTCAGCCACAGAAAGGAACACATTTGAATCTGTTCTAATGAGGTAGATGAAATTAGAGCCTATTATACAGAATGAAGTAAGTCAGAAAGAGAAATATAAATATTGTATACTAACATATATGTATGGAATCTGAAGAGATGGCACTGATGAATTAATTTTCAGGGCAGCAAGAAAAGGGAACAGACATGGAGAACAGACCTATGGACACCGTGGGAGGGGAGGAGGGAGAAGGGGGGAGATGTATGGAGAGAGTAACACGGAAATTTACAATACCATATGCAAAATAAATAGCAATGGGAATTTGCTACATGACTCAGAGAACTCAAACAGGGGCTTTGTGACAGGCTGAAGCGGGGGTGGGGAGGGAAATAGCAGAGAGGTGCAGGAGGGAGAGGACATGGATGTACCTGTGGCTAATTCTTGTTGATGTACGACAGAAAACCACAAAATTCTGTAAAGCAATTATCCTTCAATTAAAAAANTCCCCTAGAGGAGGAAATGGGAACCCACTCCAGTATTCTTGCCTAGAGAATCCCATGGACAGAGGAGCCTGGTGGGCTACAGTCCATGGAGTCACAAAGAGTTGGACATGACTGAACATGTGTGTACATATATAGCATCAACATTTAAGTATGTTATACAGATACTACCTGAGTAAACATTTTATTTGTAAAAATACATGAAGCAGGATTACATGGATTGCTTTCTCTTAAACTCTGTTATGTCTGTACATGAGTAAAAGAAAAAAATGTGTTTACGGCTCATGAGCTGTTATCATGAATATGATAGCTTAACACTACTCTGATCAATACAGTATGCACTAACCATATGTGGCTCTCAAGCACCTAAAATGTGATATAGAGATGTGCTGTATGTATAAAATCCACACAGGATTTCAAAGTTCAGTATAAAAAATAAGATTTCTTTAAAAAATTTTAATGATGAGGGAGCCTGCTGGGNTGAATATGATAGCTTAACACTACTCTGATCAATACAGTATGCACTAACCATATGTGGCTCTCAAGCACCTAAAATGTGATATAGAGATGTGCTGTGTGTATAAAATCCACACAGGATTTCAAAGTTCAGTATAAAAAATAAGATTTCTTTAAAAAATTTTAATGATGAGGGAGCCTGCTGGGCTGCCATCTATGGGGTCGCACAGAGTCATATATGACTGAAGCAAGTTAGCAGCAGCAGCACATGTTGAACAATAGGACATATTGGGTTAAATATAAGACATTATAATTAATTTCACCTGCTTATTTTTTACTTCTTTAATGTGGCTACTAGAAAATTTTATACATGCCTTGCAGTGTATTTTTATTAAATAGCACTGACTTAGAACAAAGGCAAAGTAGTCCTTTAGTTAGAACAAAGGAAATTGAGTTGATAATGATAGTAAGTTAGCCTAAAGACATCGCACTTATTTTGAAACTTGCACGTTAATAACTGATGTTTAGTACTACTACATACCATTGCTGGACAAGAGAATCCAGCTTTTGATTATTTTCTGGGAAAGAGATCTTAGTACTTTTGAAGCTATTTAATCCACTGCCAGGTAGGGCCAATTGATAAAAAAATTTTTTTTTCTTTGTATTTACTGGAAACATGTAAATTCTTTGTAGATTCCTCTACATTGGCCTTAATTCTGGCTGATAAATCAAAAAACAAACCTACTTTCTACTACCCACAACAAACTGGCCTTAGGCTTTTGAACTTCCAGTTTTAAGGCAAAAGGCTCTTGTGAAACTAACTTTATAAACTTGAAAGGCCACGTTGCTGGAGAAGGATTCTCACTGCAGGTGCTGGCATTCCCCGTTGATGAACTTAAAGTCAGTTACTATGAGGTTCTGTACACACTTTCTGATGATGGATAAAACAAATGGATATGCCTCAGAGGCACAGCAGGAATTAAAAATACATTCGTTCATTGAAAGTTCAGATTGGGGATTGAGGAATGTCTGGATGATTTTTTTTTTTCAAATAAAGTTTAGATATGGCAGGAATTCAGCATGGAACATAGTTCTGAGACTCTCCCAGTCCAACTGAGGACTTGGAGGGGTATCAGATACATTTTACCTCAGGTATGGCACTAACTTCCATCAAAAAATTATCATATGCTCAGTCACAAATGGTTACAGTAAAATCTTTATTAACCTAAGTGCATATAAAAATTGTGAATTCCTAATACAAAGCAGTATTTGACTTTTAAATTTCATTTTAAGCTTGGCCCGTTCGCTTGGAATGTGATTACAGAGTAAATTAAAAAGTAATCACATGTGAATTACATTTCCTCATGAATGTAATGACTTCAGGAGGCTGATTAATGTTAAACAGTGCCTGTCCTATGGCACGCCTACTTTCCCAGGTGACACACGCAAGATAGCTGATGTGAGTTGATTTAATTTTCTTTCACCAGCATCCCAGAGAGAATACTTGCTCACGTAACAGGCTCCTCGTGTTCATCAGGACTGAGGATCTTCTTCCCTTTTGTCTGTCCAAGATGCACCAGGAAAACACTATTCACTGCCAACTTATGGTTATGAGAAGCACCCAGCAGTGGGGGTCCCGCTCCGGTTATCATTTTCTCACTAACCAAGTCTCAGCGTCTGAATCTCTCTCTCTTGTTGGCGAAGTCTTCCAATTCAGATAGAATAATTCAAGAGAATCACTGAAAAATGAATTTGTACTGGCGTAAAGGTAACAAATTGTCTCACAAGGAATGAAAGCTTATTAACAGTCTATAGCAGTATTACTGCAGAGAACAAAATTTGGACTATAAATTCAAACCATGTGGAGCACAAGATCATGAATGTGTTTCCCTCTTGGGTGATGAGGTATGGAGAAGTCTACAATATTTACTTCTTTCCAGTATATCCAGGTTGAGGTACCGTTTTCCAAAAAGAAGTCATCAAAGGGATTGCCCTATTGTTAGCAGTGGGAAAGGCCAATGCTTCTGTTATTCTAAGCCCAAAGAGGAGCAGATCCTTACAGAGGATTTGGTAACAAGCCAAGTAAAGCCAGATGCGGAGAGTTATTTTTGGTTCCGAGTTAACGTTCATGCCTCTGATCCCCCACACCATTGTGGGGGACGATGAACTGGTGGAGTGTCATTAGGTGGACATTTTACATCATATTCTAGGACACACAGACAGAGAGTCGATGCCATAACATTGTGATGAACAAACACCTACTCTTAATATAAGTGACACTCCCAGCCATTATCCAGTCTGTAGTTTCTGTGTGTTTGGTGAGCCATATTAAAGTGAAATCACATTCCATGAACGAGTTATAACCAGCACTTGGAGACATTCTACACTAGGGAAATTTGGGAATCATCCGAGTTGGTTGATCAACATGTCATTTTACTGACATTTAATTGTGGGTCCTCTGAGGAAATTGTTCCAAATGTCAGGTGTTCCTAACTCTGAATGGGAGGACAAGGGAAAAGGTGACAGGGAGAGAATTAATGTCAGGAGAATAAGACTAAAAAGGCACAGAATTGCGTAGTTTCTCCTAAAACTGGCCTTCAGGATCCCTTTTAATTTTCTGTTTTGTTTTGTTTTTATTTTTCTGTTTTGGGGCATGTTAAATATTTTCAGCCTTGGGTATATGAATTTCTCAATTGTCCTGTGTAAATTTCAAGAATAGCAGAAATTCTTGTTTACGTATACATTTTAAAACACTCAGGAATTAAGAAGAAATCCATGACAACTCTGAGCAGATGACTTGTACTTATCCGACATTAGGGAGAGGATGGAGATAACTGTTCTTCTACTTTATATTAGGGATGCTGGATGTAGGTGACAAGAGATGGATAAGGATATACCAATGTACAGCAATTTTATTGCCTTAATTTGTATAGAGAATACCAGTACTCTTTTATTATACTAAAGATTTTATTTTCTGTCCTGTTCTTCCTTGTGGGCTGTTGAAGCTGAAACTCCAATACTTTGGCCACCTGATGTGAAGAGCTGTCTCATTTGAAAAGAGCCTGATGCTGGGAAAGATTGAGGGCAGGAGGAGAAGGGGATGACAGAGGATGAGACGGCTGGATGGCATCACCAGCTCAATGGACATGGGTTTGGGTGAACTCCGGGAGTTGGTGATAGACAGGGAGGCCTGGCGTGCTGCAGTTCATGGGGTCGCAAAGAGTCGGACATGACTGAAATGAACTGAACTTCCTTGTGGGCTAATGTGCTTCAGTCATGCCCAGCTCTTTGCAACCCCATGGACTATAGCCTGCCAGGCTCCTCTGTCCATGAGATTATCCAGGTAAGAATACTGGAGTGGGCTGTCATTTCCTTCTCCAGGGGATCTTCCCAACCCAGAGATCATACCTGCATCTCCTGCATTGAAGGCAATTTCTTACCGCTTGAGCCACCAGGAAGCATCTAAGCATTTTAAACCCTTTTCTAACAGAAGAGGGTGATGAAGACATCCAGATAGAGCCCTTTTATATCCAGAGGAAGGTGAAGAAGACAGTGAAAGAGAAAACACTTCATGCAATAACGGGTGAGAGAAGAAACTGACCACATTTAACACAGACAAGGTAAGACTTGGGCACCATGAAAGACTCAGAACCCTGCTCCTCCATCCAGAGGACAGTACTCGATTGAGGTTACGGAGGCAGAGACACCACATTAAGGATGCCCCTGCAGTGCTAACGAGGGTTCTGTTACCCACAGGATTGGGTTCATCAGCTCCCCTGTGACGCATCCCCCATCCGCAAACTGAAGACTGATAGCTAACTTCTTTCCAATTTTTCAGGCCCTGATGTCTGACAGTGGCCTAAAAAACGACATGAATGCTACAAATTCTATTCTGTCACACTCGACCTACCACTGTGGATACAGAAAACAACGCTCCCTAACGTATCTACTTTCAGCCTCACTCTTCTCCCAGGACCTGTTACTGGAATTATACTACACACTACCAAAATTGTTTCTTATAGGCTGAAATGTAGCGTACAGTGGGTCCAGAACAAGGGAAGGTAATCATTGAAATGTGAAAAGGACATGATCATACCTTTACCCAGCATTCACAGTTTGCATAGCATTAAACTAGGGAACCAATCATTTCTTTTGGAGTCAGAACACTTTTGCTGCCACATTTTTTTAAACAAAGACTGTCACTGAACTTTCAATTAGGTTCCAAAAACGCGACCTGAGGCAATACTAGAATGACCTACTTTAATGCTACATCTCTCTTAACGGTATCTGCTTACAAATGGGCCACACTTTGAAATGCTCTGCCGTCACACTCTGACATCTAAAACACGGAGACTACTAAGTCTGTTTTATTTCCTAAGGTGCCTTTCTTGACTCCTTTGTTCATCCGCACACCCATTTATTTACTCATCCATTCAAACAACATCTGCATATATTTCCTGGCCTTAAGGAAAGACAAGCAGTGAGAAGAAAATGGTCCCTGTCTTCAACAGAGCTTATTTGAGTCCAGTTGAGAAGGCTACCACCTACCTAACTTAAAACAATGCGTGCAATTTCACTGGTGGTCCAGTGGCTATGAGTCCACATTCCCAATGCAGGGGGCCTGGGACCAGTCCCTGGCTAGATCCCACATGCCTCAGCTAAGACATAGCACAGCCAAATAAATATTTAAAAAAGCAACACGCATTGTCATTACTCAGCCACATTTGAAGAGACTACATTTTCTAAGTCTCGGTCTCTCTAACACAGCTCCCACTCTTCTTTAGGCATTTAGTGCCTGTTACATCAAACACCCTACATGCATTTCAATGTCCCGCATGTGCTTTTTATCACTCCCGAGGCAACCAGCCTCCCCGTGGGAAACGTAGCTCCCTCTGGTGTTGTAAACGGCAACATGGCCACCCACAGACAGTTTCAATCATTGCTCTCAATTCTACACTGTGGATTTATATTTCTGAAAGCCCCTACAACCCTAATAACATTTTAAAGTACTATCTAGAGCGCTTCATATGAAGAGAGATGCCAAATTAGGCAGACAATCAGATGAAAAGAATCATTTACTATTCCCAGAAACTGTCCCTCCACGGAAAGAAGAGAAGAGCCAGGAAACAAAATCACTCATACGTAACTATTCCAAAATCAACATCTGACCGCCTATTTCAGTACTGAAAGCCACGACATGAGAACTTATTAGGGCTTCCCAGGTGGCTCAGTGGTAAAAAAAAAAATCTGCTTGCCCATGCAAGAGATGTGGGTTTGGTCCTTGGGTCAAGAAGATCCCCTGGAGTAGGAACTAGCAATCCATTCCAGTATTCTTGCCGGGAAGACTCCAACGACAGAGGAGCCTGGAGGGTTATAGTCAGACAGGGTCCCAAAGAGTCACACACGACTGAAGCAACCTAGCATGCATGCTCTCACGTCTCTCAGAGCATTCAGCACAAGGAGCTAACCTTGGCCAGAGGCATAGGGCAGTGGGTAGGAGCTAATGGTAAAGAATCCACATGCTAATGCTGCAGCTGCAAGAGACACGAGTTCAATCCCTGGGTTGGGAAGATCCCCTGGAACAGGAAACGGGGTGTCACTCTACTTTGTGAATATGTTTAAAATATTTCATAAAAACTTTGTTTCTAGACAGACATTGCACATGAAGAGCTGAATTAGTCCATAGTATACTGGATGTAGAGATTACCCCAACTTTCAGCCAAACCCTAGCTAGATCCCAGTTCAACTTACTTTGGATCCTTGGGGGGAAAAAAGAAAAAGAAAAATTTTAGAAAACTGTGAATCACACCATGCTGGCCTAGTATAAGAATTAGAGCCATCATGCCTACTGTTACCAGTCAGATGTCTATTTTGAGAGACAGCTGCCTGTCCCAGGAGCTTCTATGTCCCCTTAGAATAGCTGAGTAACAGAGAGAAGAAAAACAACCTTGGAAAATTGTGTAGGCTATTAACAGGCTGTTAGAACTTTTTAATCCACTGATCTAATGCATAAAAATGAGCAGAGAACTACAGTGTTAGAGCGGAAAGAACATCTTTCCAGAGGAAAATCCTTGAATTTTAGTCAAGATTTTGTCACTAATGATGTGCCTTGAAGTATAGCACTTCAATCTTTAGGACCATATTTACTGACAGGAACATTTAAGGAGTTGAACCTAAGAGCTGTGAAGGCAGGTTTCTATGGCTTAGAGCTGATGTAGCCCATGGACACTATAACAGAAAGTATTACAAGGCTGCACTTCCGGGGGGGTCAGCAATGCTCCCTTCACTTCTCCTGACACTATTAAAGTACCTGACACGCCCCCTAGGACAATTGGTAAGAGAGAAGGGAGGTGCGTGTTGGAGTGCTTAGTCGCTTCAGCTGTGTCTGACTTTGCAACCCTATGGCCTGTAGCCCAAGAGGCTCCTCTGTCCATGGGATTCTCCAGGCAAGAATGCTAGAGTGGGTTGCCATGCCCTACTCCAGGGGATCTTCTTGTCCAGGGATCGAACCAGCATCTCTTAGTCTCCTGCGTTGGCAGGCAGGTCCTTTACCACTAACGCCACTGGGAAGCCCAGAGAAGGGAGGAGCTGTCGCCCAAATACACATTCTTTGTCACGGCATGTGGTCTGATACTCATTGGTGCTAATNGATCTTCTTGTCCAGGGATCGAACCAGCATCTCTTAGTCTCCTGCGTTGGCAGGCAGGTCCTTTACCACTAACGCCACTGGGAAGCCCAGAGAAGGGAGGAGCTGTCGCCCAAATACACATTCTTTGTCACGGCATGTGGTCTGATACTCATTGGTGCTAATTTACTTATTCACAGTTGCACATGAGGCATTACTTCTAAAGAGTAGCTATGGTTGCCTGATTGCAGACATGTAATTAATTTAGAAAAAGGCTGCTATAAAATTACAATCCAAGTAATCTCAGCAGGTATCATTGTAGTTAGAAGAACGTATCTTTCCACAAATACTCATTATTTATTTATTTCTTCCTAGATAAGAGACAGTCCCTACTGGCCTGGTGTCGAAGCACAGAACCTCATTTCTCATTAGAAGGCCTAGATGCAGCCACCACGGGCTCTTCAGAGAGCACCTAGTGTATGCTCTGCCTGCATGTGCGTCTGTGGGAAGCTGTGCCAACCTTGAAGCACATTTCTTCATTTCATTTCAAGTTCATACACAGAAGGCATCCCACATTATCACTCAGAAGACTCCTTCAGCATCTCATTCTTTCTATGACCTCAGTTCTACCTACTTTCACTTATGAAACTGGAGCATAGAATTTGATAGAGTGATAAAATTTGTTTCACACGTTAAAGTTACAAACAAAATAACCCAGTTAGAACTACACACATGCACATGTGCTCAGAACTAGTGAAATCTGAATAAATTCCGTGGATTAGACAGGTAACAATTTTCTCACGTTAGCACTATCCTATAATTAAGCTAGACACCAACATTAAGGCATCCATGTGAAGTGTACACAGGCCCTCCTTGTACATTATTTGTAACACCTGGGAATCTACAATCACTTTAAAAGACAAAGTTTAAAAAAATGAGAGCCCATAAAACAAAACTCATACATTTAAAAAGGAGATTCAAAAAGCAACCAGAAATCTCACAGAATACCCTTCCTTCCAAAAACATATATATTTGTCATGATAATAAAATTAATATCCTTCAATGAAGCCATAAAAGTCACTCCAGGAGACAAAGACTAGTTTAAAAATATTTATAGGCCCTGAAATGACCTTCCCATCCCTAGATTACACAGAGAGTATTTACTACTGAAAGCTCTTTCTTAAAACTGATAGTTGCAAAATTATAGTATAGTTCCTCAAAATACTGAATTAGAGCTTTTCAGTGGCCTTGAAACAATCCCCACAAATAATTCTTGAAAGAGAAAAGAGTCAATAGAATCCCAATGCTGTAAAAGAGTAACAAAAAACCCTTCCATGCATGTATGTGTAAATATTGATTAGACACATGTGTGTGTTATTATACTGATAATATCAGCATGGTTAAAGATATGCAGGCATAACCTTAAGTCAGGACTTTACAACTATTTTCATATTTCAGTACAAATATTCAAGAAAAACTTTTATATGTCACACTGGGGTAAAAGAATTGAGATTATGCCTGGTCCGAGGTGCCCAGTCCAAAGATCCAGGCACCAATGAGTGAATATGTGAGCACAGTAGGTGGAAAGCTGTACAGGACCTTGCTTCCTATGGGTGATCTGCACAGGGGAGAAGTGGGGCGGATGGTGGGTGTGGATGGTGAGGGTGTTGAGAATGGCGAGGGCACAGCACCAAGAGAAATCAGAGCAGGAAGGGGCTGCTGATATAGAAATATTTTACACATATGTGTACATATATTTACATGTGTGCACGTGTATACATAAATTGTGTAATCCTATTTATGCATTTTTGTGAAGCCATGTTTTAAAACCTTATTTTATGTCTTAAAAATAACACAGAATATGATGAGTTCAACTAGACGATCCACCAAGAATTTCTCCCTTGGAATTTCTTTTTCTTGATGTTGGCATAGCCAACAAGAGGGCACATGGTTTCTCCCTTCTTGCTTCTAAGACCAAGCGCCTGTGATGGGAGAACCGTGCTGGAAGATGTCTCAGTTAAGTGGCCCTGTGCGTCTAAGTTTCAGAGGGAAAGTGGCTCTTCAGGGCTCCAGAGTCACTGGCGTTTGTAGATGGCCACCCGGCAAATCTGGGGAGGTGTTGAGTTTCTCCACAGGTGAAGATTTATTGCCAAAAGCACAATCTTTTCCCTTTAGTTTTGACTTAACATGTCAGGAAAACAACACAAGACTGTAAGAATTAAGCCAAATCCATTACAGCTAAGCTCTTTAAGGTATAAACGAGGCAAGGGTTGAACCAAAACGAATTTATGAGTCATGCAGTGCGGGGCCACTGGCACGATTAGCATAATTCTCTACAACAATGCAGACAGGTAGGCAGTTCTGCCATTAAATTACCCTGTTTAAGGAAGATGAAGACTTGGCCAGCACTTCTAAGTGGGACAGTCTCAGTTTCAACACAGCGCTTCACTGAGTATGTGTGTGTCATGACAAAAAGCAGCTGCCTTTTAAAAATTCCCACACCATATGACATTTTTGTTGATTTAAAGTCAATCATACTTTTAACAGTGCGTGCGTCATGCTAAGTCACTTCAGTCACGTCCAACTCTTTGTGACCCTATGGTCTGTAGCCCACCAGGCTTCTCTGTCCATGAGGATTTTCCAGGCAAGAATCCTAGAGTGGGTTGCCACGCCCTCCTGCAGGGGATCTTCCCATCCCAAGGATCAAACTTGCATCTCTTACGTCTCCTGCATTGGCAGGAGGGTTTTTTTTTTTAACACTAGTGCCACCTGGGAAGCCCCCCTCCTTTTTTAACAGTTCACTTCTGTTGAAATCACTATTGCAGTTTAGTTTCACATATATGGTCATCTTTTCATTGAAACTCTTATCTCAATAAAAAGAAAATATGCCCCCCCCATTAGACTCACCTCAGAAGAACATCTTTGTGAACCAACACACAGACACAGTAACGCACACATACACGTCGTAATGTGCTGAAATTATTGCTTTTGAATTGCGGTGCTGGAGAAGACGCTTGAGATCAAACCACTCAATACCAAAGGAAATCAACCCTGAATATTCATTGGAAGGACTGAAGCTAAGGCTGAAGTTCTGATATTTGGCCACCTGATACAAAGAGCTGACTCATTGGAAAAGATCCTGACGCTGCCAAAGATTAAGGGTAAGAGGAGAAGGGAGTGATAGAGGATGAGATGGCTGGGTGGCATCACTGACTCAACGGACATGAGTTTGAGCAAACTCCAAGAGACAGTGAAGGACAAGGAATCCTGGCATGCTGCAGTTCATAGAATCGCAGAATCAGATATGACTTAGCAACAGAAAAATAATACCCTTTAGGGATCTGGCAAAAGTGTTTTCTAAAAATATCTCAGATTACACCTAGGAAAGCCAAACTTACTTCCTTATCTAGCAAAGTGCCATCTCAAGCGTGTTAAGTAAGTAGAGTGTGAGTGTGTGTGTATACCAATAAATACCTAGGGGGGAAATCAACATAACTCTTTAGAAAATTTCAAAAAGATATGGAATATGTCTACATGTAAGTTTCTCTTACTGCTCCTTAAGAAAACCTTTATGATGGGTTTCTTTAGGCATTACATTAAGAACACATGAAAAATGTCAGGCACCCAAAATATGAAAACTGAGGATGTTGGTTGGTGAGGGTATGGAAGGGGCTANTTAGAAAATTTCAAAAAGATATGGAATATGTCTACATGTAAGTTTCTCTTACTGCTCCTTAAGAAAACCTTTATGATGGGTTTCTTTAGGCATTACATTAAGAACACATGAAAAATGTCAGGCACCCAAAATATGAAAACTGAGGATGTTGGTTGGGGAGGGTATGGAAGGGGCTATGCCTCCTTAGAACAGAGACTGTGTTCTTTTTGCAGATGAATTTGGGATTGCGTGTGTGTGTGTGTGTGCGCGTGCACATGCACGCACGTGCAACCTATAACACAATATCTTCCTAGGATCAGTTCACACAAGGGGAAACCGGAGGGCTAGTGAACTGGGTGAGGCAGGAGTGTGGAGGTCCAACTGAGGTAACAGACCAGGTTCGGTCGGCATTTATTAGAAATGTGCCATTTTACTAGCAGTTCCTCTAGTACTGGGATACATTTAAATCTGTCATTTTAAATGCGTTCACACTTAATCTGTGTACACGGATTGCTGACCAAACCAAGCGTGACATGTCATGCTGATGGTGTGTTAAGCTGAGGAAATTCAAAGTGCCACAGGCGAAAACTTAACCCTAGGAAACATTTTAATCACATTTTTGCTGGAGAAGCTTATTAAGCGATACAAGTTTTCAGAACTTGACAAATTTTCTTTATCCTGTGCCAGGTCTGAGGTAAGCCAAGTATACTCTAAAATCACCTACTCAAAATTGTAAACTCACCTTCAGAAATTAGATGTTGACATTTAAGTGTCTTATAAACAGTCAAAGTTTCCTAGGGTTGTTGAGAAGTTTAATATCCCAAATGCCTACATTATGGGAAGAGACATTAAGACAGACACCAATACAGTGAATAAATTTAAAATTAAGTTTATCTACTTTTCTGTGTTAGTCACGTGCTAAGAATGTACTCATTCTTTTATATACAATGTATGTATTTAAGAAATAGTCCTTTATCTTTTCAAAGCATTGGTTATTATTTTCCACAAAAGCTTGGTTTTTCAACAGTATGATTGCATGTTTGTGGACTATAAAAGTATGGCTCTGAGAATATAAAAGAATATAATCACTAGGGAAGGCAATGGATTTCTGTGTGGGCAAAAGTTTTAGACCTTTCTTTTAGCTGAATGACAGGAGAGAGCCATTGAGATCTAAGTTTCCACGACGGGCTGTGAAATGGAGATAGCATTCATTCACTCACTTGATAGATATTAAGGGGGTATCTGCATTATTCCAGGTACAGAGCAGGGCGACAAAGAACTTGCTGATTCTGGCTTTAAGAAAACTTGCAATCTACTGCTTTCCATCTACTTCAGCTCAGAGACAAAGAATGTTTATAAAGCTGACTGAAATTCTCAGAATAAAAGTACTCTATAGAGAATGCTCAAAACTCAAAGAGGACCCAAAAACAAATACTAAAACATTTATCCAACGTATTCAGGCCTTATGAACCTACTACTGCTAAGTTGCTTCAGTCGTGTCCAATTCCATGCGACCCCATAGACGGCAGCCCACCAGGCTCCCCTGTCCCTGGGATTCTCCAGGCAAGAACACTGGAGTGGGTTGCCATAGTGATTAATATATTTTTAAATAGCTTATTTTAACCACACTATAGTTAGTCTGTCTGAAGCAGGAAATGGCAACCCACTCCAGTANGAAACAATCAAAGTGTCTGTAATAGAGGATGCATTGCATAAAGCATGATAAAAACCACACAATGGAATACTATGAAACTATAAAAAAGAAATATCTCTAGAAAATGCAGTGTTCTCCATTTTTGTTAAGGAAAAATGAAAGTCCAAGAAAACGGAACAGAAAACTGTCCTAAACTTACCAAAGAAAGGATGTGACGCCAAGTGTGTGTGTACCTACATGTATGTGTATATGTACACATACACACACATATGTACAACTCTATATCCAAATGTGTGTTTGTCTTAAAAGTAGAATGAAAAATGAATCCAAATCCGTGGGAGGAAGAGGCAGGACAAAGGGAAGAGAAGGAAATTAGACTTCTTCGAGTATGATTTGTTTTACAGATTTGATTTTAGAATCATGTAGCAAATTTTCTATGTAATTATAAAATAAAACTAAATATAAAAAAGCAGTCTCTATAAATCAGAAGTGAAATAAGACAAATGAACCTAATTTCACACTTAGTTGGTTGTAACTATTCACGGAGGGACTATTCCATGTGACTTTACTTGGAATATGATAAATAGAATTTATTACTTCTTAATAACAAGGTAATTTGGAGAAAAAATAGTAAACTATTCACAGTAATTAACAAATGCATCCTCAACTTGATGGACATGATGTTGAGTAAGCTCCAGGAGTTGGTCATGGACAGAGAAGCCCGGAGTGCTGCAGTCCATTGGGTCACANTACTTGGAATATGATAAATAGAATTTATTACTTCTTAATAACAAGGTAATTTGGAGAAAAAATAGTAAACTATTCACAGTAATTAACAAATGCATCCTCAACTTGATGGACATGATGTTGAGTAAGCTCCAGGAGTTGGTCATGGACAGAGAAGCCTGGAGTGCTGCAGTCCATTGGGTCACAAAGAGTTGGACACAACTGAGTAACTGAACTGAACTGATTCATAGTAATTACATTATTCATGGTAAGACCGGCATTGTTATTCTGAGAATCTTGTGCACGTTGTGGATAAGCCAAAGTCTCAATAACTATAACACTATCATTGAGAACCGAGGGGCAGTTTTTTGTTTGTTTGCTTGTTTTTGTTGTAGTTGTAAAGGTGTTCTAACTGGAGAAACCCACGTTCCTAGAGTCTATTCTACACATTGCCTTAGCTTCCTCCACAGATTTCTCTATTTCATGTTATTGCCATGATATCTATTCTTGAGCTGTTGTTTATTTTTCATACGATAAGGTCAACACATGTGCACAGACACAGAAGCATATTTAATATGTATGTAGACATATACATGCATTTATTTAGATAACATCCTCTTATGCGTTTGTTACATTTTTTGACTTGAAGAAATCTCTCTCTGGCTCTGTTCTCCCAGGGTGAGTGTCAGAGTCTGTTCTTGCCCAACATCAGACCTCACCTTCTTCCCACCAACTTCTAAGTTCTTGGCTCCTTTCAATCAACAGGCAGAAAACATTTCTCAAGTATGTGCCATCTTTCTAGCTTGAATTCATCAATGTGGATTTCAGAGCCACTGCTGCTGCTGCTAAGTCACTTCAGTTGTGTCCGACTCTGTGTGATCCCACAGACGGCAGCCCACCAGGCTCTCCCTTCCCTGGGATTCTCCAGGCAAGAACACTGGAGTGGGTTGCCATTTACTCTTGCTTGGAAAATCCCATGGACAGAGGAGCCTGGTAGGCTGCAGTCCATGGAGTCACGAAGAGTCAGACACGACCGAGTGACTTCCCTTTCAGAGCCACTGGTAGAAACCAACTTAAGGTATGAGTTGTAGTTAACACGAGTCCTGTTTCCAGCCAAACTCTTATCTTTGATAAAGGAGAAACTAAAAAACTCCTGACATCAGGACACACAGCCAAGAAGTCATGTGATGTCCACTGGTAGGAAGGGCCAAAGGTAATTTAATGTGGAAAACATGTTTGGACATCGGCTTGGGTTTAAAAGGCTTAGCCTGTGTATATCAGACCTCCAATTCCTAGAAGACAGACTCTCAAGACCTCAAGGAATAGCAGAGATTCAGGCAGAAGACACTTCTAGAGACAAAACTTTTATCTATTTCTAGGACAGTTTAGGACATTTCTCCAAAAAAAAAAAAAAAAGCTATCTCTTTACCATAATAGATGTATAAGCAGAAATATTTCTGAAGTCAACTTGCCTTTTAAGAATAAAGAGGGACTTCTCTGGTGATCCAGTGGCTAAGACTTTACCTTCCAATGGAGAGGGTGGGAGTTCAATTTCTGATTGGGGCGCTAAGATTGCACATACCCTGGGCCAAAACCCAAAACATAAAACAGAAACAATATTTTATATCGTTATTTTAACAGTATTAAATTATTAAATATTAACAATGTTAATATTTTGACAAATTCAATAAAGACTTCAAAAATGGTCCACATCAAGAAAAAGGAAGTAAAAGAAAAATCTAAAAAATTAGTAAGAAGAGAAGAAAAAAAATCTATGTCAAAGTAATTGTAATTATTTAGTTTGGAAAAATAAATGTGAAAAGAATATTAGAAAGAGAGCTATAAAGGATTGTACAAGAAAAACCAGACTGAAATGGAAGACGTGCAAAGTTAAAATAGACTTCAGGAAAAAGCAATGGGGGAGCCATCCTGAGCGCTAATGGTTTTCCAGGAGACCAAGAAACAGTGGCTGTCAGTTGACACATCCATTAAACTGAAAGCAAAACCTAAGAGAAAGATCTTTCTCTCTTTGAAAGTGATAGTACTTTATACCATGCTGCTGCTGCTAAGTTGCTTCAGTCGTGTCCAACTCTGTGGGACCCCATAGACCGCAGCCCACCAGGCTCCCCCGTCCCTGGGATTCTCCAGGCAAGAACACTGGAGTGGGTTGCCATTTCCTTCTCCAAGGCATGAAAGTGAAAAGTGAAAGTGAAGTCGCTCAGTCGTGTCCGACTCTTTGCGATCCCGTGGACTGCAGCCCACCAGGCTCCTCCATCCAAGGGATTTTCCAGGCAAGAGTACTGGAGTGGGTTGCCATTGCCTTCTCCCCTTATACCATAAGAGCTTAATATTCTTCAGCAGTTTCTTGTGTTTGTTATTCACGACTCCACGGTTGCAGATGGCAAGAAAGCAAATCAAATTCTCTTTGGCTAGAAAGATATTTCATTGGCTTACATAAGTAGGTGCTCTAAAGATAGACGGAACATCAGATAAATCTGGATCAAAGTACATACCACGTCTTACTCTTTCTCCCCTATCTTCTCCAAATTCTCTTTGTTTCTTATTATTTTGGGTTTTTGACCTCATATTCCTCTTCCACAAGCAGATTCTGAAACCCCAAATCCATAGCTTTCCATTTCAAGCCTTCTTTCTTCCTTTACCAAATCTCATGGAAAGTTCAGAAGAGTTCCACTTATAAAATGCAAGAGCTCACCAGATCAATCATTAAAGAGTATATACCTGTGGTAGCAAAATTGTCCAGGCCTAAGTCAAGTAAGTGCCCACCTCAGGCAGACAGGACACTGTGCTTGCCAATTCCATCAGAATCACACAGGATGGGGAAAGAGCAGTTTTCCAAAGGATCCCAACAACAGATGCCTCTTACTATCCCTTGAAATAAGATTATTTGCCCTCTGGGGACAGGGTTATCTCAAAGTTGTTTGGCCTTCTCTACACTTTCCTGCCACACTGCCCTAATAACATGAATTGTGAGGAAGTAGACGTGACCCAGAGTTTTCACAAATTCATTGACTGCAATCACCTAACTAGCAGATGCAAACTGTTCAGAGTTTAGGGAGCATAAAGGAGACAAGGATATGTACATTTCAAAACGCCATCATTAGAAAGCAGGGTCTATCCACACTCCCCATCTCTAAGTTACCACCTGAAATCATTTAAAATACAATCAAAGATTTTTAGAGATGAAAACTGGATTGTTCACTTAATCCTGGGACCTTGTAACGGTGGAACACAGGGGTTGTACAGCATTATCTCCTGGAGTGAGAAGTTCATAGAGTGCTCACAGGTAGGGAAACAAGGAAGACACTAAGCCAAAGAGATTCCAGACCTCATCCTCACTACAAGCAGCAGGTAAAAGATTCTATTTCTGTCTTATCTGAGAGGGTCTCATCAGCCTTTGAAGAAGCCTGCTGCTGCTAAGTCGCTTCTGTCATATCCGACTCTGTGTGACCCCACAGACGGCAGCCCACCAGGCTGCCCCAACCTTGGGAGTCTCCAGGCAAGAACACTGGAGTGGGTTGCCACTTCCTTCTTCAATGCATGAAAGTGAAAAATGAAAGTGAAGTCGCTCAGTCATGTCTGACTTTGAAGAAGGCTACAACTGACAAACCAAAAAAAAAAAAGAAGAAGAAGAAAGAAACTATATAAACAACCAAAAGACTGCTGTATTTGGCTAATCACTTCATTTTACCAAGAGAAAACAGCTCTTACGGCTCGTAAATTACAGGCCTAGTCTCAATATGAGATCACCCAAATCTCACTCCAGGATTCTTTTACTGCACCAAGGCATGTTTCCTAATTGAATTTTGCAAAAAAATTTTAGAAGCACAGACTTTGATGCTTGATTCCTTAAACTACATATAAATATGTGAATTACATAAAATTCTTACCAGAATTTAAGAAGTCTTCCTGAACCGCCAAAGCTCCTAAAGCAACATCAGTTTCAAATATGAACTTAAAAAGACTTATCTATATCTAATGAAGTATTGATATATCTATTTAGTAAATGCTTATGAAAGGATACTTAATCAAAATGAATATTTCCAGCAATCACTTTGGTTGACAATATTTAGAATCAAAAGTAAGTAATATTTAAAGATCACTCCATGATGCTTCTCTTCCGTTTTCATACACATAACGTGGATGACCCTTGCACTTGGTAACATAAAATTTCCCATAGTCTTTAAGGGATCATTCAAAGATTTTACAATTAAAGAGAATAACTTTTGGAATGCATTTGAATCATTTTCTACAACTAAATAATGTTTTAAAGGCTTAATTATCATGAAAATAAAAGCATATATTGGTACAGGTAATGATAATAAAATGAACATGCCCTACATCAAGCACATTTCTCTAAGTCAAGATGGCAATAAGACAATAGTTTCCACAAGCAGTTCACATTACTGAGAGGTCAGGACAAAGACTGTATTTTTGAATGCCAGCTGAAAGCTTTGACCATGGAAGGGAATTTTATTGGCCTGTTGCCTAAGAAATCACCTGCTGTATGGGATTTTAATTCATTTCAAAAACAAGAGAATCTGTATATCAACTGTGGACAATTCCAAGAAGGTTCTGGAGTAATCTCAGCAGATAGTCCTACAGAACCTGTCCAGGACAGCTACACGCAATTCCTTGTAAGAGTCAAATATGTTTGTTTGTTAATCTTGTTATTCAGAGGTAAAAATCAAATACTAACACACGTAAGAGTTTAAACTGAAATGCACGTTCAATGAAAAGCTAAAACTCTGAAGAGTTTACTGCATTTTACCACATGTCTCAAGTTCTTTTTAACAGTGATAGGTCAGGCTCTATTTTCTCACAGGATAAAGATAAAACAGTGCAATGGCCCAAATGTGTTAGAGCCATAAGCAAAAACTTTCACAAATCATTTCTAAAACTGCTCAATGTACTGTCTGTCTACTACCAGGCTGAAACACACTGATCAGAGCAAGTGTGAAATCTACTAATCCTATGGCTTGTACTTAAACAAGACTGGTTGGATAGATAATCCAGACACACACAGGGTTCGATAGCACAAGTTATTTTTGAATGTCTTAGGCTATCACTTAAGCCACAAGAAAAAAATGATTTTTCCAGGCATGTTCTAGTGTATGCTCACCCTTTTCTGCTGCCAACTGTCATCTCAGTTTCCCGATAAAACTTCTGACATATTTTGCACTATCCTCTACTCCTTTCCCATTCTAAACAGCTGTCTCCCCTTGCTGGCAGGAACTCTCCAACATCTGGACACTCAGAACGGCTACTTTTATGATATACAGATTTCATTTTATCCAAATACCCAGCCCTGAGAATATGAAATGAGCCTAAAGAGGGAGAGAGCAAACACTTCACGTGTTAAGCAAACATTAGTTCAAGGAATGACTGCATAGAAACCATAGAATTGAGAACGATTTCTTTTAAACCACAGTATCGCGACATCTGTAAGACGGCAAAGAATATAAAATGCCATAATTCTAAAAGGATAAGTGATGACATGCCTCCTAAGTTTCTACCCAGGTGGTGATAAATGTCCAAACTCCTAACTCAAACAGAATTTCTACTTCATGGTCTAATTTGATGTTTGGTTTTGTTTCTCCCCCAGTAGATGTAAGAACGAAAACATTTGTGTTCAGTGAAAATGGATGCGTTGAAGAAAACTAAAACATAAATCATCTTCCTCAAGCTCACTGCCCATATCCAATCAATCACTAGTTCCACCTTGTACAACTTCCTGAACATGTCTGATCTCTCACATATTCTGATACAAGAGTTTTTGTAACTGTTTTCCTGAAGTCATTCTTCCCAACACTTCATTCTATTCTCTGTAAGCAGCTAGAGTGATAGCTATTTTAAAGTTCAAATTGGGCCATGTCATCTTTAATACTCCCTTCCTAAATCCCATTTATGTTTCCTCACACTTGTCCACATGGACCCCCAATCCTTGCATGACCCTGACCCCAACCCCAGCTTCTCTCTCCAGCCTCACCTTGAGCCGCTAGTCTTCTCACTCAGCATCATCAACAGTGGCCTATCTTTCACCATCCCAAAACATCAAACTCCTTTCACCTTTACAGTCCTCCTGTGTTCTGTTCTTTGCCAGGTTGCCTCCTGCTCCTGTTCAGATCTTGATTTATGCATCACTTCCTAAGAGAATTACTCTTTGGCTCATGGAAATATGTTAGGTATCCTTTTATACCTCTCAAGGGATCATGTAATTTTTCTTTGTGGCAGATTTTACAACTGTATTTAATTAACTTATT
The DNA here is from genome assembly GCA_006410615.1 of Neotragus moschatus. NCBI lineage: Eukaryota > Metazoa > Chordata > Mammalia > Artiodactyla > Bovidae > Neotragus > Neotragus moschatus. The sequence goes on along the minus strand of SJYA01002835.1, from coordinate 452,968 downwards.
AAGTCAAACATTAAAGAGATTTGCAAAACTATAAAACAATGCCATTGTCACATTTTTTGTATTCAAAAGTACAGGTGTCTTTTAATGCTATATTAATCTATATTGGTTTTATTAATGATATTTTAAATGAATATCTTAAACATCTCTGATATTAATTTCTATTATAGTAAATATCAGTAGATACCATATAAACATAAACCTTTTGGGTCTTCATTTTTTAAAAGCATAAAGGGTGCTGAGACCAAAAATCTTAACAACCACTGGATAAGAAATTATCTGACAGTTTAAGAAAGAACATGATAGTGATTTATGATAAAAAATAAATCTTTTAGAAATACTTATTTTAAATTTTACTTAAATATACTTTATGTGAGAAAGAATTCCACGTAATATTGCTAACTTGGAAAAAAAAGTTCTAGTCTAATACATGGCTAACTAAATTATAATAGGATCGGATAGGTTGGGTCATAAGTAATATGCTCATTACAAGAGAGTTGGTAAGAAAATTCAACTTCCCCTAACAAGCATTGTTTACAGCTTGTAATGAACAATTTGCTCCTTTAAAAGCATTCTAACAAATGTCACCTTTAATAACAATACATATAAGAGCTTCCCTGGTAGCTCAAATGGTAAAGAGTCTGCCTACAATGCAGGAGACCAGGGTTCGATCCCTGGGTCAGGAAGATCCCCTGGAGAAGGGAACTGCAATCCAGGAGAAGGCAATGGCAGCCTACGCCAGTACTCTTGCCTGGAAATTCCCATGGACTGAGGAGCCTGGTAGGCTGCAGTCCATGGGGTCACACAAAGTCAGACAAGACTGAGCGACTT
>SJYA01002835.1:407172-448733 GCA_006410615.1 Neotragus moschatus | reverse complement strand
AGAGAGGGTGAGACGCATGGAAAGAGTAACATGGAAACTTACATTACCATATGTAAAATAGATAGCCAACAGGAATTCGCTGCATGGCTCAGGAAACTCAAACAGGGGCTCTGTGTCAACCTAAGGGGTGGGATGGGAAGGAGATGGGAGGGAGGTTTCAACGGGAGGGGATATATGTATACCTATGGCTGATTCATGTTGAAGTTTGACAGAAAACAACAAAATTCTGTAAAATAATCATCCTTCAATAGCAACATTAATTAAAAAAAAGCATATGATGCTAGGAAGAAAATGCATCTACTCACAAAAAGTAAAGGACACTGGAAATCGAAAAAGAAAAAAAAAAGAGTCAGACACGACTGAGTGACTGACCCTGTCGTTTTCACACTTTCAAATCTTTCCTACAAACTCAGATGCTATTATACCAGCTCTACTGCATGGACCTTGCCCCAAGTCGTACAGTTAAGTGAGAACAAGAATTGGGGTTTGATTATTAATGTGGTACTAATGAGTATGCATATATATAAACAAACCTCCTTTCCTATCCTGCTTATAATCAAAGGTGAGAGCTAACCCGATCCAGGCTTTATTTTCTCCAAATATTCATTCCAGCAGCTTCAAAGACTCTCCTGAAGCTTTGCGGTAACTAGCAATCTCTGATTTTACCATAATTTGAAAGTGAAGTCACTCAGTCGTGTCTGCCTCTTTGTGACCCCATGGACTGTAGCCTACCAGGCTCCTCTGTCCATGGGNAAACTCAAACAGGGGCTCTGTGTCAACCTAAGGGGTGGGATGGGAAGGAGATGGGAGGGAGGTTTCAACGGGAGGGGATATATGTATACCTATGGCTGATTCATGTTGAAGTTTGACAGAAAACAACAAAATTCTGTAAAATAATCATCCTTCAATAGCAACATTAATTTAAAAAAAAGCATATGATGCTAGGAAGAAAATGCATCTACTCACAAAAAGTAAAGGACACTGGAAATTGAAAAAGAAAAAACAAAGAGTCAGACACGACTGAGTGACTAGCCCTGTCGTTTTCACACTTTCAAATCTTTCCTACAAACTCAGATGCTATTATACCAGCTCTACTACATGGACCTTGCCCCAAGTCGTACAGTTAAGTGAGAACAAGAAATGGGGTTTGATTATTAATGTGGTACTAATGAGTATGCATATACATAAACAAACCTCCTTTCCTATCCTGCTTATAATCAAAGGTGAGAGCTAACCCGATCCAGGCTTTATTGTCTCCAAATATTCATTCCAGCAGCTTCAAAGACTCTCCTGAAGCTTTGCGGTAACTAACAATCTCTGATTTTACCATAATTTGAAAGTGAAGTCACTCAGTCGTGTCTGCTTCTTTGTGACCCCATGGACTGTAGCCCACCAGGCTCCTCTGTCCATGGGGTTTTCCAGGCAAGAGTACTGGACTGGGTTGCCATTTCCTTCTCCAGGGGATCTTCCTGACCCAGGGATCGAACCCGAGTCTCCCGCATTGTAGGCAGATGTTTCACTGTCTGAGCCACCAGGGAAGAATACTGTAATTTAACCAATACCAAATGAAATGATTTAGAGCTTAATAGAATGTATTTACCTGAGATCTAGCCACCCACTTCTCTGTGCCACACACACACACACAAGAAAAGCAAAACACTAATTTTCCCATTGCATCTGCTTCTCTCTTTTCAGGTTTTTATCACTCCTGAAGATTTTTCTTTTTTTGGACAACGCTGAGTTTCTGTCTATTCGCCATCCTTTCTGAAGGCATTCAATATCAAATACTAATGTTTCGCAGCCTTCAGACTCTCAGAAAGCTATGCTGTGAAATCTTTGCTTCCTTAATAGTCCGATTCTTTGTTCAACATCTATTTCATCTGCTTTGTAGCATATACTATAAATAACTAGAGTTGGGAGTCTCCAGTAATTGAAAGAAAATTTTATCCAAGGTCAATGTATTTATGTAAAACAGAAGGCAGTTTGTATTCCTGAAATGCGCACAGTTATTTCTCTTGACATCTTCCTGATTAAAACAGTCAACTCTGTATGGAATAAGGAAGCTCGAAAGTAGTCAAAATTTTTTACATAAAGTATCACTTAAAAATACGCAGCCAGATAAGAGGGCTTCCAGATTACAGAACAGCATTTTTTATTTTCTCTGTTGAAATGTCAGTGTAAGTGATACCTCTGTGTCCCTTAGCGAGTCTCCACAAAAACAAACTATGTGTTCCCCTGTGAGTTTTGGTTTTTTTAATCCCCCTTTCACTTCATTTCCTCTTGTCCTCATCCAGAGGCTAATGAAACTGAGATTTCAGGTACCTCACTTTAAGGCCCCCTCCAAGACTTTGTATCTGATTGAGTGGTTTTAATTTTGTATGCTTTATGCTATGGAGCACTCTAAAAATTGTGTAAGCTTCAGATCCTACCAAGCCTGCATTTGCCTCATCTAAATTCTAAATATTTCAGTGAACGTACAGGTACTGAATGTATTTATCTGCTCATACTTACGTTTCCCTGGAACTGCATCCAGGGAAAACCCTTTGGTGTGACACATGGACATTAGGTACCTTGGCTGCAAAAGCTTATTTCAGCAGGAAATTGTCAAAGTATTACAAGTCAGAATAGGTGGTAAACATGAAATTTAGATCTAAATGTGTAGCAGTGGGTGATTAGATTAAACATAAGCTAAGGGTACAGATGGGCCTATTTTGCAGGGCAGGGATAGAGAGACCGAGGTAAGGAACAGAACTGTGGAGGGGGTGAACAGGGAGATTAGGACTGACATACATGCACTGCCATGTGTAAAACAGAGAGCTAATGGGAACCTGCTCTAAAGCCAGGGAGCTCAGCTCAGCACTCTGTGATGACCTAGGGGGTAGGATAGGGACGAGGGGAGGGAGGCCCACGGCGGGGATACAGCCAGCTGGTTCATGTTGTTATACAGCATAAACCAACATAACATTGTAAAGCAACTATATTTCAATTTTAAAAAAAAATAAGGTAGATTTGTATTAAAAACCAAATGGATGCTTCTGGTCCTAACTGGGCCACTGTCATTTAAAAACAACCAAGAAATTGGGGGATTTCACAGAAAAATCCAAACATCAAGCTTCTTTCAAAAAATTAGAAGATCTGACGGAACTGGACAAAATTATGCTTTGGCATGAACATGTTTCCTATCCACTCGTCTTCACTAATTTCTATTACCTGGGTCTCATTTGCCACCCTCAAATGATATGAAAAATATTCAAGAGACACTATTAAGGGAAAAAAAAAAGTCAGCTGACAGTATAGCATTCATTGTATACTTCGACTTTCATTTTAAATGACATACAAGGTAAATTTTAAGATTAATGCAAACAATACATGTTTATTATGGTATGCAACTTTTAACATTCAGGGTGAAAAGTAGAGATACAATTTTAGATTTTTTTTTAATAAAAAACATTTCCTACCACATTTAAATACAACTTCAGTATCAACTGCTATGTTGATGATTTAGCCACAAGGAGAACAAGGCAATAGTATATGCTCACATCCAGGGCCTGGGGCGCCAAAAATTTATTTTCCAGGCCCAAGCACAGATGGAAGAAGCGCAGATTAAGCATTTAGAGTTGGCACTTTCTTCACAGCATTATGAGAAAAGAAAAACCACAATAGATGCCATTTCTGTCTAGCTGCCTCCAAACCTTTCTGGATCCCAAATAACATCCAATTAACCGATACCACTAGAGCAACTTGTGTGGATTGTTTTAATATATATTCACAGCATGTGTCATGATGGCTCCTGGCTGCTATTAAAACAGTGGGCTAGCAACATGAATTAACAATAAGACATGTGGTATATTATGGCTCCATAATGCCTAAAGCATTTAGCCAATGTCCTTATTATTCTTAATGTACCCTCACAGCTCCCGAGAAGAATGTAACTGTGAATTCAACTGGTCCCAAATGATAAATGGAAAGTAAAATATTTCGCAAATGTATTTTTGACTAACTACTCCACCTACCTCTCTTCCTTTCTCATCCACTAACTCAGTGTATGTTACGATCAACAGGTCCATTTTCTAAATCTTTTTTGCCTTGTTTTGGACAAACAGAAGAATTTTTTTTTTTTTTTTGGAATAGAGTTGCTTCACAATGTATTAGTTTCCACCGCACAGCAAAGTGAATCAGCTGTACACATGCATATATCCCCTCTTTGGATTCCCTTCCCATACAGCCATTCACCTTCTCTCGTGTACTTTGTGCCATTTCTCAGTACCACTGCTGCTGCTAAGTCGCTTCAGTCGTGTCTGACTCTGTGCGACCCCATAGACAGCAGCCCACCAGGCTCCCCCAGCCCTGGGATTCTCCAGGCAAGAACACTGGAGTGGGGTGCCATTTCCTTCTCCAATGCATGAAAGTGAAAAGTGAAAGTAAAGTCGCTCAGTCATGTCCAACTCATAGCCACCCCATGGACTGCAGCCTCCCAGGCTCCTCCATCCATGGGATTTTCCAGGCAAGAGTACTGGAGTGGGGTGCCATTGCCTTCTCCTCTCAGTACATGTCTCAGTACCACATGTACTGGTTACTCATTTTTTTACACATATTTTTACTCACATCTCACTGCTAATCAACAATGCTTGTAAAATAATAGGTTTTCTGGGAACTATCAATATACACATATGTGTGTGTATATAAAAATTTTTTCCCCAAATTACATTACAATTAACCTTTGGCTATTAAAACACACACATTCATGTTCACATAGTTAGTTTTTCATCCAAAAGGACCTTTTCCTTGAGGAAACAGTTCATTACAAAAGACGTGAGACCCTCTTCCTAGGGTTCGAGTTCCCTTCAGGCAAACATTACACAGCAGAGTTCCTTTGGGTGAGGCCGATGTTCACTAAGCACTAGCTCTGTGGCAGGCCCTGGGCAAGCACTTTATTGAAATGCCCCATTTGAGGAGGTATTTACCTGTTTTGCAGAAGAGGATTAGGTATGAAGAGCTTAAGTATTTGCTCAAGGTCATTGCTATGGATAGAATGTCTGCACCCCCTCCTAAATCCATATGTTGAAGTCTTAACCCCCAATAGGATGGTACTTAGAAATGGGGCCAAGAGGCCATAATCAGATTAGGTCGTGGTGCCCTCATGATGGGATCTGCGTTCTCATCACAAGAAGAGAAGAGTGCTCACTCTCTGCCATGTGAGGAGGTAGCAAGAAGGTGTCCATCTGCAAACCAGGAAGAGGGGCCTCGCCACAAGCCAGCACGCTGATCTCTGGATGCCCGGCCTCCAGAACTGTGAGAAATAAATGTCTGTCGCTTAAGTCACCCAACCCACAGCATTTTCTTATAGCAGCCCAAGCTAAGACAGTCCCATGGCTAGGAAGCAGCAGAAGTAGGGTTCAGATTCAGGTGTGCCAGGCACGGATCTGTTCTCTGAGCTCTGTATTGCACAGCATCTATGCAGTGCATAATCAATCCGTGCTTTGTTTCATAATAGAAACACATCTTTCCCGAGGCACTAATAGGAGAGCTTTCATTTACTAATGTAAAAGCTACACACACAGCTGACTTCCCTTCACGACTTCTAAGCAACAAGCTTATTGCGACTCTACAAACTCAGCCCTCTTTTCACTATTCAATGATTTTAAGTGTCGATAATCTAATCACTGCCTTTTATACCATTAGACTTTTATTTTCATAATTACTGGCTGCCAAGGGCTTCTTCCAAAGCCCCCTGCTAAGTCTCCAACCCAGATAGAGGTGCACATCACATCACTTTCTTGGCACCACTGGGATTCTCTGAGAAATGACTGAACCTTTGGATCTCAGTACCTAGGAAAGACCTCTGGTTTCTTGCCACCTCAGCAGCCCTTGGAGGAAGGCAGACTTCTCCACAGCTGAACTGCCTGCCCCCAGATCTCCTCTCCTCGCTCTCAATATCCTGGTGGTCCGGTGGTTAAGACTCCATGCTTCCAAGGGGGCATGAGTTCCAACTGGTCGGTGAACTAGGATCTCACAATGCCACTCAGCATAGTCAATAAATAAATATTTTTTAAAAACCAAAGTCCAGTTCTATACCTGTGCCTTGTCACCTTTTATCCTGATGCTTGCATGGCTGTCAAAACAACATGGTAAGCTTAGTAGCTTTTTTTTTTTATTTTTTAGCTTTTATTTTCAGAACATTATATTTACTCATAAAAATATTATAAAAATGTACAATTTTTCCTTTAAAAAATGTTTCATAAAGCATGTGTGTGTGTGTATGTGTTCAGTCATGTTCAACTCTTTTGAGACCCAAGGACAGTAACCCGCCAGGCTCCTCTACCCATGGGATTTTGCAGGCGAGAATACTAGAGTGGGTTGCCATTTCCCTCTCCAGGGCGTTATGCTCTGTAGCTACAGGGAAGAAGACTTTGAAAAAATGAGAAACAGAGTCCGGGCTGGAAGGAAGCAAGAAAGGGAAACAAGAGCTGTGACCAGAGCCTAGAAGTAACAGGGGGAGGAGCAGTCAGGAAGGGGACGCACAGGAGGGTGTGGGTGCCTCTAGATCCGAATGAGCAGTGGTAACCCCGCTGCAGTCCTTCTTCCCTGACCGGTGCTGGCTTCTTCTGCGGACACTCAGGTCTCAGCTCCTGTCTAACACTGTCCTGGCCCTCCATGCGAATGTGAGCCTTTCTCTTCTTCAGCCAGGACATCTATCTATCTGATGCGGTAATTGAATCAGATCTAATTTGAAGAAAAATCAAAAGTCCTCTCAATGCATTCACAAAAGGGAGCAGTTGATCTCAATAAACTAGCAGTTAGGAGGACGAGAAAATGTCCAAGAGCCCAGAGGTACGCAGCAAATCAAAATCCTTCCCATTCGTGGGAAGGAATAAAGCCGAAATAAGCTTTCTTCTCTGACTAAACCAAATAACATAACACATAATAAAGAGACGGGTCGGAGCAGTGAGCTGTGACCATCCATCATATGGTGGGATTCCCAAACACTGCCCACCAGTTTCACAAAACTACACAGGCACCAGAAAATGACATTTATTCAGAGTCTAAATAAAATGAACATATTTGGCTATTTCATATATTAGTGGATTTTTTTTTAGCATACATTTCAAAACTCAAATACCTTAACTCTGTCTGTAAGTGAGACAGGGGTCCCCACAGGACCCCTGAAAATATTTTCATTACCCAAGTCTGAGTAAGTGAGGAAATGAAAGTGTCCTGACTCTTGCCAGGTAGATAGTTTAATTCAGGAGTCTTACATTTTCATTATTTGTATTTTCCCTTGGAATGTGAGGGCTGTCTGCAAATCTTGTGGCATCCGTTTTTCAAGCTGCCTCTGTTCAGTGATTCCCTGGGAGAAGGAAGAATGTGACCTAAGTGAACTAATGTCGGAATCCTGCTTTCATATTTACAGTATTTATCCCCAACTGGGTTAACTATGGATCCTTATTCAAAAATATTCTTGCAAAGCTCTTGAATAAAACAAGTATTATATAGCAATTAGTTCTCTGAGTTGGAGCCAGTCATTTATGATCTCTGGGCTTAATTGATCTCGTGTTGAGAATGAAGGAAGTTGACTCCCCACACGGCTTCCAACTTCACCAGTCTAGACAATGCTGAACTGACACTGGTTTTCTGCTGCTTTTGCTTCCTTTAGTTAGTATTTTTGCCTCCTCTTTTTTTTTTAAATATTTGTTACTTATTTGGCTGCCTTATATCTTAGTTGCAGCATGCATGAAATTTAGTTGAGAAATGTGGCATCTAGTTCCCTGACCAGGGATTGAAACTGGGCCCCCTACACTGAGAGTACAAACCTTAGCCATCCAACTACCAGGGAAGTCCCTTTGCCTCCTCCTCTTGATCATTTTTTTTAAACAAAATGGAAAATGTTTTACAAATCATGTATTGAGTTTTAAGAACTATGATAATGGTAGAGATGGTTACAAGAGAGAGAGCTGCCAATTTTTGTTGTTTTCAATCATTTTTTTAATATTATAAAATCATTCTCTATAGCTCTTGGCTTAAACCAAAAGAGATGACAATATCACGCCAGACTGTGTTTCACAGTGGCAATAACAACAATAAGAGTAGAAACTGTTCATTTTCAAACTCCCACTATGTGGCAGACCTTTACTGCTTACTGACTTCTTACTACATCCCAGGATCTTGGGGATACAGCCCTCAAGAGGGCCAGAGCCTGTGATGGTAGAGAAAGGACAGTGCCCAGGATATTAAGGAAATGAAGGGATAGGTGAGTAGGTAAGAATCCAAAAGTAGGTTTTTTTGCTATATGATTAAGAACCTTAAGAACTCCTGCTGTCTTTAAAAGTGGACTTATCCACCAGAAGACCAGAATAATGAGGCTGAGGAAAAAAAAAATCTATTAGATGAACTTACGAGAATTTCTATAAAAAGAATAAAGCACAATCAGACACTAACTTGAACTCAAAACACTGTATTTTACTTAGATTTCAAAACTCATTGTCCAACACTTTAGCCAGTAGTCAAATGTGGCTATTTAAATTTAAATCAATTAAAATCAAATAATACTAACATTTTTCTTCGCAGTTCATAAGGCACATTTCAAGTTGCGTATTAGCCACATGTGACTAGTGGCTACCATACTGGACAGCACAGGTAATAGGAAACATCCATTATGGCAGAAAGCCCTGTTGGACAGTGCTGACTTAAAATATAAAACGACATCATCAAAAGTCACATATTAAGGGGAAATATAACATTTTATTTAATATACTAAAAACAGGTATTGGAATCCACACAAATATCTAGAAATAAAACTGTTCACCTTTATCACTGTAAAATGATAGCATAATTTAATACTCTTAAAAAATAATGTCAGATGATATTACTCTGCTGCAGATGTAGGATTTTTTTCCTTATTAAATTGCTTTCCTAGACTCTGTCTTATCACAGAAAAGAAAATGCAAGTAGCCTAAGACAAACAGGTAATGAGCATGCAAGCTCACCGCATTTGTGTTTTGAAAGAGACAACTTAACTGGTCTTGCAAGGAAAAGTTCAGTTCATAAAGGGAAATTCAATTTCTCTGGTCCCTGAGTTAATAGTCTTGTGAGAATAATGCCTTTTTGTCCAAAAGAATTCTAAAAATGTTCTGATAACCATTCTATTTTCAGTAGATACAGCCACAGACCCTGCTCAGAAATAATCTTAGGAGACAGGGGCAAATATGCTAATGAAGGCCCTCTCCCATCTTTCCTCTGAGCCATTGTCCTCTGGAATTTGGGAGGAAAGAGTTTTCTACTTCCTGCCTTACTGTGAGGTAATAAAAAATACACCCACACCTTCACATACAACAAGGTTGTTTACCCATAATATTAGTATCTATCATCTAATTTTATTTAAACTTTTATATAATTATAGCCAGTATACATATAACTTCAATGAATTTTTACAATCTGAGCACTTCCATATAATCAACACTCAGAATCGGAAACAGAATATATCAGCTTGATCCCAAAGCCCACCTCATGGAGCCTTCCAGAGACCATTCCCTCAAAGGGCAATCAATATTTTGACTTCCAACACCACTGATGGATTCTGATCATTTTCATATCTTATATGCATGGCACTCCTTTGTGTCTAGCTTCTGCCACTCGACAAGTGACAAGATTTTTCAGATGTAATTCAAATTTCTAATCATTTGATTTTAAATTATGGGGCTTCCCAGGTGGTGTTAGTGGTAAATAATCTGCCTGCCAATGTATGTAAGAGACATGGGTTCGATCCCTAAGAAATGACAGCCCGCTCCAGTACTCTTGCCTAGGAAATCCCGTGGGCGCAGGAGCCCAGTGGGCTACAGTCCATTGGGCCACAAAGACTCAGACATGACTGAATGACTGAGCACAGCAATACTGAGGTGGGCCTGATTTAGTTAAACAGAAGGCCTCAAAAGCAAGGTGAGGCTTCCAAGAGAAAAGAGAAGAAAAAGAAGGAGGTGGGGAGAGACTTTTTCTGGAATAAATAATAATGAGCAATGATCATACATTAATTTATACTTGCTAATTATAGACGGTAAACCAATTCACAAGACCAGTGTCTACAGAGCATTTTTTAGTGGGAACTAATAGAAGAAATAGTGGGGATCATAGTTATCAAGGTTTCTAGTTTGTTTGTTTTCTTTCCCCCCAAGCCAGTTCTGATGTCCTATATTCTTATATACTGTCCCCATAAGTAAACTTTCAATTTTCAAATCCTTGGTTTCAATTTCACGTTCACAAAGGAAGGTCACCATATTTGTGGGAAGCCAGCGGAAGGAAGTGTTACCGGACAGCCAGACGTCTCCCTGCCAAGTCACTTCAGTCGTGTCCGACTCTGTGCGACCCCGTAGATGGCAGCCCACCAGACTCCCCCGTCCCTGGAATTCTCCAGGCAAGAACACTGGAGTGGGTTGCCGTTTCCTTCTCCAATGCATGAAAATGAAGAGTGAGAGTGAAGTCGCTCAGTCGTATCCAACTCTTAGCGACCCCATGGACTGCAGCCCACCAGGCTCCTCCATCCATGGGACTCTCTAGGCAAGAGTACTGGAGTGGGTTGCCATTGCCTTCTTCAGCCAGACTCAAGTAAAGCTTTCCACAGTGATTGCTTTGAAAGATAATAACAAGTTTGAGACATCTGGCTTGTTATTATCTTTCAAAGCAATCACTGTGGAAAGCTTTACTTGAGTGGACCTGAATACACTTCAAGTAAAGCTCTAACTTTGTTTTTTTGTTTTTAAGAACACAAACTATTTCGTCCATTATCATATTCCCCTTAACATATATCCTAGAGCAGGATTAAAGATACCATTCATCTTCTCTATTTCTGTTTTAAGGCTGATATAAACATCATTTTCCATGGTCAGAGGGGAAATTAAGGCCAAATCAAAATTTTTAACTTCCCCTTCCACAACTGTTCCTTCTCAAGTCTTCTCCAGTTCAGTTGTTTTTCTTCCCCCCGTCAGTCCGTGACTGAAGCCAAAATTATAGGAAAGACAAGCAAGTGGGTTTTCCCTCCAAGCATGTTCCAAAACTGGCCACTTCTCTTCGTCTCCATCACCACACCCTTACTCAGGCTAAGCTGATGCCAAACGCAGAGAGTCACTAGGTGATCCCCCAGCTCCTACTAAGCTCTGATTCCGACAAGGTAGGAGCTCTTTCTTAAATTGGAAATTAGGTGCTGTAACTCCTCTGCTTAAAGTCTCAACTGAGACTAGACATTTGAAGACACAGAAGAATTACTAAGAAGTTATAGATGTGATTATGGAACTGTGGCTGTGTTTTTTAAAAGAGTTTCTATGTTTCGGAGATATATACTAAAATATTCATGAACAAAATGACAGGTTGCTAGCTCCAAATTATACGATGGGGTTGGGGAAAGAGCATAGATTAAACAAAATTGGCCATGAGTTGCTAATTATTGAAGCTGGGTAATGGGTACATAGGGAGTCGTTTTATTTTCCATTTTCATGCATGTTTGAAATTTTTGTAATAAAAAGTTAAAAAATCTCCATCGGCTCTTGAATGCACTTAGAGTAAAATTGCAAGAGCTTGTCTTGATCCAGAAGGCCCCTTTATGATCTCATTCTTGCTCACCACTCTCAGATTGCTTCCAGTACCAGCTCTGCCCAGTAACTACCATAAAGAGCTACAAGAATTATCCCTGAGCCTTAATCATACTGACAGTTTGGACACTTCAAGGCCTCGAAGGAGTTCTTCCATCAGTCAGGAGGGCTCCTCCCCAGATGTTCTCACGGATGGCAACTTCAGGTGGCATCACCCCTCTGCAGAGCCTTCTCTCATCGTTTAAAGTCATCTTCCCTCCTTGCCCTCTCCCACCCATCTGCTCCACTCCCCTTTCCCTGTTGTTGTTCACTCACTAAATCGTGTCTGACTCTGCGACCCCATAGACTTTAGCTTGCCAGGCTCCTCTGTCCACAGGATTTCCCAGGCAAGAATATAGGGATGGGTTGCCATTTCCTACTCCAGGGGATATTCTCAACCCAGGGATCAAACTCACGACAGATGGCAACCCACCCCAGTATTGCTACATGGGAAATCCCAGGGACAGAGGAACCTGGAAGGCTACAGTTCATGGGGTTACAAGAGTCGGATGTGACTTAGCAACTAAACCACCACCGCAATGAATAATTAAGTGCTTATTATATATATTATTATATTATATTATTATATTATGTAATTCATTAATAGTTNCAACCCACCCCAGTATTGCTACATGGGAAATCCCAGGGACAGAGGAACCTGGAAGGCTACAGTTCATGGGGTTACAAGAGTCGGATGTGACTTAGCAACTAAACCACCACCGCAATGAATAATTAAGTGCTTATTATATATATTATTATATTATATTATTATATTATGTAATTCATTAATAGTTAATATTTGGAAGTTGCCTTTGGATTACATGCAGTATATCCATTCACATACATACATAGTATTATTCCAACACCAAATATCTGATGATTACTGGTTAATATAGAAATAACAGTTTGCAATTACTACACTTTCAGCAGAAGATTTTGCTAAATGTATTGTTGCCAGACTTCAAACTTTATTTATTTTTTTTGTCCAGATTTTCTAAATTTTTTTTTCCATTAATTTTTAAGATTCTTCCCTGGTTGTTAAACCATGTCAGCATAATAAGTACGTTTTGATTTTCTTTCAGATGTTCCTGAAAAATTGATTTAAAAAATTTTCCCCAGTGACCTACAAGGCTGTGAAGAAGAGAGAATTCTTCTTAATCTCAAAGATCCAAGCTAAGCTTAAACTCCCTGGCCATTGTCCAGCTGTCACCTTCTGTGTTCACCTCTTTATGTATCTTTGAAAAAGCACAAATGTATTAGTGATAGAACAGCGACTGGTAGGTTTTAAACTATCTTTAAATGAACCAACTTACAAATCAGAAAAATAACCACAGATGTAGAAAACAAACATGGTTACAAGGGGGAAAGGGAAGGGAGGGATAAACTGGGAGGTTGAGACTGGTACCTATACTCTGCCATGTATAAAACAGTACTTATAAGAACCTACTATACAGCATAGGGAATCCTACTCCAAACTCTGTAATGGCTTTTATGGGAAAATAATCTAAAAAAGAGCAGATAGTTACCTAATTGAATCACTTTGCTGTGTAGTAGAAACACAACACTGTAAATCAACTATATTCCAATAAAAAGTTATTTTAAAAATACACCCAACGCCACTGACAGAACATTTAAAGCGAACTGGCTTTCTAACTGGTAAATCTTAAGGAGGCAGAACAGTAACAAAAGGAAGACATAGCTTCCCAAATCCACCCATTTCTTTAAAACCAGATCAGTTTAGATCCTAATCATTTGGTGACCACCAAAGGCCATTCCCCACCTTCTTCTCTGTCAAAGCAATTAAAATATCACATATTTCAATCTTCAAACAAGTGTCAAGACTGTTCTATGTTAAAGACTTTGTAAACGTATTTACTATGAAGTATTTTCCTGGCTAAACACTTAAAATTCTACCCTAGCCAGTGTTTTAAAAAGAACCCATAGTTATACTATTCATTTAAGAAATCTGACCTAATATTACAGGCAAAAATCTATATTGAGGAAACAGAATAACTTTCATATCACTCAAATAGCTCTATTAAAATTTTAAGAGTCATGTTTTTTAGCACTAACTAAAATGAACAGAAAAATGCTTTCTAAAATGTTGAAAAGCATGAAATGAAAAGTTAAAGTATTTCACTGTGTGTATGTTATGCTGGAACCTTGAAGCTACCGCCTACACAAGAAGGTACTTTAAAGATTACTTGAGTGTGTTTTCTGAAAATATGAACCGATCCATTCATTTTTAGAACCCTTAATGTATCTCTTACTTTGCCTGACAGATGACAAGGCTCAGGAAGGGGAAAGATCAGAGCTGCAGGAACAACAACAAAAAAGGTTGGCACCAAATCCATTTCCCCTTCATGCCAACACTTTTACTCCCTTATCATACAACAAAGCAACAGGAAAAGTACTGAATATGAAAAGCAAAGAGATTCCACATGACTGAGCCTTGGCAGGTACAAATGCATTAGTAATGGAGCTGACTCCTGTGACCTTTTCAATTATGATAATCCCTCAAAGAAAATTAAAACCATTTTCTAAAACATCATCCAAGGAGTTCCACAGATAATTGAAGAAAACATTTAGGAACATCCCTGACATTTTTCTAAGGATGTATGTACTTAACACATGTCTGTTCTCACTCTATATAGCCTTTCCAGGCATGATTATTTGAGAGCAAAATGTCAAACTTAATTTGAAAAACATTTTTTTTTTTACAAATCTGTATTTCCAGAGTTTTTGACCTTCATTTTCCTATTGTATATATATTTGTGTTTTGAAATGGGAAGATCTCAAGAGAGGAGGGAGGTTGGGGAATGAGTGAAATGGGGGAGGGAAGTTTAGATGTACAAACTTTCAGTTACAACATAAACGAGTCACAGTAATGAAATGTACAGCATAGCAAACAGTCAGTGGTAATGTAACATCTTTGTGTGGTAAGAGATGGTAGCTAGATTTATCATGGTGATCACTTTGTAATGCATAGAAACACCAACTCACTACATTGTGTACCAGAAACTAATACAGTGCTGTAAGTCAACTATTCTTCAAAAGTCAAACTCTTAGTAAAAGCAATCANCATGTAAAGTGGCTTTCCAGTCCCTAGAATGTTCAACAACTTTCTAGTCAGCAAAAATATTGCCAAAGCATAGCAACATGTATAGATTTAAATTTAAATAAAGTTTAAAAAAAGAAAAATGAGCCACCAAGTTTGACCTAGTTCAATTTCCACTAAGTGAGTAAGTAGATAGAATATTTAAGGAAATCAAAGATCGCTTCACTGCTGGACTGAATAAACTGACTTCACGTGAGTGCCCAGAAGAGAAGCCACATCCATAGACATAACATTCAAGAAACCGAAGCCTCGGTTCTTCACTCAGCTCTCCTCCTTACTGGCCTTATGGAAATTAGCTGGGTATTTGACCAATGGGAGCCGCCATTTCTCATGAACTGAATGGGAATGCTGGCATATGCCATCATATGGATCAGTCCAAAAAGGTTTTGAAAATCATGTGATATTATGGAAACAAGCATATGGTGTTATCATTACTAGTTCTGGTTTATACTCAGTATTAGCAGCACTGATCTAACACAGCAGGCCAGAGACAAACCACCCTGCACTGGAAACTATAAAATGGATTCTGATCAGAAGCCATTCTACTGTTTTCTGAATCTTTCAAGAGAAATTGGGAGCCTTCACCGGAGAGAATTAAAAAAAAAAAAATCTTTGTCTCAAATTTATATTTCTGTTGCTGATACCTATTAAGAATCAGGACTGTGAAAGTGTTAGTCACTCAATCGTGTCCAACTCTTGCCATCCCATGGACTGTAGCCCACCAGGCTCCTGTGTCCATGAATTCCCCAGGCAAGAAAAATGGAGTGGGCTGCCATTCCCTTCTCCAAGGGATCTTCCTGACACAGGGACCTAAGCCAGATCTTCTGCACAGCAGGCAGATAGCTATTAAGCTATAGTTGGCAAGTTTAAAACACACAAACCAACCAACCAACCAAGAAATGACTACTAACTCAGCCTTTTAAATTCTACCATCAGAACAGAAGATCAGTCACGCTACAAGACTGACGTAGCACATGCTACCAAGAGTGCAAAATAACTAACGATGCTTCAGTTTCAGGATTAAGACCTTCATTTCAGTGTATGTTCTGTTTTTAGAACTGTTGCATGATGAGAAAAACCATCATGGGAGCACAAATGACTACCTCATAGAAGAGTACTTAGCCTTGGTCCAAGAATAATTTTATTTTTATCTAATTCAAATACCACAGAACAAAGCACTAGGAGCAAAAGGGATGACAGAAGCAGAGCACTGCAGCAAGAAGCTGGTCCTGCATGAAGTGAGGTGGGCGGGGAAGGACCATGGGACCAGTGCTTCTGTGTTGCTGGAGACCAAGAAGGGACCAGCTGGCAGGAAATGAGATGACGCTGCCTTTGCAATTCACTTCAAAACTTATCAGCAGCTCTCAGATCCAAGACTTATAACTCTTCAATAAACAGTGGGAAATGGAGAAGAAGTAATCTCATTGGGAGAAAAAAGTAGTTTACAACTGTTAAAATATGCCAGGGTTTTTTTCACATAGAAAGAGTTAAGGAAGTTATTTTAAAATTTGTGGGGACCTCTTACTACAAAGCAGACTACTTGCAAGAATCTAGCTGTACATATTCCTTTATGTGAACTCAGCACAGTACGGACCTTTTGACCACTGAAGCTAGTAAGGTACCTGCAAGACATTTTAGGAAAATCAGTAGGGCAGTAGCCACTTCACCAAAGAAACTTTAAGTACACATTTGCCTATGCATTTTGTTTCTTTTCTAAATTCTTTTTGATCATCCCAAAAGGTAACATTAATGAGATTTGCATTCTTTACTAGATACCAGGGAAACAGAGACAATATATCTAACGATAAGGCTCGATGTGCCGCAAACATTGAATGCTGCAGAGGGTGTGGAAAGAAGGGGACCTTCCTATACCATTATTATTTTTATTTATACTGAAAATTCTGATCCTTTTAGGGATTTGAAATACTCTTTCTAACATTTTCTAGTCAGGAGGATAATGAACATGTAAGTAAATACATTTATTTACATACGTTTATTATACATGAACCAAGAAGACATGTCTAAATCAATTTCTTGTGTCCCTTCTCAAATCTACAGCATCTGCCCTTTCCACAAAAGTTGAAAGGAAAGGAAAACAATGCACTGCGAGGAAGAGTCAAGACAAAGAGATGGTAGAGAAACAAGTTCTCAAGTGCCAAGTCATCACCTGGACAGAGTGCCGAGTAGGAATGTAAACTAGAAAGCCACTATAGAGAGCAGTATGGCGGCTCCTTTAAAAACTAAAAACAAAGCTACCATAGGACTCTGCAGTCCCACTCCTGGGTATATAGCTACAGAAGACTGTGGTCCAAAAGGATACAGGGATCCCAGTGTTAACTGCAGCACTGTTTACAACAGCCAAGACATGGAAGCAATCTAGATGTCCATCGACAGAGGAATGGATTAGGAAGTTGTGGTACAGATATACAATGGAATATGATTCAACCATGGAAAAGAATAAAATAATACCATTTGCAGTGACATGTGTAGACCTAGAGAGTGTCATACTGAGCGAAGTCAGACAGAGAAAGAGAAATATCGCATCATATCCCTTATATGTGGAATCTAAAAAGAAATTATACAAATGAATTTACGTACAAAACAGAAACAGACTTACGGACTTAAAGAATGAACTCACAGTTACAAGAAGGGAAGGATGTGGGTAAGGGATAGTCAGGGCCTTGGGATCAACAGGTACATACTGCTACATTTAAAATGGGTAATCAGTGAGGACCTGGCAGCCTGGATGGGAGGGGAGTTTGGGGGAGAATGGATACATGTGTATGTATGGTTGAGTCGCTCTGCTGTCCACCTGAAATGATCTCAACGTTGTTAATTGGCTGTACTCCAATATAACACAAAAAGTTAAAAAAAGAAAAAACTGGATGTGAAGCCCCATGGTAAAGACCATCGGCATTCATTCTCCCCACAAGATCTTCATGACTTTTGTCCAACAATCAGTACACCAACAGCAACGCAATAGAACTGCCGATTTGCTTGTCAGCTTCTCCCAACAAGCCGCCAACTCCAGGAGATCAGGGTTCTCCACCTACACCCCAGGGTCAGCCTTGTGCCTCATACACAGAGAAGGCTCACACATATGGTAGGAAGTTTTGTTGTTTTAATTATCATCACCTGGGTATTACTTTTTTTTTTTTTTAACTACATTTACATGGAAAATCTTGAATTTTTCAGGGATTTCAAAATCTCGTCCTAATATTTTCCGGTAAGAAAGATAGTGAACACGTAAAGAAATACATTTATTTACATATGTTTATCACACATAGGCCAAAAAGATATTTCAATATCAATTTCCTGTGTTCCTTCTAATCTACAACTTTTGCTTTTTCCACCAAAGTCAAGAGGAAGAGTGAAGCAATGGATTACAAGTAGGAGTCAAGGCAAAGACAGACAGGAGAGAAACAAGTTCTCAAATGTTAAAGAATCACCTGGAAAGTGTGTTGATCACTTGGGAAATTCTGATTCCATGGACCCATCCCCAGAGAGTTACCCCATAGTCCTAAGCACTGAGAGAGAAGGGGCTTCCCTTGTGGCTCAGAGGTTAAAGCGTCTGCCTGCAATGCGGGAGACCTGGGTTTAATCCCTGGGTTGGGAAATTCCCCTGGAGAAGGAAATGGAAACCCACTCCAGTATTCTTGCCTGGAGAATCCCAAGGACGGAGGAGCCTGGTGGGCTTCATGGACCTGTCCCCAGAGAGTTACCCCATAGTCCTAAGCACTGAGAGAGGAGAGATGAGCTACAAGTATCCATAACTAAATTGTTGTTGTCTGCTCACTAAGTTGTGTCCAACTCTTTTGCAGCCCCCATGGACTGTAGCCCTCCAGGCTCCTCTGTCCATGGAATTCTCCAGGCAGGAATATTGGAGTGGGTTTCCAATTTCTTCTCCAGATCTTCCTGTCCCAGGGATTGAACCCATACCATCTGCACTGGCAGGCAGATTCTTTACCCCTGAGTCACCCGGGAAGGAGTTAGCTTTTCATGTTTTTGTTTTTAAATTTTAGTTTCAGAACAAAGAGGACTGTGATAAAACAGGAAGATGTGGGGCTTATTGTAATTACATTTTATTATTCTCCTGACCACTATTACCTCCAGTAATTTCATAATTCATTATTGTTATTTACTTAAGTTTCCAAAGGATTTTAATATGTTCCTTAGCTTCTAGGTAGAGAAGGATTTTGCTAACAAACTAATGACTGATCACAATTACCGATGAGGAAAATGGAAATCACAGTCATAATGTTTATAATCATAAACAGAAGCTATGTAAATTACATGTTAAAGATTATAGCCTCTTTAATATACATTGCACATTTTCCTATTTCCCATTTTCTTTTTAATTTTTATTTTTACTATATTATACTTTACATTACTGTATTGGTTTTGCCATACATTGACATGAATCCGTCTCTTTCTTTTTTCATAATATGAGTAAAAGAGTATTACCAAACACAAGAAAAACCTCGTAGCATTGTATGAGTAGGTTTTCTCCTATCTGTAGTTGAGAATTTCAAATACAATAGATATTTTACTTACTTTCACAGCACATTTATTTTAAATCCTACCATGTTTCCTTTTGGTTTGAAAGTCTGTGTTTCACCCTTAAATCATTTCTCAGTACATAAGTTCTTTTTCATTTAAAATTTCACAAAATCTATATGAGTGTTTGTTTTTCAGCAAAGTACATATTACTATCAGACATGTCATCAATATCTGTTTAGTTCTCCCTTCTTTATAACGGCGTTCTTGTTTTTCATCTGAGCACACAGTACCCTGACATAGAGACCGTATCTTCCAATCTCAAACTGATGGCCTTTCCCCCTTCTCTTTCCTTCTTCCTGCCAGATAAAATGTGGTCATAATGACTGAAAAGTTCTACCAAATAACACTAGTTAGATTACTCCTCTTCCTAGTATAGGCACATGTTCACGTATATACATTATATGTGGACATGAACACATCACACAAAAGTACTTCCCTGTGCTCCATCTCCTTTTTTCTCAAAATACCAACAGACTGGGAGAAATATTAATCTACTCCCTAAGCTGATAGGTTTTTTTCTTGAATCAGTAAGAACATTTTCAAGTGAGCCCATGACACTGAATCAGTTTTTTCAGGCTATCACTCTGGACTGTTTGCTTTTTTCTTTTTCTACTTCAAGCCACAGATTTGCTGTTCAAACAGAAACTGCAAGATTATCTCTAGACATCCTTATTTTGCAAGACAATGAAAAGAATAATAATTAATGTAATACAGTCATTCATTCAATGACTGAACAAAACTGACATGGTCCCTGCACTTATAAAGCTTACATTCTAATGGAGGAAAAAGAGATATGCAAAAATATAATAAATTGTCGTAATAGAATTAGACATGACTGGCAAATGTCCAACAACTCCTTGTCATGAGGGAATGGAGGTGAGGTGTGCTACCTGGACTGTGTTTGTAAACACTGTACAGGCTACAGTTAAAGTCAGGACTTTCTTTAAGCTCAATAAATGGCTACGCCTTCTGACTAAATTCCACCAGAGACTCTAAGCTACTAACCTCCTTTAGAAGATTGAAGCAATATCCCTTATGTAATCTACGGCATCAGTTCAGTGGCAGAATCTGTTATCTTGAACAGGGCAACATTTACAATCATGAGGAATGATAACCACCTTCTTATACTCTGAAGATGTAACATGACTACAGAGGCAGCTGATGCTTTACATTGTTTTACACAATATTAGTCAACCACCCAGGTCTATGATAAACTTTTCCTTTTTTCCTTTTTTTAAGCCGAGAAAGGAGATAAAAAAAAAAAAAAATCAATGAGTTGTCAACACAGAGCAGACACACAAGACCAGATGTAGTCTGTAAATACTGTTCTATAAGAGTCCACAGGAAAAGTGGAAATAATTTATTCTAGTAATCCTGACAGTTACCATCATCTAGATTGTGTTGTTTGCATTTTTTAAGAAAAATTTAGATGAGTCTTTCACCATTCCATGTACTTCCACCACTTAAAGAAATTCAATCAAAAGCTGAAGTTATGGATACTAGTTTTTGTTAAGTAAAGATATTGAAGGTGGCATTTCTCATCATAGCACTTCTCAGAAAGTTTAGCTGCAGCGATGAACCTAAAAGTACAATGTGATGTATTTTCAACTGTTCATTCCAGTGTTCAATACTTCAACTACTGTACTTCATAATTCACCCTATAAAACAGCAGACAGATATTATCTACCACCCAAATACATATAAACACAAATATATTAATATGTATATGTATATATCAAGAGATAAAGATTTCTTTTTTTTATATATAAATAGATGAGAAGAAAGGTCACACCATTGTTACTGTCTAAAAATAATTTCCTAGGATCTATAATCTTCAAAACTGTGCTGAATTATTCATTTAATCTTATTAAAACTAAAAATTTAAGTAATATCTCTGACTATGACTCAGAATAAAATAAGATAATCATGAATACATCACAAAAATTCATGTTGATTAACAGTAAATAGCTTTTGGGCTGATTTCTGTTTAAGAATGAGAGCATCATCTAAACAAACTCTGTTGCCAAAAAAGCCACAAAATTATAAAAGCAATTCCTTTCTGAAATGATGCCTCAGTGCAAAGTGTAATCCTTAGGATCATTCCTCATCTTCTGAATTGCGCACAAGAGTATTTACTATACATGTTGTTTATTTATAAGACAGACACTACCAACAACAACCAGAATGAGAGTTTTATCTAAAATTCTGTATATTTCACATGTTTTAAAACAGAAGGTCTTATATTTGATCAGCTTGGCTTTAATCTTAGTTATAATGATCTTCAAATATGCTAAGATATTCCTGACATCTCAAAAGAACGAATTATTACTGTCTGTCAACTTATTTTTAGGAAAGCTATATCATAAAAAATGTATAGCCTCACATAATTAAAACAATTCAAGCAGTGTGCATTGACTAAAGTAATATGGACTATTAAATAATTCAAAATTGTGTTTAGCAGCAGCAGCTGTTTAATTAAAAGGTAAAAACTGCAACTAATCCACTACGGTTGATAGAAATACAGCCTATATCAGTAGTGCGATCCCCTAGGACAGAGAATATGGATATGAATTCCAGAAGTCATGAGCTTCATTTAATGAATATAATGAAAATAACGACAATAAATCTGTAAAGAAACATATTTTACATCAAAGATCTTCTGAATGTTCCCTCGCTTTTAATTTCTTTGAAGCTAATAATTCTGCATTTCAATGTAGCAAAAAATCTTCTAATGTACATATTGTTAACCATCAATGCATACAGCTTGTATCAGAGGGCCCACAAGCTAAAGTTCAGCCTTCTAAGGAGACTAGAAAAACTCTCAGAACCTGTTGTTCCTTGAAAGTTCTGATTTTCAGGTTCAATATTCAACATATTTGCTCATAATTGCCCCTTATCCCGGAGTAACACAACTGGTGAACAAACACATGAAAGTAACAAACCTAACCAATAACTGATGAACTGAACTTTACAACTTTATTGAGAAACTATTTTCACCTACTGTATTAGAGGGGGCAACTCCTTGATAACTGAAAAAATGGAGAGTGAGGATGGTGTAAGTATTTATAAAGATGATTAAGGGATATGCATAGTGCTTCCATTCCAGTTATTTTTCTTCTGAAATAAGATGGGCAGGGATAACTTAATGTATAAAAAACCTAACTGCAGAAATGTTTTTAATATTTATTCTTTCCAACTTTCCCTGATATCAGTCTCATTACCGGGAACTGATCAAGAAATTCTGTCACAGTCATACAACGTAGTGGAGAAGGCAATGGCACCCTACTGGTACTCTTGCCTGGAAAATCCCATGGAAGGAGGGGCCTGGTGGACTGCAGTCCATGGGGTCGCTAAGAGTCGGACACAACTGAGCGACTTCACTTTCACTTTTCACTTTCATGCATTGGAGAAGGAAATGGCAACCCACTCCAGTGTTCTTGCCTGGAGAATCCCAGGGATGGGGGAGCCTGGTGGGCTGCCGTCTATGGAGTCACACAGAGTCGGACATAACTGAAGTGACTTAGCAGCAGCAGCAGCAGCAACAATGTACCAGTAGATGGCCACTACAAATCAGCAAAACTATCTGTATGTTTATCCTCTATATGACAAAGAAGTCAATAATTGAATAAATTAGTTTCTATCAAATAAGTAATCATAAGATCAAAAGACAAAAAATACACAAACTAATTCATAACTTGCATATGTTTAAGCTAAAGTAAATAACATTAACTCACTTCATAATTTTCTGCTAAAAAAAAATGCTTATTTTTGTAAGTTTCCCAGTTTACCCTGGCTGTGTTTTAGAAAGCAAGTTTGAAAAGTATGAAATTGGGTAGCTCATAAGAGTCACTGCAGTAATAGAAATGAGTGAAGTAGAAATAAAAATGAAAAGCCAGTAGAGACATGAATGATTATTTTAGAGCAATTGCACTAAAGAATGTATACCTGATCAAATACACACACACACACATGTACTTGTCTTGTTTTCTTTAAAGGAGAAATACCAAACTATTTCTATAGGGTTTCTTTACTTCTAGAAGGAAAGGGGAAAAGTCCTCCTAAAACAGCAAGGTGAAAAAGGGAACGGTCCCTTTTATGCTTTACAAATGAGAAAGATAAATGGGTTATAGGTTGTTTCAACATTCCGATCACATGTCCTGTGGACTTTGTTTATTTGCAAATTATGGGGCCAGCAGAGCAGAAAATGGAAGTCTTTAATTAGGCAGAGCAGGTGGCTGAAAGCCACACGGTGAATATTGGTCATCTCTCTGTCCAGTGCCAAAAATTACGGACTTGAACTACAGAAAGCATTTTAAGGGTGAGAGTTAACTGTCTCTAAACAGTCCTCTCTTGAGTGGAGTTCAAGCTCCATGGCTGAGTTTGCTAAATTATGTTTACTCTATTTAATGGGAAATGGTTTGCTCTTCGGCCTCAGTTGGAATTTACCAACTTATAAATTATGAAATTCTCCAAACAGTCTCCAACCCTCCTTGCTGCCATTGAGACTACTTCTTGAACTGCTCAAAAGTTCTTTTTCTCTTATTGGATTTTGGAAATGGCTCTCCTAAACAGTTTAATGGGTTTCCCTGGTGGCTCAGCTCCTGCCAATGCAGGAGACTGGGGTTTGCTCCCTGGGTCAGGAAGATCCCCTGAAGAAGGTCATGGCTACCCACTCCAGTATTCTTGCCTGGGAAGCCTCATGGATAGAGGAGCCTGGAAAGCTGCAGTTCACGGGGTTGTAAAGAGTGGGACACAGCTTAGCGACTAAACAACAACAATAAAAAATAGTTCAGTATTAGAAAGTTAGAATGAGTTAATGTACGGCATAAAAATACTTATATATGTGGAACACAGAGGATTTTCAGAGCTTGAACCTACTCTGATATAGTAATGGTAGATACATGGCACTATACATTTGGCCAGATTCAGAGAATACACACCACACAAGTGTACCCTAATGTAAACTGCAGACTTCGGGTGATAATGCATTGATTTAGGTTCGTCAACTCTAACAAATGTACCACTCTCATGAGGGATGCTGAAAATGGGGAGTAAATATATGGAAAATCTCTGGACATTTCTGCTCAGTTTTGCTGAGTCTCAAAGTGCTCTGAAAAATAAATTCTATTAAAAATACTTATATTTTGATAGAGATTTACCATATCTTTTCTGCCATAAAAAGACTTGGGGTTAGAAAATCCAACATTCTGACCTGCTTGTCTAAAAACAGCAGTGATCTTACCTTCAAGTGATAATCGTTTACAGCTTCAGATTCTCAGTTGTACAGCTCTGTCACTTATGGGCGAATTTTTAATGCACTGAAGAAGGAGCATTTCATATTAACACAGGTTCCCAGCCAAGTGTCATAATTTACCACCTGCTCGGTCTTGGGGAAGTCCCCTAATATTCTATGAGTCAGTTTCCTCAGCTATAAGATGGGAGAAATAATGGTACTGACTTCACTTAATTGTCAGAAAATCAAATGAAAGGTGGTGGTTAAAAGGGCTCATGAAGTGTGTGGCCTCTGAGTACTACAAAATACAAAAAACTTATTTTGTAGTGATTAACCCCCAACTTAATGCCAGTAAATCTCTTTTATTTTTGCCAATATCAGTTATAGTCATCAGGGGAGAAAAATGGTATCTTCAAGAATGAATAGGAAATGTTTGAAATTCATTACTTCAGTAAAGAATTTTTCCCGTGTTTCAGTTTTGTCGTCTCACTTCCTCAGTATAATAAACCACTAGATGAATTACTTAATACCATATCTAGAAATTGTAGTTCTTTAGTTCTTCATCTGGATTTGAACTACCTAGCTGTAAAAAGGCCTCAAAATAAATAATTTCAGTTTTTCTCCTTATGAGTTCAAAATCTACTCCCTGGTTTACTCTTTGATTCAGGAAACTTTCAAAAGCTGATTTGCTGATGATAACAAATTTATTTTGGGGAATAATATTCCTGATCTAATATGAGACAATAAATAATTCAGAAGCCTCACATTATCAGGGAATTGCATTTAGGAGATCAACTGGGGATCGGTGTAATGAGAAGCATTCACCTTGCTCAGACTGCTACTCTACATTTAATCTTATAATATTCCCTTCAGGGTGTACAAGACAGTTTGTTGGAAACTAGAATGATTCTTGGCTATATTCAGCAAGAGAACAAAAGAGAGAAGGAAGGTAAAGGACAGAGCACCATGGAAATGACATTTAGTTTCCATTTGAATCCTCAAGTACTGAACTTTTTAAAATCTTCATTTGAAGAAATTCTGAGAAATTTGTCAAGAGTCAGAACTAAAACAGGATATAGCCTGCCACTGAAGATAGGGTGCTAAAAAAAAGAAACAACAAAAAAAAAACACCCTTAACAATTGTTCAGCCTAAATGGTTGGTGATCAGTGTTCATTTTGCTATTCTTGCAACTCTCCCTATGTTTGACAATTTTTAACAACAAAAAGTTTAGTGGGGAAAATCTGTTACCAAAAAAGTAGGGAAAAGATTCTGTACAGCTTTCTCTTTTGGCACAATTAATATCTATTCACTGTTCACTTGGGAATAACATCTTTCCCCCTATAAAACCCATGTGCTCTGGGCGGGGTGGTGCAGTGGGTGGCTGCATGCATCACTTGGACATCCACGCCTCTCTCTACGAACAGTCAGCAACCTTCTGTCCCCTTGGCTGTTTGGACTAGCTCAGAGATGGGCAAGAGACTAAATTTGGATCAAGTAGAATGAAGCCCAGGATTTTTGTTCCACAGTTATGGGAAAAGCCTTTACTTTTCCTAGTCAACACAAATGGAGGAAAGATCCAGGCCCACAGCTGGGGGTGATCACATGAGGACCATGATCAGAGAGTTCACCAGAGACTGAACTCAGGAACAAGGAAATAGCTGAGAGAGAGAGAGAGAGAAAGAGAGAGAGAGAGAGAGAGAGTGCACCCTACTCCCAGGATTTCCCTGGTGGTACAGTGGATAGGAATCCACCCGTCAACGCAGGGGACACACGTTCCACCCCTGGCCCTCTAAGATTCCACGTGGCACACAGCAAAAATTCCCATGTGCCGCAACTACGGAGCTTGACCTCTAGAGCCTGTGAGCTGCAACTAAAGAGTCCGCAGGCTGCTGCTCCCGAAGCCCGTGCGCCTAGACTCTGGTGTGCAGTAAGAGAANAGGGGACACACGTTCCACCCCTGGCCCTCTAAGATTCCACATGGCACACAGCAAAAATCCCCATGTGCCGCAACTACGGAGCTTGACCTCTAGAGCCTGTGAGCTGCAACTAAAGAGTCCGCAGGCTGCTGCTCCCGAAGCCCGTGCGCCTAGACTCTGGTGTGCAGTAAGAGAAGCCACCGTGATGAGAAGCCCGCATACCACAACGGGGAGTGGCCTCCACTCACCACAATCAGAGAAAGTTGGTGTGCCGTAAGAAGACCTAGTGCAGTCAAAATAAATCAACCTGTAAAAAAACAAGTTACATCTTCAGCCAAATCTACAACTTTTCAATTATTTGAGACAATGATTGTCACTGTTTGCTTAAGCTAGAATGGGTCTGTTTTTCTGTTGTTTGCAAGTGAAATTATCCCTACAGCAAGACAAAAACAGTCCAAGCAACAATTAAAGGAGCCCATTTTTTACCTCATATGCAGACACTCTGAAAGCATTGTTGTACATTTGCTGCTGAATGGAGAGGAAAGTTGGTTCCTAAGGACCCCCTTGGCCAAAGAAGTACAAAACATCTGCTGAAGTCATGAGTGACTTGTTAGTGAAGTTCAGCAGCAGTAAAGCTGTCTAAAAAACAGATCTATTCTCACCAGTGGGTATTTACATAATTAGGGTCAATTACAATTTAGAATTTCTGGGGCATGGGGCTAAATTACAGTGACATTTAAAAGCTCTGCTAAATTTTCCCCATTCATTGTGAAGATTTCTGGAGTAACTATGTTGTAATTAAGTAATTTCATCTCTTCATTTTTATTATAATTTTCTTCTTCAGGCTTGGCAGTTACCCACTACTCCAGGGTACCTTCCTTCAGAAGAAACGAAGAAAAGGTCACTGGATTTTTAACCAGTGCTTGGATGAGGTTCTCTTGCCTGCTACATGATGAAAGCTGATGTGTGCGGCATCCTTGAAATGAGTTGTTCCAACAAGATTCTCTCAGGTTCAGACCTCCCTCCACCAGAAACCTTCCTCCAAATTATTAAGTTGTCTGAGTGGGTAATCAAAACCAAAACAAAAAGAGAAACCTGACGTGATGATTATCCCGCATTCTTTGCACAAGAGGTCGAGTTTTCAGTTGTTCTAGATGCTAGCACTTGTCCAACTCTTTGTGACCCTATGGACTGCAGCCCATAAGGCTCCTCTGTCTATGGGATTTCCCAGGCAAGAATACTGGGGTGGGTTGCCATTTCCTTTTCTAGGGGATCTTCCTGACCCAGGGATGGAACTCATGTCTCCTGCATTAGTAGGCAGATTCTTTACCATAGAACCACCTGGGAATCATGAGTTTTAAGCAGTCCCTAGGAAACGTGCAAGCAAAGCCTATTACTTGCCTGTGGGTTTCACACTGGCCTCACCAGTACAAGTTTTATGAAGATACACATCTTGAGCTTAAAACAAGAGGGAGAGAGAGGAATGATGGCTTTCACTGTATCAAGCNTGGGAATCATGAGTTTTAAGCAGTCCCTAGGAAATGTGCAAGCAAAGCCTATTACTTGTCTGTGGGTTTCACACTGGCCTCACCAGTACAAGTTTTATGAAGATACACATCTTGAGCTTAAAACAAGAGGGAGAGAGAGGAATGATGGCTTTCACTGTATCAAGCTATTTCAATTGCATTTACTTCTAGCAACAAAGTACATCACAGTCATAAAAAAAATAGCCAGAAGCCTTTAAAGTTTAAGTCAATAGCACTTGACTATTATATGTTCCTAAGAGAAGGTCTAATAAATTGTGTTGATGCTATAGAATATTCAGCTTTCTCCAAACAGGGAGTAGGAAGGGAATTCTGATGACAATGACACCAGTTATTACCAACCTCCGATAAGGATTCACTCCATCCAAGCATCCAGTCCCTCAGAGGAAACAGATTATAAGCAACATTTGGGGAAAAATGAGGAAAATATTTTTTTTTAAGTTGGTTGTATTTTTGAGCTCATGAGTGANATTGTGTTGATGCTATAGAATATTCAGCTTTCTCCAAACAGGGAGTAGGAAGGGAATTCTGATGACAATGACACCAGTTATTACCAACCTCCGATAAGGATTCACTCCATCCAAGCATCCAGTCCCTCAGAGGAAACAGATTATAAGCAACATTTGGGGAAAAATGAGGAAAATATTTTTTTTTAAGTTGGTTGTATTTTTGAGCTCATGAGTGAAAGAATCAAGACTGAAACCTCATCACACTGATTATCAAGCCTGCATTCTAAATTGTAGTACAAGTTTTGAAACCTGAGCATGAGAGTAGTTATTCTAGTTTCTGACTCCATAGATAATGCTCATGTATGTTGCAAGTAACTCTAAAAGCATCATCCTTGATCAAGCCTAGACATTTCTAATTAGAGATTCCTTCCACTAATTTTATCCTCATCCAGCCTCTTAGGTTGCTGCTCATTCCACGGCTTCTACGTGACATACACCTTTCATTCCTACCTACAGAAAACTTACTTGTAACTAAAATCCATACTATTCCTTCATTCCACAAGTATTCAGCAGGTGCCAACTACATGCAAGGCATGATAAAGAAGTAAAAGACAGACATAGCTCCTTNCAGCAACCTTCTGTCCCCTTGGCTGTTTGGACTAGCTCAGAGATGGGCAAGAGACTAAATTTGGATCAAGTAGAATGAAGCCCAGGATTTTTGTTCCACAGTTATGGGAAAAGCCTTTACTTTTCCTAGTCAACACAAATGGAGGAAAGATCCAGGCCCATAGCTGGGGGTGATCACATGAGGACCATGATCAGAGAGTTCACCAGAGACTGAACTCAGGAACAAGGAAATAGCTGAGAGAGAGAGAGAGAGAAAGAGAGAGAGAGAGAGAGAGAGTGCACCCTACTCCCAGGATTTCCCTGGTGGTACAGTGGATAGGAATCCACCCGTCAACGCAGGGGACACACGTTCCACCCCTGGCCCTCTAAGATTCCACGTGGCACACAGCAAAAATTCCCATGTGCCGCAACTACGGAGCTTGACCTCTAGAGCCTGTGAGCTGCAACTAAAGAGTCCGCAGGCTGCTGCTCCCGAAGCCCGTGCGCCTAGACTCTGGTGTGCAGTAAGAGAAGCCACCGTGATGAGAAGCCCGCATACCACAACGGGGAGTGGCCTCCACTCACCACAATCAGAGAAAGTTGGTGTGCCGTAAGAAGACCTAGTGCAGTCAAAATAAATCAACCTGTAAAAAAACAAGTTACATCTTCAGCCAAATCTACAACTTTTCAATTATTTGAGACAATGATTGTCACTGTTTGCTTAAGCTAGAATGGGTCTGTTTTTCTGTTGTTTGCAAGTGAAATTATCCCTACAGCAAGACAAAAACAGTCCAAGCAACAATTAAAGGAGCCCATTTTTTACCTCATATGCAGACACTCTGAAAGCATTGTTGTACATTTGCTGCTGAATGGAGAGGAAAGTTGGTTCCTAAGGACCCCCTTGGCCAAAGAAGTACAAAACATCTGCTGAAGTCATGAGTGACTTGTTAGTGAAGTTCAGCAGCAGTAAAGCTGTCTAAAAAACAGATCTATTCTCACCAGTGGGTATTTACATAATTAGGGTCAATTACAATTTAGAATTTCTGGGGCATGGGGCTAAATTACAGTGACATTTAAAAGCTCTGCTAAATTTTCCCCATTCATTGTGAAGATTTCTGGAGTAACTATGTTGTAATTAAGTAATTTCATCTCTTCATTTTTATTATAATTTTCTTCTTCAGGCTTGGCAGTTACCCACTACTCCAGGGTACCTTCCTTCAGAAGAAACGAAGAAAAGGTCACTGGATTTTTAACCAGTGCTTGGATGAGGTTCTCTTGCCTGCTACATGATGAAAGCTGATGTGTGCGGCATCCTTGAAATGAGTTGTTCCAACAAGATTCTCTCAGGTTCAGACCTCCCTCCACCAGAAACCTTCCTCCAAATTATTAAGTTGTCTGAGTGGGTAATCAAAACCAAAACAAAAAGAGAAACCTGACGTGATGATTATCCCGCATTCTTTGCACAAGAGGTCGAGTTTTCAGTTGTTCTAGATGCTAGCACTTGTCCAACTCTTTGTGACCCTATGGACTGCAGCCCATAAGGCTCCTCTGTCTATGGGATTTCCCAGGCTAGAATACTGGGGTGGGTTGCCATTTCCTTTTCTAGGGGATCTTCCTGACCCAGGGATGGAACTCATGTCTCCTGCATTAGTAGGCAGATTCTTTACCATAGAACCACCTGGGAATCATGAGTTTTAAGCAGTCCCTAGGAAATGTGCAAGCAAAGCCTATTACTTGTCTGTGGGTTTCACACTGGCCTCACCAGTACAAGTTTTATGAAGATACACATCTTGAGCTTAAAACAAGAGGGAGAGAGAGGAATGATGGCTTTCACTGTATCAAGCTATTTCAATTGCATTTACTTCTAGCAACAAAGTACATCACAGTCATAAAAAAAATAGCCAGAAGCCTTTAAAGTTTAAGTCAATAGCACTTGACTATTATATGTTCCTAAGAGAAGGTCTAATAAATTGTGTTGATGCTATAGAATATTCAGCTTTCTCCAAACAGGGAGTAGGAAGGGAATTCTGATGACAATGACACCAGTTATTACCAACCTCCGATAAGGATTCACTCCATCCAAGCATCCAGTCCCTCAGAGGAAACAGATTATAAGCAACATTTGGGGAAAAATGAGGAAAATATTTTTTTTTAAGTTGGTTGTATTTTTGAGCTCATGAGTGAAAGAATCAAGACTGAAACCTCATCACACTGATTATCAAGCCTGCATTCTAAATTGTAGTACAAGTTTTGAAACCTGAGCATGAGAGTAGTTATTCTAGTTTCTGACTCCATAGATAATGCTCATGTATGTTGCAAGTAACTCTAAAAGCATCATCCTTGATCAAGCCTAGACATTTCTAATTAGAGATTCCTTCCACTAATTTTATCCTCATCCAGCCTCTTAGGTTGCTGCTCATTCCACGGCTTCTACGTGACATACACCTTTCATTCCTACCTACAGAAAACTTACTTGTAACTAAAATCCATACTATTCCTTCATTCCACAAGTATTCAGCAGGTGCCAACTACATGCAAGGCATGATAAAGAAGTAAAAGACAGACATAGCTCCTTTGTTATATACTACACAGTAACACAGGGCAGATGACAGTGCCTCTGAGTTTATGAAGGCATTCCAATACATTCTACCAACAGCTAAAATTCACACTAACTCTAAAAGTGTATTCCAAAGATGACCAACTAGAATAAAAGGAGACTTTTACTTCACAAATGCCAAACTTATGTCAGGTATTTCCATATGCATCTAAATTAATCATTAGACAGATTTTGGATGCAAACATATTAATACATTCACTCAAAACTATTTTGCAACACCTACACTGTTTAAGATGCTACCTTAGACACTAGATGCCACACAAAGATGAATCAGACCACACGAAATGAAGTCAGCATAAACAGTCAAAGCAAAGGCAGTGTTTTATATTGGGAACAGCAAAAACAAGACATGAGAGTACTCTAATGTCATTTGCTTCTGGCTAGTACATGGACAGAGGAGCCTGGTAGGCTGCAGTCCATGGGATCACGAAGAGTGGGACACGACTGAAGTGACTTAGCAGCAGCAGCAGCAGTAAGGAGAACTCTCTCTGAAGGATTCCTTCAGCCCTAAAAGTTCACATCTGGTAAAGTTCTGAAGCTCCTCTAGGATAGGAATTGGATGCTGGTAAGCGCCACCCTGGTGGCTCACTGGTAAAGAATCAGCCTGCCACCACAGGTGATGCAAGAGATGCAGATTTGATCCCTGCATCAAGAAGATCCCCTGGAGAAGGAAATGGCACCCCACTCCAGTATTCCTGCCTGAAAAATCCCATGGATGGAGGAGGCTGGCGGGCTACAGTCTGCAGGGTCACAAACAGTTGGACACAACTGACCACGTACACACACGTGCACACACACACACACACACACACACACATTTTTATCCCAGAAGCTATCACCACAACTGGGAAACAGCAGTTTCTCAAAAAACAGTTGGATAAAAGGTAGAGACAGAGCCCTCATGGACTTTCTAGTCCAGCAAATTGCTTAAGAAACAAAGAAAGTTGCAGTGATCAAACTACTTATATTTCTAAGCTTTAATTTCCATTGTACAGTCAATTTAGCAAATTAAAATACCTATACCCCAAAATGGCTAACCATAATAAATATAAATTTTACTTATAATGAAGGGTATCATTAGCAAATCATTAATTAATGTCAGGGAAGATTATTGCAGTGTTCTGGATAAATATTTTAGGAAGAAAAAGATACTTGGATGAGAAATAGTGCAGCCTGTTTCCAGTTATTAAAAATAACTGTTTTGAATGGCAATTTGGAAAGATGTGCAGTGAAACAAAGGATACTATTCATTATAGTCAGGGTGGCAATCAGTTGGCAATAATCTATAAATGAATTGCAGTAAAGATGTGGTATCAAATCCAGGCAGAGTCAAAACTGCGAATAACACAGAGAAACACAAGCACGGCGTACACTAAAACAGTCACGCCTTTCTCTCTGTTTTGCTAACACTGGCTTTTTCCTTTCTCTTCTCCAATACTCTAAGCTCCTCAGCACAGAGCCTGCATATGTTCGCCAGATACAATCTCTTGTATATGAGCTCTAAAAACAAGGGAGGAAAAAAGTCAGAACTTCACTCTGAAAATTAGTATAGTGCTCAGTCTACCTTCTCATCAGCCAATATGTTTGCCCTCAGGAAGCAGCTATCAAAGAACTGGTGAAAGAAAAGACTAGGACAAAATATAGCATCTTTCTCCAGAGAGCGTAAGGAACCTATGACTATGACCAGTAATTAACTATATCTGGTATATGTCCCCAAACTGGCCAATCTCACTTGTGAGTGACTAATCTGGTCACAAATGCTTCTTTTCTTTCAACTTTTTGGTTTGAAATAATCCAAATCTACAGTAAGTTGCAAGAGCAGTGTAAGAAATAGCTCTTCACTATATCCTTCATCAGGTATTCACATTTTGCTCGGTCTACTTTCTCTCTCTCAACACACATGGGTCTGCACACAATGCACACATTCATTGCCGCTATTCCAATCATTTGTCTTCCTGTTCTCTATGGCAGGGCGGCTTAGGTATTCCAGAAAAGAGAAGGAAAGGTGTTATCACCCCTACAAAACAGAGTGAGATGAAGCCTTGCATGAGATGTTTTCACTACCTTGCATAAAGTCATCTCCCTGACGTGAAGAGTTTAGTACAGTGGAAAGTGGGAAATATAACTGGAAAACAGCTGGGAAAGATGCCAAGGACTCTAGATCTTATCCAACAGAATATTTTTTTTTTAAAGCACTGTAAGATTTTTGAGTAGGCTTGCAGTGGAACATAAATGTTATTTTTCTGAGATAATTTGGGGATGACACACCAACGACGCAACAGAAAAAAAGAGAATAGTGACAGGACAATTCAGCGAGTTCAAAACACGCAGAATATTAGCAAAAAGATGATGCAACTGGATTGTTTCCATTCCTATAACAAAAGAAAGCTAAGGAGGCTTGAAAAGTCATTGGCCAATAGTTTTAAATTCAAATATATTCAAATAGCACATATTTCAATTAATTAGGTTTCGAGAGGACTAACGTGGTATTTGGATTTGGACATTAAATCAATATTAGCCTTACAGATAGTCCCCGTGTTCTTTAGCCCTCCACTCCAATCCCTTCCCCTCCCCAGAAAAATCAATACAAAAACCTTCTATCAGTCAAAAAGGACTGTACTATTTAAGTGGAAATAGCTATCTACATTATAGTTGCAAATGTCTAAAGCTCATAAGTCTGGGGTTTTCCTAATGGGAGTATATGATCTAACTTCCTGTTCTGGTTGTGTTCACAAGAACATCACAAGAGCGGTTTAAAGGCCTAAGTGCGATAAATTAGATTTTCTTTAAGAAATCATGTCCTTGACATATTTTTTCATTATCTGAGAAGAATGAAACAGATTTTTCGGTTAATTAGTGCTAAGGCATGTATTTTGCATTAGCATTAAGTTTACCAAAATGGCTTTAAAAACTTGAACAGATGGCAGAATTATAATAACTTTTCCTTATGATTTAGGTTAAGAATAAAGTGTCAAGAGAATTCTCCTAACTTTTCTGTAAAGTTAATGCAATGAATAGATATGATGTACTGCTTTTCTCATAGAGATGTAAACAACTCTGTCTCACCTTAGATGAATATAATGAGCTGGGGGAATACATGTCAGTATTGTCTATCTAGGGTAAAGGGGTTTCCCAGGGCTTAAACACGAGTCCACACAGAAACAAATCTAAACCCTAGACAGTAACTGAGTAGGACTGGGCATGGATTGCAAAGATCAAGGTCTACAGGGCCCTGGCAGGTAAAGTAAGTGAGTCGAGTGGCGCTGCTCTAAGAATAATAGGGAAGAAGGGACTGCAACAAGCTGGGCAGATCAAGTATCATCCAAAGGTGGTGGGATCTAGGCCACTGACGAGCTGCTCAGAGGAGATTTTTCCAAAGTATAAAATCTCCCAATTAAAACTTTGGCAGCTATACCATATTTTCTTTTCTTTTAAAGTAAATAAATAAAGCCAAGAGGACCAGGGAAAATAGTCTGTGGCCTGCAGTTGGCCATAGAGACCTCAGCCTGCAACCCTGGATGGGCAAGAGCAGATATCAATAATTAGAGTTTATGGTCAGTTGTTGTTGTTAGGTTGCAAAGTCATGTCCAACTCTTTTGTGACTCCAAAGACTGTCGCCCTTCAGGTTCCTCTGTCCCTGAGATTTCCCATGCAGGAATACTGGAGTGGGTTCCCATTTCCTTCTCCAGGGGATCTTTGTAACCCAAGGATTGAACCCATGTCTCTTGCACTGCCAGGAGGATTCTTTACCACTGAGCTACCAGGGAAGTCGTCGAAGTCAGAACTATGACTTAAGTCATGCCCTGTCCTTACCAGGAGCTCAGCCCCTGAGTGAAACACTTTAAGTTAGCACATTTGGATCTACTTTACAGCCTGGTTTTCAAAAGCAAATTGTAGTGAGAAATGCCTGAACTCTAGTGACTAGATCACCATGATACCCTATACAGACGATCCTGAGTTTAGGGCCTTCCACTGCACTTACCACTAACCACTACTCAGCTAGCTCTTCACTGTCTCTTCTTGACTCCTTAAATTCTCTGTAGTGCCTGTTCTAAACTCTGACCCCATGTCCCTAAAAAGTCATCAATAATTGAAATTAGAAAGTAAGGAGAGAATCCACACATTCTCCTAGCCTTCGGATGCTGCAATTGCACTGCACCACTGACTGTTTCATCTCTGTGTGTCTCTCATCATCGACATCGAGCCTCCAAAATTTCTTCATCCCACTGAACTCACCCTTCTTTCTTGAACATTCTCCAAATCTCTCTCCTCTCATCGCTTGGTTAATACTCACTCTTGGATTCTTCCTAGATCAACTCTCTCCATAAACAATAATTTGATAATAAAGGGTAATAAACACTACCTATCCACCTATTTTTCATTGACTTCTTCTTGCCTAATTAATGGACTCTTCTAGCTTTATACTCTTTCTCTCAGGTAAGGATTTTATTCACGCTTTGGTTTTCATCCTTACTCTGTTCAAGATGACTCCCAAATCAGTCAATATGTTAAAATTTATATTCCCCTAATCCAAGTTTAAAACCTTAAAGAAGAAAAAGAGAGAGAGAGAAGTGGAGATGGAATAATAGTAACAATAGCAGCTAACATGGATTGACCTTTTACTATNGGACTCTTCTAGCTTTATACTCTTTCTCTCAGGTAAGGATTTTATTCACGCTTTGGTTTTCATCCTTACTCTGTTCAAGATGACTCCCAAATCAGTCAATATGTTAAAATTTATATTCCCCTAATCCAAGTTTAAAACCTTAAAGAAGAAAAAGAGAGAGAGAGAAGTGGAGATGGAATAATAGTAACAATAGCAGCTAACATGGATTGACCTTTTACTATGACCCAAGCTTACGTAATATGTTCAGTTCAGTTACTCAGTCGTGTCTGACTCTTTGTGATCCCATGAACCGCAGCACACCAGGCCTCCCTGTCCATCATCAGCTCCTGGAGTCCACCCAAACCCATGTCCATTGAGTCAGTGATGCCATCCAACCATCTCATCCTCTGTTGTCCCCTTCTCCTCCTGCCTTCAATCTTTCCCAGCATCAGGGTCTTTTCAAATGAATCAGCTCTTCACATCAGGTGGACAAAGTATTGGAGTTTCAGCTTCAACATCAGTCCTTCCAATGAACATCCAGGATTGATCTCCTTTAGGATGGACTGGTTGGATCTCCTTGCAGGCCAAGGGACTCTCAAGAGTCTTCTCCAACACCACATTTCAAAAGCATCAATTCTTTGGCA
Source organism: Neotragus moschatus (assembly GCA_006410615.1). Taxonomy (NCBI): domain Eukaryota; kingdom Metazoa; phylum Chordata; class Mammalia; order Artiodactyla; family Bovidae; genus Neotragus; species Neotragus moschatus. Next base: position 411,824 of record SJYA01002835.1, on the reverse strand, counting down.
CTCATCTTTTTTTATAGTCCAACTCTCACATCCATACATGACCACTGGAAAAAGCAGTGGTAGTACTTAATATGTACTACCCCATTTTTCACAAAACTAGAAGATAGGTTTTAGGGTTGTTTTAGAGATGACCAAACTCAAGCTAAGAGCTCAAAGTCCCTAACAGTTGTGTGAGGTCACCTGATAACTAGGTGGATCCAGGACCCAAATATGGATATAGTTTTGGCCACTAGGTTCGTCTTCTTCCTTCCTACATGTAAATCAACTGATAATTTCAGTAGGCACCAGCGTGGCTTAGTAACTTGCTGCTTCCACTTTGTTCCACTCCAGAACCATCACCCTAGTCACAGCCTTCAAGACTCCTCTCTTTTAGACACTTCAAAATCTCCCAACTGTCCTTCATGCATCTAGTTTCTTCCTTGTCAAACCAAATTTTCACACTGTGGTGATCTTACTAATATCCAGCTTATAACAAATCCTTTAGAAAAAAAAAAGTATGCCTTAGTGGAAAACAACCCACTGCCTAGCCCTGTTCATTGCTTTAGCTATTTTACAACTCTATATGTTATAGGCAACTCACAGTAATGAAAATATTAAACATCAAAATCATTTCCTGTGTGGTAGGCATTTAACTGGTTTCCTGCTTACTCCGTCTTACCTCATCACCTGCAGAAAAATCAGGTTGGATGCCATTTGCATATTCATCTTAAGATCCTCGTCTATAAATGTGAAAGTTTTTCCAGTTCTCTTTTGAACCCATTACATCTGCAGGTCCTCTTATGAATTAACTAAAAATCTTTAACATACTGTTATTTTTGCATATATGTATAACAGTCAGGACTGAGGATTATAGAAAATAATTTTCTTCAAAATATCCAACTTGTCATAGAACCATTCTTTGCTCAAAAGCTTTTAATGGACCCTGTTTGCCAAATGAATTAAGTCCAAAGACCTCAATGCACAGTTCAAATTCTACATTACAACCTAGTCTGCCAGCTGCATATTCATTCTACTTTTCTCACCTATTCACAATCTCCATATAGGCCAACGGCAATTTCTTGAATCTCAGATACACATTTCACTCTCTGAGTTTTCTTCCTTTATTGATGCTAATTCTTTCACCTAAAATGTTGCTATTCATGTAGGGTTCTAAATAAATAGCTGATGTGGAGGTTTTAGGCCCATGTTTCTCAAATATTTTCATGGAAATAAGGCAGGCAAACAAAATTACTATTTGCTTCACTAGGGTGAAAGAAATGTGAGGACGAGAAAATAAAATGGACTAACAGAAGCAGAAATTTTATAAAGTTCTCATGCTTCACCTTAGAGATGCACACAATTTTTATCCATTCCATAACATATCAAGCTTTCTTGGAAAATAACAATTCCATACACACATATTATACTAAAATTGACATTCCAGGAAGGTGATTTACCTAACCTGTGGATTTACAGACCCAGGTAAATTATTTGATGATGTGGAACTTTACACTGTACTCCCAGGAAATAGGAATGGTTAAGAAACCCTCCCCTACTCTACCCTTTTATGAAAGACCCACCCTCCCATCTTCAAAAGGATTCCTTTATTTACCTGCCTCTAAATTGAAGGACCATTCAGGTATGACCTAAATAAAATCCCTTACAATTATACAGTGGAAATGAGAAATAGATTTAAAGGACTAGATATGATAGACAGAGTGCCTGATGAACTATGGATTGAGGTTCATGACATTGTACAGGAGACAGGAATCAAGACCATCCCCAAGAAAAAGAAACACAAAAAAGCAAAATGGCTGTCTGAGGAAGCCTTACAAATAGCTGTGAAAAGAAGAGAAGCAAAAAGCAAAGGAGAAAAGGAAAGGTATACCCATTCGAATGCAGAGTTCCAAAAAATAGCAAGGAGAGAAAAGAAAGCTTCCTCAGTGGTCAGTGCAAAGAAATAGAGGGAAACAATAGACTGAGAAAGACTAGAGATCTCTTCAACAAAATTAGAGATACATAGGGAACATTTGATGCAAAGATGGGCTCGATAAAGGACAGAAATGGCATGGACCTAACAGAAGCAGAAGCTATTAAGAAGAGGTGGCAAGAATACACAGAACTGTACAAAAAAGATCTTCATGACCCAGATAATCACGATGGTGTGATCACTCATCTAGAGCCAGACATCCTGGAATGTGAAGTCAAGTGGGCCTTAGAAAGCATCACTAGGAACAAAGCTAGTAGAGGTGATAGAATTAACAGTTGAGCTTTTCAAATCCTGAAAGATGATGCTATTCAAGTGCTGCACTCAATATGCCAACATATTTGGAAAACTCAGCAATGGCGACAGGACTGGAAAAGGTCAGTTTTCATTCTAATGCCAAAGAATGTTCAAACTGTCACACAATTGCACTCATGTCACACACTACCAAAGTAACGCTCAAAATTCTCCAAGCCAAGCTTCAACAGTATGTGACCCGTGAACTTCCAGATGTTCAAGTGGTTTTAGAAAAGGCAGAGGAACCAGAGATCCAATTGCCAACATCTGCTGGGTCATCAAAAAAGCAAGAGAGTTCCAGAAAAACATCTACTTCTGATTTATTGACTATGCCAAAGCCTCTGACTTATTGTGGATCACAATAAACTGTGGAAAATTCTGAAAGAGATGGGAATACCAGACCACCTGACCTGCCTCTTGAGAAAAATGCAGCAGGTCAGGAAGCGACAGATAGAACTGGACATGGAATAACAGACTGGTTCGAAATAGGAAAAGGAGTACGTCAAGGGTGTATATTGCCACCCTGTTTATTTAATTTATATGCAGAGTACATCATTAGAAACACTGGGCTGGATGAAGCACAAGCTGGAATCAAGACTGCTGGGAGAAAAATTCATAACCTCAGATATGCAGATGACACCACCCTCATGGCAGAAAGTGAAGAGGAACTAAAGAGCCTCTTAATAAAAGTGAAAGAGGAGAGTGAAGAAGTTGGCTTAAAATTCAACATTCAGAAAACTAAGATCATGGCATCTGGTCCCATCACTTCATGGGAAATAAATGGGGAAACAGTGATTGACTTTATTTCGTTGGGCTCCAAAATCACTGCAGATGGTGATTGCAGCCATGAAATTAAAGGATGCTTACTCTTTGGAAGAAAAGTTATGACCAACCTAGAAAGGATATTAAAAAGCAGAGACATTGCTTTGCCAACAAAGGTCTGTCTAGTCAAGGTTATGGTTTTTCCAGTAGTCATGCATGGAGGTGAGAGTTGGACTATAAAGAAAGCTGAGCACCAAAGAATTGATGTTTTTGAACTGTGATGTTGGAGAAGACTCTTGAGAGTCCCTTGGCCTGCAAGGACATCCAACCAGTCCATCCTAAAGGAGATCAGTCCTGAGTGTTCATTGGAAGGACTGATTTTGAAGCTGAAACTCCAATACTTTGGCCACTTGATATGTCGAACTGACTCATTTGAAAAGACCATGATGCTGGGAAAGATTGAAGGCCAAAGGAGAAGGGGATGACAGAGAATGAGATGGTTAGATGGCATCACTGACTCAGTGGATATGAGTTTGTGTGGACTCCAGGAGTTGGTAACGGACAGGGAGGCCTGCTGTGCTGCGGTCCATGAGGTCGCAAAGAGTCAGACACGACTGAGCGACTGAACTGTACTGATGACACCCTAATGACCCCTTCCTCTTCTTTGAGATGTTATTTATGAATCTTTTTCTTACACAATAGTCTGAATAAAATTATATCCTTAATTGCCCAGTAGATTATGTATTTTTCACATGACATTCCTAAGGAGTATGTCCCATTTTTAAAAAATTTGTGAGTTTATGTGATACTTTTCAATATTATAAATGTGGAATCTTGGATTTAATGGCATAATACATTATGATAGTAGGACATAATTTGAAACATTTTTATCTTTCAGAAAGATTTTTCTCACCCTTGCTTCCACTGAAATTAATAAATTTAAAGTGAATCCTTTTCCTACACCATATACAAAATTAACTCATAATTGATCAAAGATTTAAATGCTATATCTTAAATAGTAAAACTCCTAGAAGAAAATACAGGGAAAAATCTCCATGACGTTGGTCTTGGCAATGACTTTTTGCATATGTCACCAAAAACAGAGGAAACAAAAGTATAAATGAACAAGTAGAGCTTTTTCAAACTAAAATGTTTCTGTTCAGAAAACAAAAAAAAAGCAAAACAGAAACAGATAATCAGCAAAACATGAAAAGGCAACCTATAGGAGGAAATATTTGCAAACTATGTATCTGACAATTGTTTAAAGACAAACTATACAAAAAATTCATACAACTCAACAATGAAAACAACCCAAGTAAAAAGTGGGCAAAGGATCTGAATAGTCATGTTTTCCATAGAAGACACACAGATGTCCAGTAGGTATATGAAAAGGTGTTGAACATCACTAATAAAAGTAATGCAAAAGAAAACTACACTGAGATATCATTTCATAACTATCAGGATGGCTATTAACAAAAAGTCAAAAGATAACAAGTATCTGCAAGGATGTGGAGAAAAGGAAATTGCCGTTGGGAATGTAAACTGATATAGCCATTGGGGAAAACAATACAAAGTTTCCTCAAAAAGTTAAAAATAGAATAATTATATGATCCAGTACTCTCACTTCTTG